>VYZV01042148.1:4637-41566 GCA_013401275.1 Pandion haliaetus
CACACTGCTCCAGCGCGGATTTTACCATGGAGTTACCGCCATCTTCGGGAGCCTCCGCTCCACCATTCACCTCCATGGGCTGCAGGGGGACAGCCTGCCGTCTCACCATGGGCTGCAGGGCCATCAGCCTCCTCAGGCGCCCCCTCCTCCCCCTCCTTCTTAACTGACCTTCGTATCTGCAGAGGGGTTTCTCCACATTCCAATCCCCCCTCCCACTGCAGGTTCTCCTTCTTAAATCTGTTCTCCCAGAGGCGCTACCACTGTCACTGACTGGGTTGGCCTTGGCCAGAGGCGGGTCTGACTTTGGAGCCGGGGGAGCTTCTAGCAGCTTCTTACAGGAGCCACGCCTGCAGTCCCCCTCCCCCACCACCAGAGAAAACCGTGCCACACAAACCCATAACATAAATAAAATGGAGCATCACTTGTAGCCAATCAATACAGCATTGCTGATCATGACTATCTAGCTTCAGAAACAGGACTGTAAAAGGTTGGTTATCGAAAATTTGTTAGCTATTAGTTAAGAGAGTATAAGTGTTGGCTGCTACAGATTATTTTACCATTTCAGACACATTGAATATGCAGATCTGATTGCTGTTTGGATAGGGGATCTCCGAGGCAATTCCTGCAGCTGAATAAAATAGTACTGACTTGATAGATGCAAATCATTCTTGAAAGTACTGTAAAGCGGGTCCCCTGATAGACTAACATGCAAAGACTTGCTAAAGGCTTTGGATTCATATGAAATCCAAAACAGAATTCCTGACACTTACAGACATCAGACTCCCCTGAAATTTGGGTTAGTGTGGCTTTAGCGATGTATTTGAAGAACAGGCTGGATTCTGCCACAAAAATGTGTTTCTGTGTACATGTGAAGTTGCTAACAGAAACCTGTTCTTCTCTATTTACTGTGTTGTGATCACTATGAAGGGCAGAAGTATAATCAGAAAAATATTCTACTGAGCATAAAAAGGTTTTGCTGGGAGAAGTGTAAAGGATGAGCAGCTTTTTTTTTTTTTTTTCACAGGGAAACCCTAGGATGTTGCATGGTATGGAGCAGGAAAGGATGAAATGTATTTGCCTGGGAATCTGGTATGTTCTTTTCAATTTCTAGTCTCCCTTTATTTAATCTTCTGGGGAAGTCAGTTCTTTGGAAAATCGGAAACCTGGCTCTGACAGAGCTTTGATCTTTCCCCTGTAAGAAAGGTCAACTTTTGTTTCCCAATTTTGACTGTATTCATGATTGGTAGGAGCCTGAAGTCTTTACTTACCAGAGACAACATATTTCTATCACCTGAGAGAATGAGGGACCCTAGCTCTGGATGATCTTTGAACTCTGTGCTCACCTTTTTCTCATCTTCTTTCACACTTCTCTATTACTTAACTATTCAACACAAAGTAGCAATTCACTTTTACTGAGAAGCTGATTTAATTCCCTCTTTCATTCAGCCTGCCAATCTTTCCTCCAGCTCGCTGCCTAGTACCCTTATGGCCTTAATTTGAGATTGATTGTATGTAATCTCTTTGAACCTCAAGCCTAGCCTTTTGCACTGAAGCAAGCCAATGTTCAGCAAAACTCAATGCACCTAAGCACCTTTCTCCACAGCGCCATTCCTCTTCCTATTAGAAACCCAGCATTAGTAGTTACAGAAAATGCCATACGTGATGCTGGCCTGGGTATGCAGGATCATAGGCTACAAGGAAAGGAAAAGGAGCAGGAATAATATACTATTATGCAAAACCAAAACCTACCCAAGGATTGTAGAGTTCCCATGGGCTGGAAGGGGCATAGAGAGAGACAGACAGATCCTTCTATTTGTCTTTTGTAAAGAACACCTTAGTTGCTTAAAACCTCTTTTTTCCACTGTGAACAGAAACATCTAGTTTGTGCTGTTTGAAGCGTATGCCCTGCGGGACCAGAAATCTTCTGACAGGAGCAAGTGGGGTTGTACAGTGCAACGTAACTGGATAAGAAGCTTTGCTGCTTAATGTAGCTAACAGTTGTACTAATACTAATTATGCTTAATAGACAAAACCTCAACTTGAGTAATAAAATTCTATAATCTAAAATATCACCTTGCATTTTTTGTCAGTAGAATTACCTTTCATCTTAGTCACAAAAAAAACCCCCAAACAAAACCTTCCTGCATTTTAGAAACGTGCAGTTAATTTTGATTAATACAGTTTCTAATCTCAAACTCTTGGGTTATTTTAATCAGAAGTCTTGCGTTGTTAGTTTTGCCAACTGGTTATGTAAAAATCTCAGTTTTCATTTTCAAAAGTATGGTTTTGTCCTCATATCTCTATAGAATAGCACAAATGCACAGAAAAGTTTGAAGATGGTAGAAAAGAAATAAAGGAATTCTCAATATAATAGTTAATGTTACAGTATACATTTGATGATTTTAATTTAACCTTGTGATTTGGGGGACATAACTTGATATTTTTAATGGTTAGTATTGGCAAGAAAATTCATAGAGACCCTGAAACAGTTCTAAAGGTAAAAAGTTACTAGCTGCAGATCTCTTTTACGTCTCAGCAGGCATCCTGTACAATTTTGTGAAGTGTATCAGAAATAGAAGTGTATTAATTAATTTCTGTCTTGCCTTAGAAATCTTTAAATCCACATACGAAATATCTACAAGTCCTCTTCAGTTGCGACCTAACCCTGGAGGTGCCATAAACCCATTATTGTGTATTTTTTTACTGATAAAATTGCCTAACCAGTGAGATTCTGGTCTTGTGCATGCCTATGACTATGTAAGCCTGACACATTGTCAGGCTTTATTAAAATGCATCTTACTAGGAATAAAAGAAGGTAAAAGTAGAGCTTTGGGCTTCCTGCCTGCAAACTCAAATCCAGTAGGTATTTTTAAAGAACATCTAATAGACTAATCCTAAAATACAGAATAAATGCCTTCCCATTTTAGCTAAAGGTAGTTAGATAATTCACTTGTACTTTCTTCTAGCTGCCTGAAGTGATGTGAATTTGCCAATCCTATCTTGTATGCCAATTCTAACTCCTATGATAACGTTATGGGACTCTCCTAACCTTGTTCACTGAAACCATTTTACTTTACAGAGAACAATTAAAGATTTACTGGGATACAGAAGAGAAGGGGGAAAGGGTGAACTAGCTTGCTAGCCTGTGGTAAGTGCAATGGCGTGGCAAGGGAACCTAAGTTTTATTCCGTCTTTAGTTAAGGCTTGCAGATTTTAGGTTAAGCGTTACCTTGGGCTGGGAGAAGAATCTACAACTTCCCCATTAAGCGGTGCCCCAAACACCCCAGACTACGCAATCTCATGGATATTTTGCACCTAGCTGCCAGGGAGCAGCAAGGACAGGCTGCTCCACAGGGAATGGGTGCTGGGAGCTGAATGTGGTGACAACGCAGGCAGAGGCAGTGGCCTTACCAGCAAAGGTGATGGTACCTGAGCAAGGTAAGAAGAGCAGGTCCAAGGGACAGTAAACAAGCTCAGCCAAAAGAACAGATTTCTGGGCAAGTTTGTAGTGGTAAGGCAAGTCTGAGGTCAAGCTGGGGAGTCTAGTCTAAGGGTTGTGTCAGGTTTTGGATCAACAGGATATATGGCCAGGCATGGGCATGGTTGCAGTGCACTTCAATATCATTCAGGCAAGGAGCAAGCAGAAAAGCCTAAGCTAAAAGCAGGTGTTAGCAGAGCTGTTCATGGGGAGCCTCTGCTGAAGCTTCTCTTTCTTTCAAGGCTACCAGCTGCACTGTCTCCAGCCAAACCTCCCCAGTGATGCAGAAATGCTCCCAGGGCCCCAATGCTAGATTTTTGTGAGAAGATCAACAAAACATAGCCAGGTTACTATCTCCATATTCCACTTATTTTAGACCTCTCTATACCAAAAAACCTGTATGTCCTTATCCAAAGTAATATTGATAATTTACCAATGATATTGCTCAGCTAGCTGATAAGAGGTTGCCTTAATAGCTCTAAGAGATTATTGGTTTTTTAGATTGGAATTTAAATGGCCTAGAGCAAGGATGTATGTGTGGATGTGATGTGCTATTTAATCACTAGTTACGTTATCAGTGACTTGAAGTCCAGTGAAGAAATAACGGGACATTGCAACAGGTCCCGCTACACCTACTGCTATAATGTGGAGTTGTAAACCAATGAAGAATGGTACACTGCCTGTTAGTAAATGTGTAAGAATTACTCCAATATGTGGGAGGAAGGAACCACTGACATCATCACACTCCTCCTGCCAAAGGACTTGAGATACTAATGACTTGCTGCACCCTCTTCTCCCCCCACACCCCCGCCCCGTTTCAATACCCAGGCAGCATAAGAAGGGTGAGCATTAACACCAGAAGAAAGGGGAAGAAATACTAGAAAGTTGGTATATATATGGTTTAGCTTTAGTATTATTGGTAATGAGCTGTAATAATTGGATAATTTGGATTACGAACGTTAGATTGTTAAGATTTTAATAAGACTAACAATGAACTCTTGGATTTGTATAGAAGGTGTGTTTCTTTAGACCAAATAAATTGCATGCAGTATTTGGTCTGACATCCCTATCCCTGAAGACTCTGCTAAGCCTGAATGTGGTAGCTGTTACCATAAGGATGGCGTGGCTTGGAGGTGGAATAATTAATATATGTAACAAAGATAACACATTTCTATTCTACTTTAATTAAGCTGAAAGCAACTGTGTTCATATAGACCATAACTTCTATCTGTTAATTTTAAAGGCTTAATCTTGTGAAAGCTCAGATATGCTAATAACTGTTGCCACTGGCTTATGCTTCCTCTCTCTTCTTCGCCCTGCGTAAGGGAAGGCTAGCCTCCCATCTTCAATAGTTAAACTCAGCTGCACTCCTTGAACAAAACTTATTATAGACACTTGTTCCATCCCTGGACCTCTCTGGGCACTTCCCCTGCTTCTGAAATTAATACGGTACAAAAGAAAGTATGATGAACCCAAGATAGGGGATTATCAGTGAGCATATTTCTACATAAATTTTGGAAAATGTGTCTTGTAAGGGTGATGTAGCTTCCTACATCTCTCTTCCTGGAAAGCAGCATCTATTTCCATCAAGATACTTTTCTTTCCTGAGTTAAAAACTTTTCAAAATAAAGTGAAATTGTATAGTCCAAGTAACCAATGCTTGCTTACTTACTGATATAGAGATATATATATATATATTTCCCTTTGTTGAAGATAAGAAGTGTATCATTTTCTCTCTTGTATGCCATCTGGCTTCTCAGTTCAAAGGTAGATTGCAGTAACACATTGCCTCATTATTATTTTCATAGTCACATATCTGAAATTTAGGAGAAAAAAATCTCTACTCAGACCCTGTTCAGTACAGATTACAGAGCCATAAACTGATCTTTTCTCCTGTGCTTTATAGTATCAATCCAGTCCAAACATAAGTGAGAAAGCCAGAAGGGTAAGCACCATGTAACAATAAAGTCTGAACAGTGCAGTAAGCAACTACCTAACAGCTGATGACATGCTGGCAAAAGAAAGTTTTCAGGAAGAGGTGGAAGGAGAAAAATGAGATGACCTTTGCCATTTTTTAAAAAACTAACATGACTAACATAATTAACATGTACATCAATCCCACTTCAAATGCACTACAATTACTACTAATACCTTTTATTATGGTAAATATATTTAAAAACTCAAATTATGCACCTGTGTTTATGGGTAGAATTACCATCTATGGGCTTTAATATAATTATTATACTTTTTACTTATTACTACCAGTGCAACACTGTTAGGCAATGAAATAGTAATAGCGTTCAGGCAATGGATCTTACAGCCTTAATTAGCTGTAGTGCAGAAAAAAAAAGAGTCATTAAGTTTTGAGAGATCAAGTACTGAAATAAGTTAGTGTTAGTTAAAGTAGTCCTCATTCATGTTTGGAATATAGGATCAAACACTTAGATGGATCCACGGAGTCTGGTATTTTATCTGTGATGCAGTCTAGCATCATACTTTAAAGAAGGCAAAAGAATCCCCTTACTGAACAATTATGGAATAATTTGCCTTTTGGGAAGTTTTCTTCCTTCTGTCAGTTGAACTTCTCTTGTTCCATAAAATATGAAGCTTATGTCTCTTTAGAAAAAGTGTTTAATCTTACCTAATGCAACTACGGCTGTTATCATTATCTATATAAATGTCTAATCCTTTAAAAATGTCTAATCCTTTAAAAGCCTAAGCCCTTGGCCTCAGTGTATCTAATTAAAGGTATTAAAGTATACAGATGGCATGAGAAATGAAAGCCATAGGGCAGGTCAGCAAGGCCAACTGAAAGGAGTAGTTCTGTAAATGGTGAGTATACAGATGCATAATATTGCAAGTCCTTAAAGATATGTCCCCTTTTTCTACACCATATAAAATTCCTCATCCTTACAGCTATAACTTTGCCTTTGTTGTTCTCTTTTCTCTTGAATGCTTAATTTAAGCATATTCCTTTTTCCTGCTCTCCTTGTTCTTTTTCAGGTATTGCCACAAAGAAAGCCACATTCAGACACTCAAGCCACTTCACAAGCCTACCAAACTAAGCCTGTTTCTTTTTTCCAAGCACCTAAAATAGGGCGTATACAACAGATTTTAATGAGCTTTGCAAGAATTCAAGACCAAAGCCAATTAAAGGAAGAAGCTAACAGAAACAAGGTAGTAAATTAAGATGATCCAGGTCTTTGGCAAGCACATGATCTGGAGAAAAAAGACGGAAGCCACAAGGCATTACTTTTTGTCTCCTGACTCTGAAAATGGCAATGAGCCAAAGCTTGAGCTGCTCTAAACTGGTGTGAATTTAATAACTCTCCCATGTAGCTGAAGGCCAAAGATCTGGTCCAGAGATTGTGCCTGCTATCGTGTCTCCTTGTTTGTGTGTTTAAAATCCCAGTAGCATGATGGAATTGTGGAGAATATGTGTCCTGGTTTCTGCTGGGACAGAGTTAGTTTTCTTTCTTGCAGCTGGTATAGTGCTATGTTTTGGGTTCAGTACTAGAAGAATGTTGATAACGCACTGATGTTTTCAGTTGTTGCTAAAGTCATTTTTAGTCTAAAGTCAAGGACTTTTCAGCTTCTCATGCCCAGCCAGCAAGAAGGCTGGAGGGGCACAAGAATTTGAGAGAGGACACAGCCAGGGCAGCTGACCCAAAGTGGCCAACGGGGTATTCCATACCATGTGACGTCATGCCCAGTATATAAACGGGGGGGAGTTGGCCTGGGGGGATCGCTGCTCGTGAACTAACTGGGCATCAGACAGCAAGTACTGAGCTATTGCATTGTGCATCACTTGTTTTGTACATTCCAATCCTTTTATCATTACTGCTGTCATTTTATTAGTGTTGTCATTATCATTATTAGTTTCTTCCCTTCTGTTTTATTAAACCGTTCTTATCTAAACCCACGAGTTTTACTTTTTTTTTTCCGATTCTCTCTCCCATCCCACTGCAGGGAGTGGGGGGGAGTGAGTGGGCAGCTGCGTGGTGCTTAGTTGCTGGCTGGGGTTAAACCACGACAACATGGTAACTCAGGTAGTAGTGTCCTATGCTTTTTGGAATAAGGGGAATTGAATTTTTTAGCCTATATGTAGCATATAACTCATTATGGTTTGGAAAGGGAGATAAAAATGACCCTGAAGCTGTACAACAGGGTGGTTCTCTGAGTCTTTTATTACAACCAAAGGGATGATTTTGCAGCAGCACACAGTATTGATGGCATTAGACCATAATGATATCCACAGAAATACAGTGTATCTATTGAAAACCATTACCGATATAATGATGTCATTGCGCAATTATTTCAGTTACATGGGGGTATACAGCCCCTTGGGGTGCAGAGCTGTAAGCACAAAATAAGTGTTACAAATCCATTGCTTCTCTGTGAAACCTACTTATTCTTGCTTCTTTCTTTATGAAAAGGTTTTATCTTTCCCACCTGGGATGAAAAAGAGATAATACTTAGAATTTAAATTTGGCCCTACAAGATAATTAGTATAATCTGCTATGTACAAAGACTGCACTGGCAAGTCTTTGATTTTACTCATGCCCCATGATATCAAATCAACAAGTTTGCCATTATGCTTACCAAATGCACAGATGGACAAATACGGATTTCTGTTTGTGGATTTTATTGAGTCTTTTTTTTTTTTTTTTTGAGAGAGACAATCCTCTGAGTCTGTTGTACCATGCTCTAACTATTTTCCCAAATGTGATAAGGACCTGTATAGCTAGGCACAAACTTCTCTAAGCCAATGAACATAAATTTAAAATCACATTTGGATATAAGATGCATTATAAAGGACTTTCCTGCAAAGAGAGTTGGCTGGAATCAAGTACTCAGTAACAGCAGGGTTCTGGTTCTGCAGCTGGGACATTTTTACGCTTCTTAATTAAGTTGAATCTGAGATGATGAACTCAGTAAAATTAAGTGTAGGCCACTCTTGCAAACATTGGGGGGTTTTAAGGTCACTCTGAAGACTTAGAGGTTTTGACCTTGTGTTATGCCAGTACCTTGTACATATTTTCTGAATGCATGTGTAATTCTTATTCAGTATTCATTGCTGATTGCTGGATGCGTACTATTCTGATGCAGAGGTTAATTGCTTTTATATAATTTACAAAATTCATGTGGCTAACAGAGCTGAAGCACTGAAGTGAAAACAAGTAGTAGCAGAGCAGTAACAGACACAAGCATAGAGCAGTGCTTATACAATGCTTTATATGGCACTGAATGCCAAATCCCCAAAGCAAGCTTAAATTTCAAGCTATTTTCTGTGTGTGGAAACATACTCTGTGTCACCTCTGAACTCTTTGTTTCTTAAACATACCCTCCTTCCACCAGCTTTTGTGAGAAGAGTTTAATAAAACTGTCCTTGCACTAAGGCTTGAATACTATCTAAACCAAGGTACAGTGGTAACAGTGACTGTATCTTGAGCCTGAACATAGAGGAGCTGGACTAGAGGCAGAAGCCTTTGCAGTCAATCTCAGAAGGACTCAGAGGACTGGACTTCAGCTTTAGTCTTCAATTAAAATAAGAAAGGAAGTATTAGAATGTCAAACTGAAATTTAAACTGAAACAGTAAAGATTTTGATATTTTAGGATAGCACAGGCAGAACAGTCATTTGGTTGGTCTACAGACCCTCAGGAGATGGAAGGGATCTCAAGGAGCTTAAGCCATCTGTTTGTCAATAACACAGTTGCCTTTAGAGTTTGTGTTGACAGACTTGAACTTCTGCAAGAAAAAAAGATTTTTCTGGTGTTAAAACTTAAACAGTTATAAATTTACTTCTAGTATTGAAAGTATTAATAACCAGATCCTTTTTCCACAAAACACCTCCAGATGAAGTCTAAGGATTGTTACCTCTGGCATGTTTTTAAATTTCAAGTGTATCCCAAAGAATTATACTGTCAAATATCCCCATAATTAAGTGCATCTGTTGGAAAGTGAGAAAATAGAGAAAAGATGCCAGCTTTGGTTGTCTCACATGTACCAGAAAAGAATGTAAGTAAGGCTATATTCTTTTTTTTAAATTATCTCCCTCACTTTGGTGTAGACAATGGTTTTACTAAGGATGATTATATTTTCTATAAAATTTGGCTTTTTTTTTCAGATTCCTTGCTTAAAACTTTGATGGGACATTATTGATAATTGCCTCAGAGAGAGAAATGGCCATAATTTAGGATGTTGCTTTTCTTAACTGCTGGATTAGGTGGCTAGAGTAATTTATCTTCAAGAAGTCTTTCTTTTTTTTTTTAAGTTTGATGACATAGTGAGTCATTCCAAGAATGCAGATATACATGTAATGGTGGCTACGAGGAAAATGAGGTAGTATTGATATAAGTCCTCTTCCCACCACTGTAACATTTTTCATTTCCTTTTAAACAGTTTTGCACATTATGTGCAAAATGTGTTTTATACATTATGCTGTGCTAAAGACTGTGTGGTTAAAACTCAACATTTTTATAAAATGTACCAGAAACCTAAGTAATAAAGCTTGCATAATTGTAAGGCTAACTCTTGATGTTATTTCTAAGCTGTGAAAGAGCTGCATCATGTAATACTACCATGTTGAAGCATCCTGGTTATACAATTTTACGACAGCTAGAGGAAGACCAAGTAGCAACACGCGTTTCCTAACAAAAGGAGCATTGGGAAGGTGACAGCTGCCACCTATGAAGTGATGGAGGTATCTTGGGTGTCTTTGTCAAGCTACAGCCTAAGGCCAGTATTGTTGGAGATACAAGGAACTGTTAAAAGTACTGACAGGCATTTTAAGCAAGAAAGAATTGAGGAAAAAGTGAGGGGAAAAAAACAGTAGGGAATTGTATTTGTTATTATGATTTGTTCTTAACACAAAACAGAACAGGAAGACAAAACTTTTTTTTCCTTGAGAGACAGAAATGTAAACAAGAGAATTATGAATCCTTTTGACAAATTAAGCTTGTGCTTTGTTCATGACAAAAAATAAAACTGCACGTAGTGTGCTAGTAAAATATTTACTAGAAGGCATTCTGTTGCCTCTGACACAAAGGGGCCTTGAGGCTGAGAGACCCCTTAAAGCTATAACCTTTTAAGTAAATATATAATTGTTTTCTTCTGTAGTGTGTATTCTTAAAACTTTGAATAAGTTTGAGATGGGATAAACTAGAGCTGATTAGAATTGTGCTAATTGTCATTTCTCTAATCCACAGACCTGATGTGCCTCTCAAGAGTGACCCTTCATAAACTAGCATATATCAAGTAGCTCACAACAGTAAGAAACTAAAACTCTCACACTTGCTTGTAAAATACTGTAGGCAACTAACTCAACTTGAAATGAACACTGGTTAGATGCCGGTGTACTAGTTAGATGCTTCTGACCTGGAGCTTCTATTTTACGGATCTCTTCCTGTTTTTAAGCCATTTAATGACACTGGAAGTCAAAACTTTTGGGGACTTTAGAAAAGTGAATCCTTTCTGTTTATTGTTATGATTACTGCTGTAATTGCTGGAGGGGTGCATGGGTACCAAAGGGTGGCTGCACAGTATAGCTGTAACAACTGTGATGACCCACTATACAGATTTATAAAATTTGTATCAGTGCAGATTTCCCAGCTTGCAGGAAATGTGTCTGCATATCAGCACAAAAGCAAGGCCAGAAGGAAGAGAAAGGCTGACTTTATTTCCGAAACATCCACCAGCTTTGAGGTCACCAAATTTTAAAACACTGGCAAGATGACTTCAGACTTGGATTCTGAAATGACCTATATTGTCTGTCACTGCTATGTCTCTAAAAATATCTATTAGAAATCCCTAAAAAGGGTACTCAGCTGGGTCTGTGGGATGTCTAGTTAGTACAGGCATTAACATATCTGTCAGCTGGGCGTTAGAAGACAGCTTCTGGGTAGCCGCCAGCCCATTGCAACTGAAATTGTCCTACAGCCTTAAACACTGAGGAAACAGACAGGAGCCATATTAATGGAATAAAGGGCTATTTTTTGCATAAATGTTTTGAGATCTAATGGGGAGAAAGTATTTCATTTATTGAGCAGTTGAATTATAACATTCCTTGCTCAGACTCTGTGTATCTTGACATTAAGCCTGATAGCAAACTGGCAATTCTGAAAATACAGTGCTTACCTATATTCTCTGTGGAGTAACAGCCAATCTGGCACCAAAAGGAAGAGGTAGTAAGAAGCATAATTACCTAGTATAAACAAGCTCTGTGTTATCTGTCTTCCATTTTGAAAGCACCACCTTTCTGTATCTTCCTGTATTTCATATTTAAATTGTGCAGTATGCCAGCCTGAGTGCACTTGCTGCAGTTTAAGTGCAAACTGAAACAGTTCTTAATTCTGAAGAAAAATAACAATAACATCAAGAAATAAGTGTAAACGGATCTTGAATAATATCTGGGGTGTTGTTTTTTCATTTGCTTCAATGCAAACTCTTTAACAGTGAGTATTGGTTTAAAATGCTACTTAAAATACTTTCTACAAAAGGAAAGGTGAGAAGTGATACTGTGCAGTCATTTGGTTAATCAGTACAATTGACAGCTTGACAAATCTCCCTTGTCAAATGAAGATGCAACACATATTCTTCAAGGTCTTTACATTTCATGGCATTTTAATTCCACCCCCCCAAATGTGTAATAGCAATGTAGTTTTCCTCTTGCAAACACCTCAGGTGAACACACACAGAGCTACTTTGACACCAAAAATGGTGTTTCGCTCTGAACAAAACAAACGGAGAATTCCCTGCAGTCAGCAGTTTTCACACAACAGCAGCATGTCCTCCTGTGTAAAATATCTGTAATACTTTGCTATTGTGGCAGCTGATGAAATAGTAACGGTCTGTTCTGAATTTTTCATATGATATGCACATTTGTTCTCAGATGTAAAACCTAAAAATTTGTCTAGTCTTAGAGGCCGGCTTTCTAAACATAATCAAGATTCATACCACTCAGCATACGTATTTGAAATGCAGGACAGTATCTCATGGCTACGCATTGATAGCCTTCTAACATTAAAATGCAACAAAGCAAATTTAACACAACAGCAATAGTAAAAGTTTCACAGTCCAAATAGGCTTCTGTTTATCTCCTTAGTTTGTCAACCTACTGCTTCACTTGTTTGTAGAAAAGACCATAAACTACACGTTGAAAGTTAATAAGAATGTAAATCTAAAAAGTAAAGTGTAACTAAAGTGGTAACTTCAGAGCTGTAAGCAAAAGAGGGTGGCGTTATGGTCTGTGAAACATGAAAAAATTATGAAAATTATAGTTATTGTTTACTTCTGGCCAGCCTCCATATTTCTGCAGCTGATAGTCTTTACCTTGGCAAGCTCAGATATGATTTTTACTAAACTAAAAGTTCATTTTGCAGTTTACTCCACAATGAAATTTATTACGTGAAAGATAGAATAGAAGGCAAAAATAAACTGACGTAAAATACTGATAACTCCAGAAGTTCAGGTTTCAGTCTCAGCTAAAAAGTCTACTTCATTTCCAACTGATTGTAAATAGTTATCTCTGGAAGAAAGAAAAGATCTCTGGGAATTCCTAACCTTCTGGTTTTATTGATCAGTCCTGGAAAAATGATGCAAAATGTTGGAGTTTTTTTACAGTTTGCCTTCTTTTTTTTTAAAACAACTTTCATTCATTCAGAATAAAGCCTGGATTAGCAGTAACTGTAATATAAATGCAGAGTGGTGGGGAGAGCGGGGAGAGAGATTAGGAGAGAGAGATGTTGCCATAGCATAGACTTTCAGTAAGCATTCATTCTGAAATATCAGGTTATTCTATTAAAAAGATCAGTAGGGACCAACAACTGATTCAAAAGAGTACTAAATATCTTTAAAATACATTAACTCAGACTAATTAATCGGTGTATTTTGTAACTTCTCAGGAAAAAATTGTTGTGTACTTAGTATAAAAGCGGTAATGTTTGGAAGGTTATGCTTCATCCATAACTTACTTAAGAAAGCCCTTGTATACCTTCTTGAGCATAAAATTCCTTTCAACCTCAAATATAGAATTACCCATGTATCATGCTTCTCTAATATTTTAATCATGGCACATTGAAAGGATTTTATTCCAACCCCAAAGAACTCCTAAGGTACTAGGAATGGACTAAAAACTAATGAACCTCCCACCCTTTTTCATATGAAAAGATGGATTTCTAGGAGCAGTAATCAAGTCTGAAAATAATTATGACAACTTCACTTGCATGAATAATGATTAACATACTCTTAGAATGGTGCACGTGCACCTTGCCCTCATTTGTGTTTCAAAACTCATTTCTTCTGAATTTGAAATAATACTGGCTGGGGAAAAAAAAAAACAACAGATGTTTTGGGGAAAAAAACCCCCACTTTTTTTTTGGGGGGGAAACTTCCCCTCAGATTTGTTTGTTTGTTTGTTTTTATTCTAATTCAAAGTGAAAACCAAGGTCCTTCCAAAATATTTGTACCCTTCACTCCCTTGTTTTGGGTTTGTGTGATGGGATTTTGGTAGTGGGGGAGGGGCTGCAGGGGTGGCTCCTGTGAGAAGCTGCTGGAAGCTCCCCATNAGAAGGCGGGGGAGGAGGGGCGCCTGAGGAGGCTGATGGCCCTGCAGCCCGTGGGGAGACGGCAGGCTGTCCCCCTGCAGCCCAGGAAGGTGAGCAGGGGAGCAGATGCCCACCTGCAGCCTGTGGAGAAGCCCACGCCGGAGCAGGGGGATGCCCCCAAAGATGGCCGTGACTCCATGGGAAAGCCCATGCTGGAGCAGTGCGTGACTGAAGGACTGCAGCCCATGGAAGGGACCCACGCTGAAGCAGTTCATGGAGAGGACTGTCTCCTGTGGGGGGGACCCCACGGTGGAGCAGGGGACGAGTGAGGAATCCTCCCCCTGAGGAGGAAGGAGCAGCAGAAACAACGTGTGATGAACTGACCGCAACCCCCATTCCCCGTCCCCCTGCGCCACTGGTGGCAGTAGGTAGAGAATTGGGGAGTGAAGCTGTGCCTGGGAAGAAGGGAGGGGTGCGGGGCAGGTGTTCTAAGGTTTGATTTTACTTCTTATTATCCTGTTTTGATTCGATTGGTAGTAAATTAGATTGATTTTGTTTTTTCACCAAGTTGAGTATGGTTTTTGCCCATGACCATAACTGGTGAGTGATCCCTTCCTGTCCTTGTGTCGACCCACGAGCTTTGTGTTATATTTTCTGCTCATCATCCCACTGGGGGGGGAGGAGTGAGCGAACAGCCTCATGGTGCATAGTTGGCATCTGGACTTAAACAACGACACCCCTCAAAACGATAGTCCATTGTGCAGTAGCCTATTGGACAAGACCTATTTTCTCGGATGTGAAAGAGTCCATAGTTTACAGGATTTGGAACAAACACCTAAATTTGGATTTCCTGCATTTCAGGTGGTAAACCAAAATGCTGTTTTGCTATTCTTTCTTATCCAGAAAGTTCACCCAGAAGCTGTAAAACTCACCTAATCAAACATGTACAACACACATTTAAACATTTGTGGAAAATTTAATTTCTCATAAAAAGCAAACATCAATAACCTCTCTAAGTTTGAAAGTACATTTTTATGTTTACAGTTGTATGGTTATGTACACAGTTAGGACTGGAATCTAAAATGCATTTGCTATTTATACACACTGGCTTTAGAGTAAATTCTATGATTTTCAGATAACTTACCCTTTATATCACTATTGGCTGACACAACTCAATCAGAGGGCCTGTCTGACCAGATTCTTTGGCTGTCTTACTTTAATGGTTTAATACATTTCCATTTCTCAGAACTATCTCCTGTTGTTTTAGCTACAGCAAAGAAGTGGTACTCAGTGATAAATTTCTGAAACAAAAAAAAAAAGACAGAAATACTAATTTTCCTACAATGACTTTTTCCATAAAATTGGCTAAATAAATAACTTGGAATTTTTATCCAAAGTCATACTCCTAAATTTTGTATATCTATTTATCCTTTTGCAGTGTATCATTGCGCAAAGTATCGTACTGCTATTTTCATTTCCTAATTCCTGTGTTGCTATATTCCTTGGTTACTCTTTCTTTGTCTCTTTGTAGATGTTTCTATCAGTCTCAAAACTCGTAAGTGCAGGCAGAAAGTCAGTTATCCATTGCAAAGGAGAATTTGTCTTAGTGGCCCTTGCCTTCGAGAAGAAATCCTGAGAACATCTTTTGGGACCGTATTTACTATGCATTTGTGAACCTGAAATATTCATTGTATCTAAAATCTGAATGAAACATTCAGGAATTTATGTTTATCATGCTAAACTGGATAGAGTGATAACTCAGAAACTACAAGACAATCTCGCTTGCTTCAGTAGCACTGATGTAAAGTAGTGCTTACACTTTCTTCAGAAAATAAAGCACTTTCATAGATAGTACCATTAGGTGCTTAAAAATAATGATATTATGGAGAAAAAAGATATGGCAAGGACTCACAGACAAATTAGTGGAAGACTGCAGTCCCTGCAGGGCTTCAACAGTGCACCTCTGAATCACAATAGTTCCCGTATCTCTTGCTGAAGTTGGCAATGATTTACAATACAGCTGAGTCCTAACAAGGAACCAACAGACTTGCTTCCCTAAGAAAATATGTATGTATACAGGGCTTCTATAGGAAAGTCAAATACTGAGGTAGAGACAGTTGGACAGAGCACATGAAATGAAGAAGCTTCTAACAGAGATGATCTCCATAGAAAAAAAATGGTAGAAAAGATGCTGACTCTAGGAGACAATTAAGTGAAAACAAAATGCTGACATTCACTTCTTCATGGAAGACAATTCTGGTTCTCTATTTTTATTCTTAAGGTCAATCCCTTAAATGCTGTCTGTATTTAGTGAGATTTAGTATTACAAGAATGTATGGCCGGTACTGCAAAACTTGGAACCTTGAGGGCCTTTATACTAGTAATTCCACTGTTGTCAAAAGGACTACTCGTGTCAGAGTCCATGAACCTATATAGATTTTGAGGAGGTATTGCAGGACTTTTAACAGATTTATGAAATATTTCTTGTTTACCACAATGGTATATTAGAATTAATAAAGTTTAAAGATGATCTGGTTTATTTTGGAGAAATCTATGAAATTCATGTAGGCCATCCACTAAACTTTTGTGAACAAATTATTTTCTAACTTAAAGTTTTTGAAAAAATGTTGGGGTGACTATTTTCAAGCAATCCAACAGGAACATTTTCATTAAATATAAATTCTAAGAAACAGATATTCAGAAAATTCAAACCAGTTCACAGAAACAGGCTGCAACTTTCTAGTTGGAAGGGAAACAGCTGTCAGAATCCAGCCCCGTGTGTCGTTTCCTTCACATAGTTTTCTTTCGGTTTTGTTCTTGTGGGGCTTTTTGGGGTATTTTTTCCATGTCAACTGACAGGTGAGTAAGTACCTAGGATTAAACAAAATTACCAGGTATACAGCACAAGTAATTTATAACAATCAAGGTCTCTAGGTACACAGAAAATGAAGAATTCTTCTAGGAAAGAATTTACAGTGTAAAAAGGTAGCATTAGTGTCACAGAAAGATTAGATAGTTAACAGTTTTTAGCAGCAAAGTGCTACCTTTATAAAGTTCTTCTCAGTTTCATTAATCTAGTCCATGACAGAAAGGATTCTGAGCAGCAAGGGAGCTGTATGAAGAATATGTAGACTATTACTGTTCTGCCATTACTGCTGATGCACTGTTGGGTTATCACGCCATGTCTCTTTCATCTTTTTATGATCTTTACATGCCCTATAGCTACTGGTACATTGCATTTAATCATCTTTAACAGCTTGAATGTCAAAAAGTTAAATAGTTTTAACTATCCTTTTTTTTGCTTTAACAATATGCAACTTAACAGTACCTGTGCTGAGCTCATTAGAGCTATTGACAGATTTTGTGCCATCCTGTGCCGATGCCCTCACCATTCTTATGATCATGTGATACATTTATTCACTCTTAAACCTATGGAAGGTGATTGTATTACAGCCATAATCTTCCTTTGATACCATTCTGTCATCTAACTTGTCTCTCACTAATTACTTAGGTCTGAGTCACAGTTTTTTCATAGTCTGTCTATAGATGAAGAGAGAACAACTAATAACGTAATCCACCATCTGTAAAGTTGGTGCCTCAGATTTTTTTTGGATACTTCATCTATTATATCTATATTAAAAGGTTAATTCAGAATTTCTTATCCGAAGGTTCCAGTTTCAGGCCTGTCTATTTCTGATTATTAGAATATCAAGTACAAATTCTGATCACTGATGTTCAAGAAAGATGAGTTCAAATTGCAATAGATGCTGCTGGGATGGTAAGAGGAATAGAAAATATATCTTGTATGAAGGGTCTGACAGAATGCAACTAGATTCACAATGTAAAAGGGAGGAGTGAACAAGAGTATCTTTTATAAGCTGTTGGGGATCAGACAGCTCTTTAAGTTAAGGAACTCTGAGAAAATCTATGAGTTTCTTTCTATGAAGCAATAGTTAAAACTAATGATACATAACTTGAAAATAATTCTATAATTATCTTCCAGGGGGAAGAAACTTATGAGGTTTAAACTTAGAAGGAGGTAAGTTTCTGAAATAATTGTTTTGCGTGCTTGCAAGCAGGAACAGGAGCTGGATTTGATGATCCTAATTCCTGTCATATTTCCATTGCTTCCAAAATTTTTTTCCATGTTTTCCAAATAATATGGAAGAAAACCTTCTTCCTTCTTTGCCATAGTAAACCAAAGATATCTAAACCTTTCCAATTTAAAGGATTAGTCTCCTTGACTGCCTCCATCAATATACTTCCAAAGTTTTCAGGTTGATGTAATAGACTCTGAAAGTGTCTTTGTGACCTTTCCAACATTAAAATGTTTTCAGATCCAGTTGTACAGTCAGCTAGCCTCAGCAGCACAGGGCAACATAAGATTTGCTGTGCTGGTCAGGCAGGTGATGAGACCGCTGGTGTACCAACTCTGGTATTGCACCTCTGGCATCCATGCCCAACACCGGATGCTTCAGCTCTACTGCTCCACTGCTTCATTTCCCTTTTATTGCTGAGCAGAAAAAGATGGAATGGTACAAATTTGCAGCTGCTGGATGAGCTACTGATGGTAGAAAGCCGGAATCTTCTCAATGATCAGATAATCTCCTGGAGCATTTATACCTGCAAACGAAGTCAAATCTCATGAAACCGATATTAATAACTCCACACCTGGACTACTGTGTCCAGTTCTGGGCTCTCCAGTACTGGAAAGAACCCAGTGAAGGGCCACTGAGACAATTAAGAGAAAGGAGCATGTCTCATATAAGGAAAGGCTGAGAGAGCTGGGAACTGTTCATCCTGGAGAAGAGAAGACTCAGGGGAGATCTCATCAATGTGTACAAATACCTGAAGGGAGGGTGTAAAGAAGACACAGCCAGGCCCTTTTCAGTGGTGCCCAGTGGCAGGACAAGAGGCGACAGGCACAAACTGAAACACAGGATGTTCCCTCTGAACATTAAGAAACACTTCTTATTGTGAGGGTGATTGAGCATTGGCACCAGGTTGCCCACAGAAGTTGTGGAGTTTCCATCCCTGGAGATATTACAAAAACATCTGGACATGGTCCTGGGTGGCTGGTTGTGGGTGGCCCTGCTTGAGCAAGGGTGTTGGACAAGATGACCTCCAGAGCTCCCTTCTGTGAACAATGGGCCTCATTTAGGCAACAGTGTTTTCAGAAAATGAGAGATTATTACCAATCTGGGAAAGAGAAATGATAAAACAGTAACTGCACTTTTCAGTCTTCAGTCCTTTCTCATTTCCCAGTTACCATTACTTTTTACTTCTATTGTTAGTGATCTAAGTGTAAGTTCAAAGTAAATCCAATATATTTTCTAAGAAAAGAACCTAGAAACAGGTTAATGGTTTAAGTTTTACTGTTTATTGTCTATTTTGTGGTAACTGTCCAGAATTTTTACATCAAGATTCAAATTAATTAAAACTGTTTTATGGGGCAGGGTCAGTTTTGATCCCTTTTTGAAACTGTCTTTTAATTTCACTATACCTAATGAAACATTTCTTTGTCTTTCCAGAAAAAAAGCATTTCCTTCCCTAAAATATACCTCTGAAGGCTTATGCCTAAGATTAAACTTTTCCATGTGTGCATTTATGTAAGACGTTATAATTTCCTAAGCTTCACGTACACATCACAATCAGATGCAACCAGGTTTATAATCTGATGTTTAGACTGACTTTCATGATAAGATTAAAAGAAATACTCTCCTTGACAGAAGCAGATAATTATATTGCCATTGAAAGAAAGGTTAGTTACTAGACATCATCTGAACACATCAATACAGAATTAATTCTCGTACTTTCAGTCTGTTTCCAGAGCAAATAGTAATAATATTCTCCGTAAATACCTACAGATAGCTACTTCTACTTGCTTGAATTAAACCAAAAAGAATGCAACACTCTATCACTCATTAGAGAGCTTCCAGAAGTTTTTCAGGCAATTTAATTTCTAAACAGATATAATCTGTACATTTGCTTATCTAGTTTCAGAAATTATTAAATATGCTCAGTGTGTCAGAGTTACACTTCAACTTGTTTACATATTTTGATTGCTAAATTATTTTTTTGGCTAGTAGTTCTCTTTGCAATAGATTTTCCACTGCTACAGCTCCTTACATGAGCAGACAATTCCATCAAGGAGTGTACACCTATGCCAGAAAAAACAGATGTGTCTATTGATGGTTTCCTTAGTTTAAAGATTATGCTTTTGGCTCAAGCCTAAAGAAAAATAAATCCTACTCTATGGGGCATGGTAAGCACGTAACATAACATAATGTAACGTAGTATAACATAACTTAATGGAATATCAAAAATGTTTTTAATTATGTGCCTTTAGTGATTGTCCTTAGGTTAGTGATACTGTTTAAATGTAGAGTGTGACCAAAGAGAATCTAGAATTTTTCTGTTTTCCATTCTCCTGTCTCAAATACATATTTTTTTCTGGCAAAATCACAAGCGTTTTTTGTGTAAATGTCTACCCAAGGTTCTAAGTATCTATGACTTTCTCTGACACCTTCTTGTTGAATAAAACATGTTCAGTACAAAAGAACCAGTAATTTCTGAAATAAACTGTTGGCAGAAAGGACAGTCTTGCTCAGAATCAAAGGATTTGTTTTCATTATTAAGCAAAGTACTTTACACAAAGTGCTCATCTATGTCAGCTTAATGAATTTTGAATTAAAATGAAACTTCTTTAGAAGTAATTACGACTAGTGTATGATTATCAATTGATTTTATTATGACTACTGCAGTTAAGGTACGTTCATAATTAATTTATCTGGAGATAGGCAATGAATTGTTGCTGGTAGCATTAGAGATGATTGGTGAAAAAATCCCTTTCTGGTAATGGAACAAGTATTGCGAGACCCCACAGCTAAGTGCAGATTAATGAGGCCATTGCACCTTTCTCCTTTTAACAATGTAAATGGGAAGGATGGCCCCAAGATATCTAGCTACCATTATCCACCTACAATTTCATTGTCACTCAGAAGACTTCATGCCACTTGAAGCATGTTCCTCCTCTGGAGCATATGATCTAGTGCTGATTAATGGTGATATATTGATCTTGGGGTCCTGGGTTTAGCAGCATTGCTCTGTACACTAACCTTTCAGTTGATTTTAAACAGAATGATATCCACAGTAATTCAAAGGTGGTTTGTTCATGAATCCACGTGAATATTTTTCTTTTTTGGCTCTGAAGGTGGGACGTGAAGCAGTGTAGAACTGGTCTTGACTTGATACAAGTATTCACCCAACAGTGCTTCTTTAAGCCATATTTCTGGGAATTCAGATTATCAGCCAACAGATGCATTTTAAACTAAACTAAAATAGCTTTCTTGTGTTGCAGGCAGAGAACATTGAGATATCTAAGAGGAAGAAGGGCGTGAATAGCGCTAAAGAAATTACACGGAATAGATTTCTAATAGCAAAAGACCACAATTCTCCATGAAGTATTTATAAACATATATTTTTTAATTGTTCTTCTTACTCTTACTCAAAACAGAAAGACAATTGTTGTTAGGCATGTACAATTATATATACAAGTACTCCTCATGCAGTTACCAATTGGGTAACTGCTTCATAAAGGTTGGGTTTATAAAGTGCTAAAACTAGTTCTGCTATAGCGGATCAAAATTCAGGAGACTTAGTCCACTTAAATGTACCCCAAACCCAGTCTGCCCATAAAACTTTCAAATTAGAAAATTCCAAAATAATTTCTGAAATACAAAGAATTTCAATTATAAAGTTACTGAAATATGTATCTAAAGAAGAATTTGTCTTCTTGAGTCTTACAGTTGTACCATGCCGATAACATTAAAATGACAAATATTACATAATTTATCATTACTATTTTGTTGATATGCAAGTATCTTGTGATACTATTAAATCTATGTAAGTAAAGAAACAGATCTGTATAAAAAGTATACTGTGATTTCTGATGCTGCAGCCCCCAGGCTGCCATCGTATTCATTGCTCGTGTTTCCTTGCCACATTTAAGGTGACGATTCAGCAAATTTCAAATCCATGATTCTGCAGAAGTTCTATCTTCTTTCTATATTCTTAGACCATTAACCACACTGAAAGCTATTCCAGTCTTCATTGTCCAATGCAAAGGAATAGTGAGGGCCATGATTCATCCACAGATGCAGGAAGTAATAATGAGAACATTTGTTCAAAGATTGAACTGAGTCATATGCTTATCCATATTTATGGTGACAGAAAATAAGGCCTTTATATGTATAAGCAAGGTCAGACATGCATGTTTGGAAGAGCACACGCAGAGATTATCCTGGGCATTGAAGAAATTATTGAACATATTATAAACCTGAGGCCTATGAATGTTAAAAAATTTCTGCAGTCCTTCAAAGAGATTTTAAATTCCTACCTTTTAAGCATGATAAACATGGGAACGTGAACAGAGTTATAATTCTCTACAGGCTTCTATTGACAGAAAAATGAGCTATGACTCTGTACATACATGATACTCTTACAGTTCCTACCCATAGAAGTTACTGGCTAGAGACAAACATTTCATAGAAAGACAGAAAAGCCTAGAAAAAGACAAAGCAAGCAAACAAATTACATTAACTTTTTCACACCACTTCACACTGTAAACACTGAATATAAACAGCTTGTTTTGTTTCATATGAGTTGCTTCCTTCCCCATCACTTACTAATTCTGATTGATAAGGCAGCTTCTTATGACTTTGGGCTCTAGAACATCTTGCCAGTCCTCCATGGGCAATAGGTTTTTAGTCAGATTTTGCAGCAAATCAGTTTGCTCTGTCATACTTTGGCCTTTACCTTTTCCTCTGAAGATAATTATGTTTGATGACAGTCTTGCATAACATGCATCTTACTAGTAATAGAATATCTTACAAGTTTTGTAAGAGCTTTATAATAGCATAGCATTAGATTTAGCTAGACATGTTCAACACACTCCTATACTAACAAATGTCATTTCAGCAGCCATTCAGATGAATCTTTGAGCTTCATTGGAATTTATCTCTGAGGGTGTTTGAGAACATGAATAATGAATCACAAGCAAGTTTTACTAAATATAACAGCTGTCAGCTAAAATGTATGGTTAGTAGCACACAGTGGATTCCTGGTGTGGGAGTAAGAGACAAGTTTAAAAAAAAAATCCCATAAATGACTAATGGTTAATGTACTATCTTATTTACTTACTCATTCCATGAAGTGTTTTTTTAAAATGTATTTCCTGAAGGAAAATGGCCATGAGTGTGGAAGCCATTATTCGTTTTTGCCTGTATGAACTTGGATGCAACGTGTTGAAGGTACTAAATTCCTAGGTAGGCACATAACTTGACCCCTTAGAATTCAGTATCTCCAGTATCTCTAGGATTTGGGCCCTCATTTGTATAAATGTAACACTAAGATTCTTGAAATGTTTTCTGTTTATGAAGAATAGCTTGGAGGTGGAATCCTGTTCTGACAGAATGTGGTATTGGTAAAAGAAAATAAGCAGAATTACTGTAACTTCAGTTGCTGTGCTGCTGGCACGCTGGAACCTGTCTTGAACTTTCTAGTGCAGTACTTCTTTCATATTGCTTCCTCTGCTTGCACCCGTGGTTGTTCTCTGCTCATTTGCAAAAGATATTCTATTTCATGAGTTCCTGAAGGACTCACGGACAAGGAACATGTCCTGTTGTTCATAATGTATCATTGCCATTCAGCATTGAGAGATGTTAATTATTCTGAAATTGTTGCCTGGTCTTTATTCACCCTACTTGAACTAATTTCCATGGAAGCCACTAGGAAAGGTGATGAGTACAAACTGAGCAAGAACCTCTCAGTGCTGATAGTTTGAAAAGAGCATAGTCTATCTATTCTTAGCTTTAGCACTGCTGAATTTAGCATCAATAAGCTGTTTGTCTGTATAGTGGCAGGTGTTGACTAGTGAGTTGGAAAGACTTTGCCAGGAAACTCATGGCTGTGGGTTTGACAACCGACATTAATGCATTCTGCAGTGTCTTTGCGTATTCAAACTTCTTTTGAACTCCTTACAGAGTTTTAATAAAGTTTGTTTATTATATCTACAGTTCTGGAATATTGTTTAGAGCTTATTCAGTTATTAACCTTTTATACGTATGTGTATGTAATATATATAAATAGTGTCACACTTGCCTTTTATATATATATAAAAGCAATACAAGACAGTAGATATTATTATCTACACCACATTGCATATTTTTCACCTTGTGATTTCCAGGATGTTTTTGATATAATCTTTTTACCACACGCAAAATGAGCTTATCTTCAGGCAGCAGTTTGAAAAAATCAAGCCTCCACATCAGGCACGATTTGGAAGGTATACACATCTCTGAAATCAGCAGGACCCATTGAAGAACTGGCCATACGTTACAGACTTAAATTGGCATCTAATAGATTCTTAGAAGGTAAGGCTGCTGCTGTTCTGGCTCGTGTTTACGTTTCTCTGCTTAGGTGTGCTTTCAGGTTTTGACATTTTTCCAAAAGCAAGAGCAGCTCTTTTTTTAAGGGGAGGAAAAACAACTTTCCCCAGTGCATTAGTTTTTCAGGCACATAGAGGAGCTAAAGTCTTGGCCCAGGCTCTTAATGTGAGGCCCCTACTGGCCTTAAAATATGTTGACCCAGTAATTCATTTAGTCATGGATTATTTAATTTGTTTCCATGTGTGCCGTAACTATGTAATCATCCTGATGTGTTCTGTGCTCTCATATGGGACTAAGATGTTGATTTTTTTTTTTTTTTTTTAATTTCCAATCAGATACAGAAGAAGAAAAGCTGGTAAAAGCATCCAGCAGCTGGAGATGAAGTAGATTTGGCACACTCACATTCCTTAGGCTACCTGCTAGCAAACAAGAACAAAATTCGGAGCAGCATACAAAAGTTATGAAGTATACAAATCTCATTATCTGTATTTATTTAGGAGGTAGTCAACATCTTTTAGCACTGTGTGAAGTGAGGATACCATGGGCATGAGCTCTTCTAGTTCTAAACTCTAATTTGAGGTATTGCAATAGCCGCTGAAAACTGTGAAATGATCTACATGTTTTCTTTCAAAGGGAACATCATGATTTAGATGTGTTATATTTTGCAAGTGCCAACAGAATGCTAAAAAAATCTCCTTCAGCTCTTTTCTTAACCCACACTGGATCTCAGATGTGAGCTGCAAGCAATTTTTGATGCTAATGTTTGTTGGAGGCTGTTAGAGGTACAGATGCTGTGTGTTTGGCAATACACATCAGGAAGGCTCAGGTTGGGAATCAGAGGTCCTGGTAATACAAAACATAATATAAAATCTCAGCTTTCTAAGGAATTATTGACAGTAGCTTATTGTCAGCTTTAAATATTTAATCTAATAAGATCATGAGCCAAAGCAAGTCACATGTTTGAGTGCTACTTTGGGGAAATTGTTGCAGTGTTTATTGTATATGGATGAAGAAACAGGGGCACTGTAAACTGTTTTACAGGATTTTTGAAATTAAATTTGGAGTCCAGATACCTTTCTAGCTTCAGATTTTTGTGAAGTTAATTCTTTGCAAACCCATCAGTTCACTACAATAAATGGCGTTAAGTCTGATGGCATCATGAAGAGAATAAAAAAGTGCTTATTATGCTTCATAAGTATCACATACATTTCTAATCAGCTACTTGATGTATCTGCCTGACAATGCAGAGTTAAATCCTGGAGTCTGTTAAAATAAATAGACAGAGTTGAGTCATATTAAGGAAACACTGTGAAAGCGTATAAATTAAAGAATGGTCCTGCTTGGTTCCAGCCAAGCTACTAAAATAAGATTTTGCAGACTCTGTATGAGAAAACATTGTAGAAAAATCTAAATCCCAACCAAACTGCTCAATAACTAACTGTTCAGGCACTTACCACTTGAAAAGAAACATTGCATTCCTCAGGCTTGCACCTAGGGGTGTTGAACCACTAACGGACTTCAAGCCTACACAGGTGAGAGGTTGAATAGCTTGCCAATAATTACAGTAGACTCATCCACTCCCACTGAGTGTTTGACTTGGCTTCTTAGCCTAAGTCTGACACACAGCAGCTGGGTCTCCGCTGAGGCTCATGTTCCATCTGGGAAGGCGCAAACACCAGGCTCACTAGGAAGCAGAAGCTCACAGCCTCAGCTATCTCTCAGCAGAGATTATTCCCTGCAGCCAGATGGTTTAGCTTAACAACCAGTGCAGTCGGGCATCAGTTGCAGGTTGGAGGCCACAGTCATATTGACTGGCTTTCTGCTCAGACTGGGGTTTGCTTAGAGTTTTCCTTTCTGTATGTTTTGTTTTCTCGGTGGCTTTGTGCTAAGTGTTCAGCAGTGGAATGAGTTAGAATGGAGAATGAGCTTAATCGTGCTAGTACTTTTCCTATGCTTGATCCTGCCAGGAAATAGGCTCCAGGTAGAAAATAGTCTTTTAAGTTGCTACACTGCAGCTAAAATGTGTGTGAGCTCTGCAAATGCTTATTCTCCTCACACTATCTCTAACTCCCAGCTGAGAATGGTACATAGCAGTACCAGTGCTATTCCTCTCCTTGCTTGTAAGAGTGGCCCTTTGCTTGGTTTCAGGGGGGGCAGTGGTCAGGCAGTGTTACTACCTTACAAAGGTAAGGAAAGTTACGGTAAGAGACAGAGTAGAGGAGCGTTCCTGTTGTTATGATGGAATATTAACAAATAAGGGTTAATGTGTAACAGAGGAGAATAGGCATTTGCTGTTTAACATCTATTTCTGACCTCGCTGGATCCTTGGGGTGAACTTTAATGTGATGTCTTGTTTAAAGACAATTTTTCCTGAGATTCTTTAATAAAGTAAAGCCTTCCTTAATAAGGGTTAGTGAATGACTGAAGAATAGAAGGACTAAAGAGAGGTGAAAACTGCGGATCTGTAATTCTGTTACTGTGAAACAAAATGCATGAAATGCTACTTTAAATCACAGTGTGATTAAAAATTCAGAAGGATACCAACATACAATTTTCTAACCAACCTTAGTAGTAGAAAAAAAATCTCTGTATGTGTATTAGAAACATTTAGGAGAATTTTATTTCTCTCCTCTCCCTTTGATGTAGGATCCAGGCATATCTACAACCTACACATTCTCTAGAGTGTAAAACCCATGTCTGATTATTAGGACAATCATATTAAGGAAATGGGAAAGAGACTTTTTCACTGAGTTAGGAACGAAGGAAACTGAGAACAGGCCCATCTTTTTCCTTCCTTAAAGAATTCTGCTTTGCAGAGCTTGTAGGTAGCACATTTCCATGGATAGCTTATGCTAATGTATAGTAGAAGTAAAGCAGGGATAAACTCTAACAGCGAAACTGCTAATCTGCATTCAATGCATTTAGCTGTCGAACACAGATGCATGCAACAAGACTGTCATGGTGACTGAGTCATCCAGTACCCTCTGAAAATGGCTTCAACACCCTTGAGGTGGATACTACTGGTGCTGAAAAAAAGGTGAGTTTTCTTCCAAGTTCTGAGATGACAGACAAGGAGACAACTATTTTCTTTTGTGCCTGCACAAATGCTTCCCTGAGGGAAAGACGTTACTCATTCTGTCCCCTATGTGTCCTACATAGCTTCAAATACATACAAGAACTCGCTCAATCCAAGGGGGGGGAATTAAAAAAAGGGAAATATTTTATTTTCCTTCTTAAAAAAAAAAATTACTTAACACTTTTTATTATGAATACTTAACTGTTACTGTTTCGTTCATCAAATGTAGTGCCCAGGTGTATCCCTTAAATGTAACTTCAGTGTTATGGTGAAGGAAGGGCCTAGTCCCAATAGTAGCAGATAACAAAAAGCAGTATAATACAGGAGAAGGTAGACAAGTGAGAAAGAAGAAATGCAAGCCAAGAAAGATACATCCTGCCAAACAGAAGTAATATAAAAGGTCAGGAGAAAAACACCACAGAAATTCAGAGGTAGATAATAGAACAGGAGAATAATTAATCGGGATAAAAAAGAATTAGGGCAAAATCTTAGTTCCACTGGGGGACTGGCTCAACTCCTAATCCAGTGATGCCATTTCTGGATAATACGGAGGATATAGGAAAAGATGACAGACTGGACATAAAGCAGGTGAGATTAAGAGAAGATTCCTTTTTTTTTCCTCTGGGGTATGTTTGTGATATGGAATATAGCCACACTCACGTATAGCCTAAAGATGTCTTGCCTTTTTTTTGTTGCTTTTTTTTTTCCTTTTAATTCTGGAGGCTGCTGTTAGATGAATCATCTGCCAATAGCTGGCAATTTACTCTGTGTAACTGTAGCATATAGGCCAATTTTTATTTATTTATTTATTTATTAAAATCTCACTGTTTCCTGTTGTTTAACAAAAGCTTATGAATTTTAAGTTCACTGTTTATTTGTGGTTTTTAGAAAGGAAGTCTGAAAATATGTTTAAATTTCTTTTTCTTTATCTTGTCTATGCTTTCGAAAGAATTTTAAATCAGTCTAATGCTATCTTGAAATTGTCTGACATCTTTAAAGTATAACTCTGAGGAACCTTACAAATGCTGGACAGACTATATGAAAAACCAATATGAAGTTCAGAACCAATCATAAATGATCATGATTTATTGCACCACATCAGAAGCAGATAACCGCTAAAATCCATAATTCATTGTAATAGTATCATAGTCAAGCCTGACAAAAAGTCATCATGTTTATACTTGGATAGTTCAGATGAGTAATTTATTGGTTCTAAAAAATAATGTACTGTAAAAATACTCACAGGGCTCTAGACTCTGCCAATAATAAAAAGCTGTATTATGTATAAAGGTCCATGCACTGAAAGTGCCCTTCAAGTAGCCTCCATGAGTGTATTAAGGATGTACAGTATCCTGATATGCTAAGGAATCTCACTTGCCATAAACTTTTAATGCACTAACTTTTTAGTAAAAATACCATTGAAAATCATCCTTTATCAGTGCTCCAGGCTAGATCACTTTGTCCTCCTTGGCTCCTATGCTACCTTTGCCAATAGAGGCTACAACTAATCTCCTAAAGTTTTACACTCATAATGGAAAGTTCACCTCTTCTGCTAAAATACCTGTAAAGGTTTATTGATCACATTTATAATTTGTAGAATGTTTACAGAATCTTATTAATAATAAATGATCAGAAGCTAAGTTCCAAATAAAAAGAAGATAATTTCTTATATCTCAAGCCATCCTGAGATGGGGACAATTTATCTTAATTTTGCTCTTCTAAGTAATAGGCAGAAATGGCACAATGGGTAGAAGGGTCTAGTATTAGCAATGGCTTTTGTTCTACAAACTAGGAACTGATTGTAAGAAATACAAACTGATGCTTATAGAGTGTAAGAAAACAAAAGGAAAACATCTAAGAGAAGGACAATGTTTCAAGAAATGGAATAAAGTTTCAATGAGGAAATAACATTTCTGAGTTACTATGCTTGCATGCCATTAGGACAAGAGAAGTCTTAAAGATGATTTCTGCTCGATTATCCAGCTGAAATCAAGATGACCTCTTGCTGTAAGAGTACTTGAAATATTTAATAAAAATTGGAAGTTCTAGCCATAAAGTCCTGATTAATGTTCCATTTGAAAAATGACATATTTTTAGTCTGTATTTGATTTGTCTAATATAATTTTTATATTATGCTCATTAGTGTGGTTTATAAGCGAATTTGATTGTTTGCATTTGGCTACTTTTTCTTTTTGCTTTCTAAAATCTCATACACTGTTATACTGAACAGGTAGCTGTTGTCTTTTACTTTAGAGCTTGTCATCTTTTGATGATGGATACAATTGTATAAAATTCTTTTACATATAAATATCTGGTTAAAAAGTTAACTGATTATCACTTACCAAAATTGAACTATNAAGATGCTAAAACATCTAGTAAACCTAGATAAACTAAAAACAGCAGAGAAAAGGGTAGTCTTACGGATTTCTCTTTATGAGAAGATTCGTCATGTGAAATGAGTAAAATGAAAGCTAGACTTATACGGGATACAGGTACTGAGACTTGCCCTTGCAGCAGATGAAGGCTCTGTGTCCTCCTATGGTCTCTACCTTCCTTTCCTTACAGCTGGGTTTTTTTCCAACTGTAGCCAGAGCTTCAGCTGTAGCCATTTCTCATTCTTATTTGATATCCTACCTGCATTATGACATTAACAACAAATCCACATATNACATTAACAACAAATCCACATATTATATCTATGTTGCATAGTTATTGTGTCATTCTTCCAGTGACTCTAAAATAAAACACCAGTTCCATTTTGGGCAAAAATTACATTCCTTTTTGCGAACATACAATAATCAGTCCAAAAATTTTGTTAATGCTTTGAGATACTTGCCTCTGATCTAAAATCTTTCTTGAACTGCAGCTCCTCAATGAAATTAATTATAACTCTTCTTGCAANTAGAAGGTAATTTAGACACTCTGGTTCCCTTACAGTTGTCTAAACTTGGTCCCAGATATTTGGAACTCTAAATCTTAACCTCTGGAAGTAAAGATTGATTTAAAAGGGGAACTATTTTTAAAAACATAAATTCTGAATATCTGGATACTTACTCTCTTTAGAGTTAATTAGTGAAAACTTACTTGTTTGAAATAATTGCATAAATTGATACATTTTGCATTTCAGTTGTATGCAAGCACTCAACTGAGACACTTCCTGAAAATGAGCAGATGAACCAGGGAAGGAAGCTGCATAAACATTGTGTGGAAACCTTTGTTTTTCTCAGACAATTACCATGTATATGTGAGTCTGTAAGTACTGTATTCTTTAGTTCATAGAACTGAGTGCAAGAGGTTGAACGCTGTTGTAATTTGAAAATCTAAGATGGGTTTAATTTCTCATCTTGTAGGGAAATTTTGAGGATTCACCTTTACCTTCTATGAGATCACTTTAACCAAACATTCTTCCAAAGTTCTTCCCTGCCTGCATTCAGGCTTTCCTGCTCCTACCTTCATTTCACATGAATAATGTACCTTTGCAAATAACTACAACTTTCAAAATAATAAAATAAAGGCTGGCATAATGGATAAGGTTTTGTTATTAATATACTTGAAGTAGATGAATGTTGCATCATTAACTTGTGAAGGAAAAGGACACATTTTAATAAAGAGGTAAATTGTAAATATTTTTATTACAGAGAGCAGACAAAATTAACTTTTTAATGAATTATACAAAATAAATATCTGAGAAAAATAATGAGTAAAAAATGAAGGAAAATTAGATCTGGGGGGAATAGGAAAGAAATGCAGCGCTGGGGAGAAAGTGAGGAAGATAACTAACACGTGTGATACTGGTACATGATAACATCTGAAAGCTGAGAATAACAATCATTGGCAGGATATTTCCTCTAACATCCACCCCCCCTTTTTTTCTTTTATTTTGTGTGTGTGTGTGTGTGTGAAAATTTTCACACGTTGGATCTGCTTCTGTATGAACTACAGAGGGTTCAAATTCAGGTATAGTGCAATTACCCTCTTTTTTCCTTAGTTGTCTGGTTTTATCGGCAGTGATGCTCAAAATCTCCTAATTTCACATTTGCAATCTAGTTAGCACTGAATATAACTTACTGCATTTTTTTTCACTTAATTTGGACATAGACTGAATTTATACTTAGTATGTAGTGACTATGCTCATTTGAAAGCATATGTGACAAATCATAGTTATAGGTATATCAGTTGCATTTTGGACTCTTGTCATTGCAGATAAAGTGATAAAGAAATGAGTTGCCATATTAATTATTTCAGATACTGTACATGGACACAGCTGAGATTTAGCAGATTTACTGCATACTGGTAACTACAGATTTATAGTATTTACAGCTAGGGTTTTTAAAATTATTGTTGTTCTCTTGTTTCCCATTTCATCAGGAAATAAATTTTTCAGACACAATAATTAAAAAAATCATGCTTTTAGCACCTTCTTGTCAATAGGGCTTTGTCATTTGAACGTTTAGTATTCATGCTGAATACTCATTCAACATTCAGTCTAAAATACAAACTAGTTTGTTAGTCCCCATTTAAAGCCACTTGTTTTATAATTGTTTATATCGGTTTATATTTTTATATTGTTTATAAAGTTTCTTCTTAAAATTGAGGAAAATTTTTTTGTAGTCACTGGTGATATAATTGAAGTTTTGGTAAGACAGTGTTGATGGTGGTAGGAAAGCATGTGGGCTTGAGAAAAATGGGGATTTTTATCTGAGAATAGGTTAGATGTTTAAGCTGCATAGCTATTGCTTCTGATCTCATAGAGGACTTGCGGACATGAGCTACTGTACCAGTTCATTAGCCCAGCTCTCTGCTTCCTGAGCAAAACTCTACCTTCATTAACACTAGTATTTTCGAAAGAGGGACTAGAAGACTTTATGATGATAGAGCTTGGGAGGACACAACATAAAACTTAAAAGGTGTTTGTGTGCAATATTCTAGCTTCATTTGAAACGTAGGCGTCCTGTCTTCAAAATGGTTAAATGATTACATATAGTGAAAATTAATTCCACTGAATTATTGTATTGCTTTTTCAGGTATGATATCCACTGCATTCTAATGACTTATTCGTTTGGTTTTTTTTTCAAATGTGCTGTTTTTCTTTTAATTAAAATTGTCTTTTTCGTGGGTAAATATAACTCTCCTAATTATGCTTGAGCATTTTTTTAGAACGTCATAATGCTTTAATTCTCAAGAAAAGCTATACACACCTAAATATTGCCTGCTGTAATTTGAGAGGAAGAAGGGGTAGGGATCACAGAAACATACTGACAAATGAGAGTTAGCCAAAAAAGATTGTTAGTCTTAAGACTGGGGCTTAAAAAACTGTAAAGATTGTGATAAATGCGATCTATTAGAATGTTTTACATGCTTAGTATTATTAAAATGGAAAAAAATACTTTAGATCACAATTGTTTAGAAATGATCATACTGAGATAATAACTAATAAATTGCAAGATTTTTCCAACAAATGACTGAGTTTGAATTTTTATCTTAAAGAAAAGAATATGCTTTATGTGATTTAGATGATACTCTAATAAGAGTAGCACTTCTTATACCAAGTACACTGTGCTACAGAATTAAAAATAACAGTACAGAAAAAAAATGCTTTCAGGAAATAAAGTAGTTCATTATTGTTGTTCATGTTCTTGAAGTTCCACATGTTACACAGGATAACATAAAAGTGTGTTGATGAAGTCTTGGTAGGGGTTTAAAAAAGCAATTGTCAATAGCATGTCCGCAGCTTTCTAACAGGAGCATGGGTGAACTTCAAACTTTGCAAGACTGAGCAAACAGACTGTATAGAAACCTAAACAATTGTTTGAATGGCTGATTTGGGTTTTTTTTAAGAGCTGAAAAATTCCAGTGCCTGCTTCTAGAATTCATCTTCCTCTGAATTCAGCAACTCACAAAGGCTGAGAGCTGCACAAGAACGAATTGTTATACAGTTTCTTTGTTAGCAGCCTTCCAATGTCGTGATAAGTGACATTTTATCACTTAGAAAGCAATATAACTTTACAGACTGGCTCAAATTAGATCTGGATAATATTGACACTTGGAGATACGGTGGTGCAGCAAGAAAACTAAGCTTTTTATATTATGTTAATTGTTTGCAACTCAATAAATGGCAAGCCTATTGGAATGTTCTTATGGAGAGATATTCCACCTTACAGCCATATTTCTAAGGGTTCTGTTTTCTTTTTACTCTGCTCAGAAGAGCCTATCATATTACTTATTCAGTTTCAATTTTAATTTTTTTATGTTAAATAGATATATTTGATATTAAATCATCCATATTAGATCATGATTAGACAAAGGGGTTTTTTCCTTGTTTGTGCATTTTTAAGTAATATTTTTAAATTTGGGAGAGAAAATTTTAATATGAAAGTGAAAATTATGACAGAGTATTTAAGTGAAATCTTAAAGAAAAAAATGTTTGGGAGGGATGGTGTTTAAAAAAAAAAAGGTGAAGTGTATAAAATTCTTGTATGCCATGGAAGCGTGAATCTGACCCATGTTTAGGGCCAGACACTGTCACCTCTGAGGTACAGAGTATTTCCGCCAGCACACAGGATCCAAACACTAATAAGTTAGAATTTTATGTCCATAATAGAAATTATGGTAACACTAAACTGTCTGTTTACAGACAGCTCTCTGTAATCACAGGTAACTGTCATAATAAATGTCAGCTTAGGATAGCTCAGGTGAGGCTTCTTTCCTTACTCACTCTTTCTCCTTTGCTTTGTTCACCTTTGCTCCCACATGCTATGAGACCTGTTTTAAGGATTAGACTAATGAGTGAAAATAAAGAGGTAATATATACACATAGAGTGCTAAGCTGCCCTTGGTTGAACTGAATGTATCAGCTTAAAACTATTGTATTATCTATAAATAATAATAAACAACTGTAGTCAGGATTAGAGATTCATTGTATTAGGTATTTTGTGGAAATGAAAACGTTTTGTCTAAGGGTTTATAATCTTACCTGAAATAACCCACTGAATAAAAGTAGGACAGAGAGAGCAAGCCAAGAGGAAAACATGCAGGGAGGCTAGTTAAGAGGGACAACTTAATGGAGGCAGTTTGTCTAGTATTTGTTTATTTTTCTAAATAGATAGTATTGACTAAATAAGAAAGCTACTCATATTATTAGTGGTAAGGAGCTCAGTATCTCTTAGATATTGGGAAACAGTGGGGGCTGAGGAGACAGCTACCATCTTCAGTTCCATTCATGTGTAAACTGCAGAAAAAAAGTAAAAGTTAAAACCTTTAGGAGAGAACTAGCTGCATGAGGTTACTGAGTGGCCTCATTTAAAATGTTCCAGTTGTCCTGTTTATCTGCCTCTGACAAAAATGGAAATACATAAATCTCAAAGTCTTCAAGAGCCAGAAAAATTGTTCTGCACCCTACTTTACATTAAAATATGCTCTCTCTGAAGTTATAGGAGCAAATTTGCCCCTCTTTCTTCTGGCAGAGTGTAAATTGGCACACGATTATCTTTTGTGTTGTCACCAAGAGACTATGAAAGGTCCTAAGCGACAAGTATTTTACATTCATTGAGTGCTGAAAATGGAAAAGTAAAGGTTGTTGATGCAGAAAATATATTACATTTCAATTATACAGTTTCCTTCCCCCCGCCCCCCCCAAATACTGGTGTGTGCATACTTCATCGTTAAGTGTTAGGCAGCAGCCCTGACTGTGTGTGTTGCCTTTGTGGACTCCAGGCCCAGAACCCCCAGGTTCCAGCAGGTTGGTGTGCACAGGGTGATGGAGAAGCCCGTACACGAAGGATTGCCTCCTAAATAGCCGAGAACTCAGAAAAGCCTAATGCTATCAGTCAGTGCAATTAGCATGGTACCCGTTTCTATTTTACTTCATAGATTTAACAAGCTGTGTCTGACCACTCATCGAGTCCTTGCAAGGAAAAAGCATCTGTCTGCTAAGCACAGTGGAATATGAAATGGATCATAACAGTTAAAGTGAGCTGTAAGAAGAATCTGTGCCTTGTAGATCCCTCTGGTCAGTGTCTGTGGGTGGCACCTCCCCTGGAAATCTTGCTTCACATGTGCCTCAAAATCAGTCAAAACAGGGGGAAGGGTCTGCACAAGTGACCTCCACTAAAATCACCTTCTGAGCAGCTGTTTCTTCACCCACAGACAGAGCTGGGTAAAGATGCAAAATAACAGTTGCAAGCTGGCACCTAGTCATCCAGCCACCAGAAAGGATGGTTGTGCCATACTCAGCTATATTGCAAAAAAGTTGAGATTAAGAGTTTTTAAACCATGATGCTTTGTTGTAACTATTTCTTTTGTAGGCATATAAAATATGAACTGGTCTATATCCAGACATTTCAGTAAAGATTTAATTTTTGAAAGATGCAGATTGGGACACGCACAATTAAAATAAAAAGAAATTTCTACAGAAATTATCAGCAAAATTATCAAATTCCAAGGCCAATAGTTTTATAAGTTCAAACTATTCAGATTGTTCCCTGATTTGGCAAAAACCTTTCCACAGGACAAACTCCAGCTAAAATTCTGCCAGATAGGTGGTATCTTGACTACATCTGCCTACCCCTTCACTCATTAGGTGATTCTGGTATGCACTGGGAAAACAAACCAAATACAGTGGTTATGGGAGAGTATTGTCCAAAAGCTCTCAACTACACCTGCTCGTTTCTATTGGTTTAGTTATACAGAGGGAAAAAACAAAGAAGGACAGATGAATGTTTGACAACTACATCCTTGTAGTGCATTTGAGGCAGGAAGCTAGAAGGTGATACTAACCTAAGTAACAACAGCTAATCAGCTTTAAACATGGGAAACATCAAAGGGACTGTCCTGGGGTGGTATGACCAATAAGGCCATTGGCAACTCATGCCAACCATCTAAGTTGGAAATAATAAGTAATGAAACCAATAGCTCTGGGTGGGCTGGGATGCATCTGCAGATGTCCCCCAAGTCCATGGTGCCAGACACGGAGTGGAAGTCTTGAGTAGTGTGAGTGAGTTTCTGTATGGAGCATATGTATGTGGCATGGGATAAATTAGAAACTGCACTTCAGCTACACCATCCTTGGAAAGGACTTTTCAGTAAGTTGTGCGGTTCTGTTCTTGTGCCTGTCTCACTCCTAAATTCCCATCTGACAAGCCCCAAATGTTACAGATTTAGAAAATGAGATGACAGTATGAGAAGACATAGTTATACTAACTGTTATGGGTTTGTGTGGCTCGGCTTTCTTTGGTGGCAGGGGAGGGGGCTGCAGAGGTGGCCCCTTTAAGAAGCTTCTGGAAAATTCCCCGGCGCCAAAATGTCGGACCCGCCTCTGGGAGGGGAATGACGGTGGTAGCGCCTCTGGGAGAACATATTTAAGAAGGGGAACCGGTAGTGTGG
>VYZV01042148.1:42115-62897 GCA_013401275.1 Pandion haliaetus
GGGGCGGGGGTGGGGGGTGAGTGAGCGGCTGCGTGGTGCTTTGTTACCGGCTGGGCTGAAACCACGACACTAACTTACTGGTAAAAGTACAAAAATTCTAATAGCAATACTACTGTAATAAAAAAGGTTTTGGCATTCTGTATTCTGATCCTGGGATAAGGTAAATTAGTATCACTTTTTGCTTAAAGATTAAAAAAACACTGGAAAAAAATCTGTATTTATTGTAGTAAAGATGTAACTAGGGGCTTTAAATGAAAAGAAAGGCAATTACCTTGTACTTCAATTAAGTTACAGTAACAGTCATTAGTTTTAGCTTGGCTGAAAACATCTGTGTGAGAATTAATGCTATTTTCCTGCTTTTAAAATTACTATTAAGTCAGAGAAAAACAGTGTTTACCTTTTACTGGTTTATACGTACAACTTCCATAATATTGTACAGAGCATGGCAAATTGGATTTCTCATAAATGCAAACAAATACATAAGTATCAGTAATTTGACATAGTATATAACCATAAAGTACAAACTGTGCTACAGGGAAAAGGTTTGTGACAACATTAGTAATTGTGATTAGTATAAACAATATAGAAGGTCTGACATGACTCCTAAATGTAGCATGGAATAGGCTGCAAGAGAAAAAGATTTCAGTAAATGGAAGAGGCATTAAATATCAAGGAAAAATAGATTTTTCACAATTAGCTATGATAATAATGTAGACAGAAAACTTTTAAACACTGCAACATTAAGGGCTAGAATCCTGTTTTTCTGCCCTTTGTGCTAGAAACAGAATCAGGACCTATGTTGCTTTATGACTTTTAGTTTTGTTTTTAAGGTACGGCTTGCAATGGAAGTTAGGCATTAATATAGCTTAGAGGAGCTAGGCAAAAGCATCAAAATGTCTTTGATATGCAGTCTACTCCCTACTTTTTAGTTTCACTGTGTAGCTTCTGGCAGTAAACTCCTCCATTACTCCAGCTGATGTGGTCTTAAAGAAACATCACTGTGTGAGCACGCACAGGTGGGTGATACAATAAGACTGTTTTTTTCATGGTCTTTCAGTAATGTTTCGGGGTTTGGTTGAAACCTCTACTTTTCTGTCCATTTTCTTTTGAGCTAGGTTTGTAAGACTGCTGCTGTTGCATATGACCCACAACTTCTGCAATAAGTTGAATAGTTACGATGAAAAGATCCCTGGAGAGAAAACACCTTTTTACTTGTCAAAAATAAGTCAAAATGCCAACTGCTCAACTTCTTTCTAAGATTCAGAAAATGAAGACATCTTAATTAATTTCCCTCCTATGTTCCTAAATTATCTGAGTATGAAAGGGAACAAAGAAATCAAAAGGAACTCAATGAAAATATGCCTCTGGTTGCAAAATAATGTTATTGTTTTAGTAAAATAGTGAAATAAAAATGCAAAAATGCAGAGACTGTAATATGTTCTCTGTAAGCACTGAATAATTCAGTAAACAGGATTATGGTAATGTATTTTTTTAAAAAGAGATATAATTCATTTTATGCAAGAATTTCTACCCTCTGAATATAATTATACAATTATAAAAATCATATACATTTTAAAATAATGTGAATGTATTTTCACTGAATATTTATGTAGATAAATAAAGATGACTAATAAGAAAAAAACTATTATGATGATGCCAAAAGTATTATGAAAAATTGTCATTTCTCCTCTGTACATAGAACAATGGTAAGTAGAATAACAGAAGTAAGTGGGTTGCTCAGGCAAAAAAAAAAGCTATGGAAAAGTATAGGTGCTAAGTATTGTTATTATGTGCACACATTAAAAATACAGAGATATCTGAATATCTTTGGTTTAGCTAATATCAAGGCATTCAGAATCCTGCAGAATCCTAATGCACATTCCTATTAAGCTGACAGTAATGTTATCAAATATGAATGTTCTTGTGGCCCAAATGAACATTTTTTTGGTTTTCAGTGTGTTTTTCTTGCTAAAAATAAGTGAAAATAAACCAAGACAAATAATTGAGCCACAGCCCCAAGTTGCTCTGGAATGAGAAAGTTCGGATGTAATGTAGGAACACATTTGGCCACTTCAGCATTGACTGACAGGGTGTATGTCTGAAAAAGAGCCTATGAACAGCATGGATTACTGCTTCTGTTGTAATACTGTTCTGCTGAAAACATTCAGGAAAGCCATCATGGGCTACCTGCTGCTATGTAATTTTGTTTTATTTCAGGACACAGAAGTGAGAAGATTTCCATGGGACAAAAAGAGAGCTGGTAGCTGACTGTGACTGACAGCACAAAACATTGAAACAATAATCCACTGAGATCATTTATGTAAAAAAAGGAACCCAGAGATATTCAGCCCCTGAGGCTTCTCTTGTAAGAGGCTATTATTATTTGTATTGATTTCAGTATGCAAGTTCTCTCTTTCCTTCTCTCTCCTGGCCCACAGTGCAAACTATAAATAATAAACTAAAGAAGTCTTGCCCTGAAACCATCACTGCCTTTGCAGCACATTAATTTGTGCACCTCCAGTTATAAAACCAGAAAAATTGTGGGGAAAACGGGCAGGCTGAATTAAGCCTTACCTCCACAACCAAAGAAAATACTTTCCAGCATTCTCAGATGCCATCAAGACCTGCTTATTCACTAGTTACCCAGTACTACTTGAATGCAACATGAAAATGTCCTTTTTTGATGCTAGTTCTGCTGATAGTCTGCTAGCCTGACTACTGATACTTTGATCAGATACTTTTCTGTCTCTTCTCATACATCAGGTAATATCACATTACTAAATCCCAATATTGCCCAGGTTACTATGCATCTTAGAAATTGAGACAATTACTTGTTCTCACTCTTCCAGGATGCAGGAATTAGCATCAGTACAGATGACATTCCCCCCATATTTGTCTGCTTCTAATAACATTTGAATGGAATTATGAAAATGATGGGAAATTGCATAGCTGAAATATTGGCTTCATTCAACTCCATTTGAATGTTGTCATTAACTTTAAGGATGGTAGGATTTCACTTTGGCAGTATTAGGTATCTAATTTGTGCGTATTTCACCTTCCTGTGTATTTCCTTATCCTTTTCATTTCTGCTTTAATGCATAAAATGATATGTCTACCACTACACAACTGAGAATTTCAGAGTTTGGAGTAGGGTATAATGTAATCCAAGGATAAAATCTTCCTAGTAAACATCTCTGCTGAAATACAGAACTATGTACTATGGTGCAAAGATTAAGGCCTTTTGCAGTGGGCTTGACCCCAGTCAGCAGCTAAGCACCCACGAGCTACTCACTCACTCCCCCCGTTTTATTGCTGGGTCAGACGTTACATAGTATGGGGTATCTCTCTGGTGAATTCAGCTCAACTCTCCCAGTTGTATCCCCACGCAACCTCTTCCCCACTGCCAACCTGCTTGCTATGGGGGCAGAGTGAGAAACAGCGCAGGGCTTGATGCTGTGTGAGCACTGTTCAGCAGTAGCTAAGCCATTGGGGTATTATCAATGCTGTTATAGTTACAAATTGAAAATAAAAAGCACCATATGGACTGCTATGAAGAAAATGAACTCCATCCTAGTCAGACCCAGTACACTTGGCATGTATCAAACTTTTACTTATAAAAAGCAAAGGTATAACAAATACATTTACGTGAATCAAGCAATGGCATTTTAACCAACACAACATCCAGTATCTGTGAAAATAAGATTAAAGAACTTTGTGAAAGAAAAGCCTGCACACAGTATATTCCAGTGATCCTACTGGGAAGATCTCAAAAACTAGTGCAATAATGGCGGAAGACTGATAATAAAATGCAAGTCAGTCTGGGAACGACAGGATTTATTCTATTTCTGTTTTGAGCAGAATAGGTACAGCGTCCTGATATGTCTTAGAAGCTTATCCTTCACTGATTCTTGCAAAATGGCAAGAGATGAGAGACAGTGGAGAGACTAAACATTTCTAGCCCACATAAAAATTCAAGTATTTAATGTAAGTATTGTTTTTTGTCAGAAAACTTAACATTTCTTAGTGCTGAACTTTTTCCTGTCTGGTGTGTACAGATCTGACCTGCTTTTTTATTTCAGTCAGGAACCTGTGATAAATAACATGCAGTGTGACCATGTGATCAATCCTGGAGATACTGCTGAAAGCATTCAGTAATTTCTCTGATACTAGTGTAGCATCTGTGTGGTGTTAGAAATGTGGAAATAAACTGAACAACTGAATAATCAGAAATGCTTTTGAAATGTGCTGGCTGGCTGGATCTAGATGGATGTTACACTAGGGATCAAATTCATCCTTTTCAGTGTCTTCTTGGTGATATTATCATTCAGGTGAAATATTAAAGTTACAAGGAGATGTTGCCACAATAGGGACCTGACTGAAAATGAACGTAGCTTATTTCTTTCTCTGTTCCAGTTGGTTGGTTCACATAGTCCTTTACTTTCCTGCTGTAGTTCAGAAAAACCCTCTGAAATGTACAATTAAGACTTATTTCACAGTTATTTTCTATACAAAACCCACCTGATTGGAGACATTTTAATCACTTTTATTTCCACAAAATGGTGTTTGGCATAACTATAGCACAATAAGTAATTTCACTTACAGGCTATCCCAGAAATTTTTTCACAACATCGTTATGACCATAGAGATGTAAAGATGTATTGAGCTACAAGGGGCTGAGTTAATTGGTTGCAGTGCATTTGAAATGTGATGTAGGATGATTTAATCAACCTATGACACTAATGGACTTAAGCACTCTGTCCGCTAGAAAATAGTATAATCTTTCATTGAGTTCCTAAGTGCCTATTTATGGTTCTTTTGAAGGTGCTGTACTGCTGATCGTACATTGCCATCCATCGCAGAGACTACAGAAATGAAGAAGGTACTACAAAGCATGAGACATGCGTCAGATGCCATAAGATAAATATAATTTCAGGGGTGATAGATATTAACTGTTCAAAAAAATCTATAATCTGTGAAGTGTCAAGTACTCATACTAAAATGAATGAAAACAAAGATGCATATATTTTATATTTTTCTTGTCAAAGCAGGAATTACAATACATTTTTTCTTTAAATTTTAATACCAATTATCAGTGCTGTCTCCTGATGTTTTGTTAGAATGAGAGCTGCCTAGGTCAAACTGTGCTCGAAATTACGGAAGCAGGCAAATATGTAACAGGAGTAAATTCTCTCTCTAATTTTTCCACATATGACAATCAGGTGTCTGCATCTGTCTGGGCTATAATGTCATTGTGAGGAACCACACACACCGAATATCTGCTCTGCTTGGCTGTCATTTCACTCACCTACTGTCAGCTCTGGAAAACTTTCATTGCAACAGTCTGTCTTTAAAATATTTAGCATCCAAATTGCAAGCAAGTGTCTTTTTGTAAGAACTTTTCCAGAAATTTGCATTAACAGCTCTTAGGCAACTAACTTACATTTGCTGTGGTCTGTTCTTGTTTATTTTGCGTTAGCAGCAAAATCAACTTCAAGAAATAGTTGTTTCTGAAACATGCATAGCAAACTAAGGCTCAAGGAATGCAGGATCTGAGTGCTTATTTTCTGATAACCTGGAAACAAAAGAAAAGTACCTAGAAAGGCAGCTGAGTGGGTGTTGTGGACATGAGCACTGGACATGTGCAATCCCATAGTGCCTAAAGTTTGGAAATGATTCCCTAGAAAGATTCCATGCCTAATGTCATAAGAATACATGTTAGCGATTCAGAAAAAAATAAACCAACCAACCAACAGTACCGTCGCTCCACCCCCCACCCCCCGCAACCCGATCAACTAACCAGATCAGACTGTAAATGTTTAAATAGTACTAAACAGCACTTAGAATACCTGACTGTTTTCCTGGAGATTGTTCAAGATGCAGACTGTCTCTCCTAAGTCCTGTTTAATTTTTTCAAACCCAGAACTGTTGCTTTGTTTCAGATTTGTAGAATTCACTGCAGAAGTCACTGTGCAATGTCTGTACATTTGTCCAGAATCTTAAAGTTTTATTTCTGGGCATACTGAGACATACCTCAGACTTGCTTGTGATGAGCAGGTCAGCACAGGTATACCATGCCCAACTCCCATTCACATCAATCTGTACCTAAGTTAATATTAACTGAATAGCTTAATCAATAGAACATTAATTGAATAACAGGAGAGTATTCATCTCAAACCTTTCTACTTCTCAACAATTTAGCCTGAAAGGTAGATTACTCTCCTGTGAGGTGTGAAATATCTCATCAGACAAAGAAGCAGCTCTAGCTTTCATCTTTGGAAATGACAAATGCTGTTCGGGGCTGCACTATCCCCACGATCTTTTTCTGGTTATATTTTGAAAGAAACATCTGATGTTTCTTTCTTTCTTCATGAAGGAAAACTCAAAGTTTTCTACCACTAGGTGAAATCACCTAATTCCCAGAGGGGAGTGGACGTGAAATTAGAATGCTTCCTGTGGGTTCGTTCCCTTGGGCTCATCATTTTGTCTTGATCCTTTCCTATAACTAATTTTCTGCTGTAGAGGCCAGGATATACTCCAGCACTCTTATGAATTTATTTCAGAGAGGTTATAGCCCACCATGTATAAAGCAGAGGCAAGCAAACAGACTTGTCTCATCTGTTCTAGTCAATGACCCAGCATTTAACAAAAAGACTCTCAGAAAAATAGCCGAGCCAAATCACTTACCAAGTTTCTAAAATAATTCTGTTAACAAGTTATTAATTTGGATATTGTCTGTGAAATACTGTGATATTCTAACAGTTGTGTTCATGAAGAGAAGAGCCATCAACTAAAAATTCAACTAAAAATACAACACAGGCTTTTGGCAATGAGTTCAGAATAGAAAATCAGTGGAGGGAAATTATTCACATTCTATTTAGTACCTAATACCTGTGGAAGGAATGTGACCATTTCATGGGCATGCCACAGTTGGAAGGGGACAAGGTTATTTGTCATACATTGTTCATTCTGCTCTAGCTCAGTGCTGATGTCAGGGAGAAGGAACATGAAATGACTTTTACATGCATACATTCTCTGTAGAGAGGTGTTTCCAGATATATGAGTAGTGCTGTACTGCTGTTGTATTTTTGAAGTAGCAATATGCTAGGTCACTCTCTTGATTAGCTGAGTTCCTGTACCAGACAGTGTGTAGCATATTATGTATCTCATTCTGTTATTTCAGATGACAAAGCCTAATTTAATTGTAAGTACCCCTGGGATTTATGGGGAAGTCGAAGCTCAATTTTTAAAAACTTTAATATGGTTGCTGTAAAACTTAATTGTACTGTCTGGCTCTTTTAGTGGTAAATTCTAATTAATCTAAAGTGTGGAAAGGAAATGGAAGACTAATTTTTAAAAAAATTGCTTCCTTTTGTTCCTGTCTACTTCTTAATCTGAATATAACCTAATGAGGCAATGTTAGTTCAAAGCTTAGCCTGACCATTCTTTGCAAGTGGTTAATGTAACAACTGATTTTATTCTTGTAACTATTCTAGGTGCACTGTAACATGGCTAAGACTATTGATTTAGTCAATAAACACTTATTCATGTCCAAACCAACCTTAATTGGATGGACATAAAATAAAGCGTAATACAATAATTACTTGATTGCCTATAAGAAGAGCTAAACACGTGAACTGAAGTTGCTGTCTTCCTCTGGGAAAGTATTGTCTGTACAAATGTCTTTGAAGTGTCTGACATTTGCTAAAACGGGGAAGGGATAAGGTATTGAAAATTAATTGGTCTGTTGTTGTAGTTCATATGTGATCTTAGATACTCCTGCAAACAAGCAAAATTGCTTCCTATATAATGAAGATAATTTAACTACACAGTAGCTGCACAAAGTTCCCCCAGTCTCTGGACTGCATTCTGACTCTCAAACTCAGACAGGCACATGTGTCTGGGACATAGTGTACATTTTTCACCTGTATTGGCTACAGTGAATCAGCATGAAAATTTCCTGATGGAATTAACGTGATTGTTTTAAACTCTGTATTTTGGGAAATGTGATCCACCTACCTCCCCTCTGCTAAACTCCTCATAATCAAGCTTTCATAAGTTTTCAAGGATGGGCACTGTAGAGCTAACTAGGAGATAATAAACTGCTGGACTAGCTAAAAGTCCACTTTAGTTCACTAGCTAAAAGATTTGTAATCAGAAATACAATAATATGTTTATGCTGCTTGCAGCAACTCCAGATATGTAGTTATCTCAGAGATGACTGACATCTCTGCCAAAAGAAAAAGAATTTCCTTCTGTTCCTATCCCTGCCTCCTATTAGAGGTGAAAGAGGTGAAAGGATGAAAGATGTCATTACCTCCAAACTAGCTATCTTTGCCATATGGAGGGTAGAGAACAAAAATATTTTCTCTTTCTCTTCTCTGAAGGGAAAGGTATGAAACCATGTTTTCTCATACAGACTTTAATCTCTGGTAAGGTAGTGCACATGGCACTATTTGAAACAGAAGTAATAGAATCCAGTAAGAGATCAGCTATGCCAAAACCTAGGGTTTGGGCCTGTGGGCAAGGTGTTTCCTTGCATTTGAAAGAGATTCAGTGTGTGTGCAGGGGTAGATGACACCAAGGTGGGGAGTGCTGTATAGCATTGATCGTTTTGAGGATTTGGAGGATATAAAAGTGCGAGTCAGCGGGCTTTGGAAAGCCATAGAGTTTTAACAGCTTTTTGAGGTCAGGCCCACTTTTGCTGCTGTCTTTGGTCATGAACTGAATTGCACTTGTACCCGTCTCTCTCTGTGATCCCTCTTGTAACCGCCTCCTCACTCTCCACAGGGTGCAGCTGCCTGTGAAGACCTAGATTGGATATGGCTCACTTTCATAACCTTGGCTCAGACCTCCGAGGAAACTGCTAAGTTGAGAGGAAGTCTGCGGAGTGGAGGTATGCAAGACAAGAAAGGTAAAACTGCAGACAGAGTAGGGTTGGTGGGACCGGATCATTAGTAGCTCAAGGTTTCAAGAGGAAGAACATCAGCATGAAATGGTATAAAATCCTGAAGGAAAAAACCAGAGTCAGTGAAAAAGAATCTGTTTCAGGTGCAGTGGAAGCTGGCCCTTCTCCTCCAGGCTGGTGCCTGCCTGCCCAGCGGAGACTCTGGGTGACTTATGCCAGAGTGCATATTAGTACTTAGTCTAGTAGCTTGTTAAATTCTAGATATCTCTGTGTGCAACAGCCAATAAATAACTGCATTATACTTTTAAACTATATATCTTTCTGGCAGACACTCTTTGTGCCGTGCTAGAAATGCCTGAAAAGTGAGCCAAGGAGGGAGGGTAACACACTTAGGCAAAAATATTCCCCTTCCTGTGAAAGAAGAGATTAGTGTACATGACAAGAAAGTTCTGTATTTAGAGCAAAACATTTGCTGTAACCTCAGATTATTGCTTTTCCCTGTGATGATTTCATTTCCCTACTGATGTTGGAAGTGAAGCTATTGGAGTGACTGATGTGTGTAATCTGTGACTGGATAGTTCTGCTGTATATACATGCACTTACATATGGCCACTTAAGAACTGAAGCATCAAAAATATCCACAATACATCAAAGTAATACTGAACACTGGCTAATATAAACCTATAACAGGAAGGAAGGTCAGAGCTGAAATAAAAATTTCAGTTTGTAGTGTTCTTGCTGTGTCTAGGTATTGCAATACTTTACCTAAGGTAAGTATCATTCTAGAATTGTTTATGACGTAGCGTTAGATAAGAATGGCTTTTCCATTTCAGCCCTGAATTGCTAAGTTCTCCAGAAATGCATTTAAATGCTTTTTTTCAGCCTAATTAAGACATACACAAAACAAGTATGAAGAAAAATTGAAGGAATATTAAGAAGTGCAAAACAAATTTCCTTAAGCTCAAAGAGAAAACTTTTGATACCAACCATTACTCCATTAACAGTGACGATGTACAGGTATAAGCCCCCTGAAATTTATGTCATGGTGTACAAAGCATATGTTTACCATCTATAGGAACACATTATCTTTTGATGTATTTTATGACTCCATAGAAGAGCATTACTCTAAAGTCACGCACAATCTCATTTCAAAAGCAACTTTGATTTTTTTAACACAAATTAAAGTACTCTAAAGAGGGAAATTGTTCAGAATGTTCTTAGCTTATTAAATTGGATCATATTTAGTTATTTCAAGACAGGCAGCTAGAAATACACAAACTCACTATTATGGAGATAAATTTAGATTATACATTTTAGGAGAACTATTCTAATTTTAGCAGTTCTACACAGGCAGCTACCCCAGTGCCCTAGGGCTAGAATTTTATCTTAAATTCTAGAAAGCAAGGTAGATAAAATGTCTTACAAAAACATGTACTGAAGTTGTTCTGCTCTCTAAGCTAAGTCAATTTAAAACTAATTAAATTGTCCATTAAAAATGTTTTCTTTTGGATTCGGACCTGTAACAGAACTTTGCCCAGTGTTCATTTCAATTACGGGTGATCCAGCACCTTCTCAGATTAATGCAAACATTCCAACAGCTCAAGGCCTTGAAAATGACCTGATTTCTTAGTCTCTGCCTAGAAATTAAATGTAATTGTGGGTGTGTACTCTAAAAATGTATCCTGCCTAAAATGCTGCACAGAAAATATTGGATTTATTCACAGTTTTCTTATCTTTAGATCATTTGGATAAGAAATAAGTTATTGTATTGCACCTGGATGAAGCAAATATGTGTAGGTTATTTGAGATAGTTTTGTAAACTGAATTATCAAATGAATCTAAAACCTAAAAGAAAATAAAATTCTTATAATGTCCACCTTAACATCTGCCATGAAGGCAGCTGCTATCTTAATGAAAATAGACTGCGATTTAAAACTGCTTTATTTTCACAATTGTTTTTTTCAGTAGCAATGGATGGGTATGGGATGTTTAAATAATGATTATTGATATGTCCATTACTGTTACTACTGTGCTTTCCCTCCTGCTTTTAAGTAGCGCTGTTTTAGCAACTGTGTAAGTCTCATAGACACCCCAGTATTAGTCAAGCATTCTGTTGCCAAGCAACATTTAGTCCACATTTTAAAGTATTTGTTTCATTTGACATACGTCACTCGCTTGTTTTCATACACAGACTTATGTGACCTTCATTTTTATATTTTTAATACAACTGATTATCAATGGCATTGACTGGCATAGATTGCTGGTAACTACAAAGTATTTGGTGAAAGCAAAAATATTGTGAGTGAAGTTGCACTTTGTGTCATATCAAAGCTCCTTGTCAGCTTTTCCATTTTTATGAATCTTAAGTTACAGATATCTCAGCTGGTTAGATTTCCTAAAAATACTTTAATATTTGAGACCTGACAGGAATTTAGGCACCATGTATACTGGGTTTGAAAGTGCTTTCAAAAGAAATGCTTGCACTAATATTCAATGTTCCATTGACCTAAACCAGTAGCAAATGTACGTTTTATGCTATGGAACACATGATGAAATTTTAAAAAAAGGAAGACAAAGACCCCTCGTATCAAAATGGAAACGTGAATATGGTGGCATGAAATTCTACACACCCTACATAAAATTTGGAAAAGTTTCAGTGTACCTGCTTTAAATCTACAATGTTGTGTCAGACCTTTTTGATGACAGAACACACACAATAGTTTTGAATAACACAACATTGTTTGACAAAAGAAGCACACTCCTGGAATCCTGAGAGGAGCAACAGAACAGTGAATCCTGTCTTGAATATCTTACAAGCAAGAAAAATGATTGAATGATCTGGGTAGTGACTCTGAGTGACCAATATCATAGCTGACCTCTGATCTCACAGCAGACCTTGCTCTGAGCAGGAGGTTGAACTACATGCCTCCCAAGGTCCCTTCGAACCTGAACTATTCCATGATTCTGCACCTTTAGAATTAGGGGCTCAGCTTTTTCCACATGCCCATCACTTACCAACTTTGGATTTCCTGCTTGGTCACTCATTAACAGGAGATACTTTGCAGTATTTCAGTCAGGCTTTCTTTTCACTAGTTGGAGTAACTTACCAGCATCTGCAAACTTACTTTGCAATTCAACTCCTTCCCTAGATAATTTATGAATATGCTGAACAGCATACATGCCTACACAATTCTAGTGGGAGTCTACTGATGATCTCTCTACTAAAACCCCTGTTTATTTGGTACAGCATATTGTAATGTGAAAATAAGCCAACAAACTTAACGAAAAACCTGTCAAAAGACAGTCAGCTGAGAAAAAGCAGCAAATACATCTTCCACTGAAATATCACCAATTCTCAGTTTCAGTACTGTTAGAAAGTGAATTTGATTTTAAAGAGAGTGACATTTTTCAGAATTGAAGTATGACACGTAAAATCAGAAATTTGTATCAAATGGAAAAATAATTTTAAAACCCATTGTTGTTTGCTTGTTTGCCTTTAACCTGAGGGATTTTTTACTCTTGTGGCTTAACTTCACAAAAATTTATAAGCTTGAGGTAAAGTATAGGAGTATTAAAATCCATGAAACTGTTTAAAATTTACAAGCATAGTTAATAGTTTCATCGAACTGAAGTGGTTATTATTCATAAGGTCTGAGTCTTTGATAATTACTAAACACATTTTTACAAACAGAAAAACCCAGGCTTTTAAAGAATTTAAAATTCTTCTACTCATTTATGCAAGGAAAAACAGGTTCTTATGCACTCAGGCAAGTAATTCCACTTAAATGTGAATGTTGTTAGATATGCTAGCTGCTAGGTATGTTTCAACAAACAGGACCTATCATACTGATGGTAATTCCTTTGGGGTCTTCTCTAACATACGGAATCATCGAATCATAGAATAGTCGGGGCTGGAAGGGACCTTTAAAGGTCACCTAGTCCAGTGTCACCCCCTCCGCGCCCCCAATGAATAGGGACGTCTTCAACTAGATGAGGTTGCTCAGAGCCCCATCCAACCTGACCTTGAATGGGCTGGGACGTCTACCACCTCTTAGGGCAACCTGTTCCAGTGTTTCACCACCCTCATCATAAAAAGTTTCTTCCTCCTATCTAGCCTAAACCTAAGCACTTTCATTTTAAAACCATTACCCTTGTCCTACTGCAACAGGCCCTACTAAAAAGTTTTTCCCCGTCTTTCTTATAGGCCCCCCTTAAGTACTGAAATGCTGCAATAAGGTCTCCCTGAACTCTTCCCTTCTCCAGGCTGAACAAGCCCAACTCTCTCAGCATTTCTCCATTGGAGAGGTGTTCCATCTCTGATAATTATTGTGGCCCTCCGCTGGACACACTCCAACAGGTCCATGTCTTTCCTGTGCTGAGGGCTCCAGAGCTGGACGCAGTACTCCAGGTGGAATCTCACCAGAGTGGAGTAGAGGGGCAGGATCACCTCCCTTGACCTGCTGGCCATGCTTCTTTTGATGCAGTCCAGGATACAGTTGGCTTTCTGGGCTGTGAGAGGACATTGCCGGCTCATGTCCAGATTTCATCCACCAGTACCCCCAAATCCTTCTCAGCAGGGCTGCTCTTAATCCCTTTATCCCCCAGCCTGTATTGATATCAGGGATTTCCCTGACCCAGGTGCAGGACCTTGCACTTGGCCTTGTTGAACCTCATGAGGTTCATATGGGCCCACCTCTAGAGCTTTTTCAGGTCCCTCTAGATGGCATCCCATCCCTCAGGTGTGTCACCTGCAGCACTCAGCTTGGTGTCATCTGCAAACTTGCTGAGGGTGCACTTGATCCCACTGTCTATGTCACTGATGAAGATATTAAACAATAATGGTCCCAATACAGACCCCTGAGGGACACCACTTGTCACCAGTCTCCATCTGGACATCGAGCCATTGACCACTACCCTCTGGATGTGACCATCCAGCCAGTTCCTTATCCACCGAACAGTCCACCCATCAAATCCATATCTCTCCAACTTAGAGAGAAGGATGTTGTGGGGGACTGTGTCAAAGGCCTTACAGAAGTCCAGATAGACGACATCCGTAGCTCTTCCCTTGTCCACTGATGTAGTCACATAAGCCAGACTTGTGTCCACTTCCCAATCTGTCTTTTCCACTCTAGGCATTCCTCTGCTACTCTGTGAAAAGTCTTTTTATACTTCCTTTTTATGACCATCATTCCCTTTCCCCTTTATTTTTACTTTAATATAAGCTTTGGTGATTTTAAGCTTTTGGTGTAGACCAAATATTCTTACTGCATTCTTGAAAATGTCTGCAGAAATATATATAAATTCTGTCAGAGAAGACAAGAAAAAAACAGAATAAGATGATTTTTTCTCCTTAGTGCAGCATTAGTCCTTCCAAGTCCTCACAGCAGTGAGAAGGCTGTGTCATGCATAGGCATTGCATTCCATTAGCTATTTCCCCTACATGTGAAAGGAGCATGGTTTCCACCTGACCAGTAACTGTAACTTCAAGACCATTCCTGAATTACAGAAATGCGTTTATAATTTATATTGCAGCTGCCTACAGGTCCATTTGTATTCCTTTGTTTCCAATCATAATTTGTATGCTATTATTTTTTAAAAATTATTCTATTATTCTATTTGGGGAGGTGATAATTAAATTTGTTAGTATCAATAAAGATTTCCCAGTGGGATTCAAACAAAAATTTGCCCCACTTCATTTTTATTTGTTTTTCTCAGAACCTGGTATTGGATTACATGACATCTGACTGATGATTAGAAAAACAAGTGGGAAGGAGGTTGAAAGCAAAAAAAGCTTCATCTTTAGAGAAAGGTGCAATCTGGATCATTTTTCTATAAAGAGTATTAGTAGAATACATATAAAAGTGTGAAATTAAAATACTGAAGTTTTTTAGGAGTCCTACAGTAAACTGTTAGTGGAGCTGGATATCTACACAATTAAAACTAAGCAAAGCCTTCCAGTTGAAAACTAATGAGACTAGTGTGTCCAGTCAGAAACAAATTTGAATAATATTTAATGATCAGATAGATTTTTTTTTTCCTCCTTTTCGCATGGAGAGATAATTGTGTTCATGACATTATCTGAAGGATGGAGACAACTTTGCTCAATTTATATTTTGTAAGCACAGGAAATCTTTCTGATCATATTATATGGGGATAAGTATGTTATATACAAAGAAGAGATTAGTAAGATGAACAATAGACTAAAATCAGGGTATGTGTAATGAAGATGGTGAGGTAAAATATTCTGCTGTTACTGTTGGATTACACCAGGTAAAGGTCGAGGAAACTGGCTTACCTGCCTAGCAACAAAGACTACAAACTGAATTACATGAAAGGTACTGTAAAAGTGGCTTTGCTTACATTTGACTTTGAAGATATGGCAATATGTTGTGTTTTGGAGAAGGGCATGAGATACCTAAAAACCATAATGGAAGAGCTATTTTTCCACCTCCCTGCTCTCAACTTGTCTAACTGTGTAAAAGTCTAACTATGTACATTCAGCTTTAGCTCAATTATCTGTATAAAACAGATTTTATATTGCTTATTTTAAGGTGTAGAATTATAAGGGTAAGTATGAACTGCAGAGAAGATGATGAAATTGTAGAGCTTGGTAAACCAAAAGCAGACTTAAAAGGATCTTGGGAGAAATTCCTTCAGGACGGAATAAAAAATGCAATAGGATTTTAAAAGGAGTTTTCTAGGCAAAAAGAGAAAATGCTGACATTAGGATTTCCTAGAATATGGGCACTCTAATATAATTTTCTAGGTGTATCATGGTCCACAAAGAAACACTCTAAATACTCATTTACACACTTAACATTTTCCTCAAGAACTTTAGATAGTTTAATATTTACATATAAGAGTGCAGATTTCCAGTGCATGTATATTGTGCACTATTAAATATATATGATTGTTGTGTATGTTCAGGCCAACATACTGACTTCTGGAGAATTTGTACTGAAAATAAATACAGGTGAACATAAATCTGCTGATATTTCAGCAGCCCTTTATTTTATAGTGATTTTTTTTTTTTCAAATTAAGATCAAGGGAGAAGTTTAATAAATCCAAGTTTAGTTTTATAAGATGAGCTAGAACAAAACTGAAAATATAAATACAAATACTTCTTAGCCTAGGTTAATTCCTGTTTCAATACCTGGGCTCTACACCTACAAAAAGAATTCTGGCAACATATGTGTTCAAGCTCTTTGACAGTCTTCTGACACTGCCAGGGAGCAGTGAGGGCTGGCTGCTCTCTCAGGAAGGTGAGCTGGGAGCCGAGGTTGACACAGACCCCAATGCGGCAAGTGGTGGACCAGGTCCAGGGGACATCCAGGGAGCTCAGCCAGGAACAAAAGTGGACGGGGCCAAGGACAGGGCTGGAAACAAGGCTACCATGTACTTCTGACAGGAACATCCAGGAGACATGTACCCACCATGTAGGGCTGAGGTCCACTGAGGAGGCAGGACCAGAGACAGCCCTCCATTGGGCTGAGCTGAAATGGGGTACTGGGCACATGGGCAGGAGGCAGAGGTGGGGGGAGGCCCCACGTGAAGCTGGCCAGGGCCAGTAAGGCATATCTGTGTACACAGGGCCATGGCAAAAAGTGACAGGAATTTTAAACCAAACAAAACAAACCCAAATGTCAGCTATTAAGACAGCCTATTACTACAGAAGAAATTCTAGTTCATTCATACATGTCAAAGGCAGGACAAACCTTACTGAGTGGCAGAAATTATACAAACTGAAAATTCCCATGTTCAAACAGCAAAACCATGTCCCTAAATACTTGGTAAAATATTCACAGTAAGTTCTTATCAAAGAATATCTAACAAACCAGATAAGCAAAACTACACAGCTTTCAGTTGTGGATTTTGTGTTGTTGTTTTGGGGGTATTACACTGGCAACTGTGAACAATCCATCTCAGTGGGCTCAACTGTGGATGTTTTAGCTTAGTGAATGGCTGTTGTACTGTTCTGCCCTAACTACTGCATATGTTCAGAAACTAAACCATCAGAAAAAACTGGTACATTTTAATAATTTTTATAGCTACACAGGCAATGCTTAGTTACAAAAATACTAGATACTAATGATTATATTTCTTAGAGATTACTGTATAAAACCGGATTTTTTACAAGAAAGAGATGAGTTACCTTTCACATTTTTTAGTAATCTTCCTTTGTTCTTGTGCAAAAAGGTTTGTGGGTTTGTGACAATAGACTGTAAGATTCTGCAATGAACAGCTGACTATATATATAAGATGAAACTTCCCAAACTTATTTTTTATTATTTGTGAAGGGCAGAATTTCAAGCTTCCATGTCATGAGAATTTTTTAGTCTTATCTTCTATATAAACAAGCAAGAGTCCTTTTGTCATCACTTCAAATTGGAATTTATCCTCCATTTTGAAATACTGATTAACAGTAAAGAAGGAAGAGAAAATATGAGATCAAAACTGCCTGTGAACTGGTATCCCATCTCTGACGGTTGCCAACTGTGGCTGCCTGTGGAAAAAGTAGATGAAACACTAAGCCCAAAGTGATCTCACAAACTCCAAGCAGTCAGTGAGAGGGCTGGGTGAGTTTATAGTTGAGTCAAAACAGCTAATAGCCATTCTGATAATCTTTGTTGTACTTGCCTAGACATTTTCAAATTCTACTATATTGCTTTAAAGTAAGATTCTCATAACTGCAAGTGGTGTTCAAAATGTGGGTGTGCCATGGATTTACTTCATAGCCCAATAATATCTTCTGGCTTGTTCTGTATTAATTTCTTGATAATTCCTAACATTCTATCTAAATTTCTAGCTTACTGCTAAGTATTTAGGTGACATTTTCAACAAACTTTCCACACTGATTCCAAAATATATTTACACAGTCACAAAGGCTACTTTAGAGCCAATCCTGCTGTATGTTTTCTGTGTGCAGTACTCTTTTCCCTGACGTTGTTCATCTTGCATTTCATCTGTTGGTCTATGATTTTATAACTTTGCTATATATTTAAGTTCTTAGGTTCCCATTTTGATATGGCTCAGAATATTTTGAAAGGTCACATTATTTTAAGAGTCTTCAAGGAACAGTTCCATAGGGGAATCATAATTACTGAATTTCTGCTGGATTGAGAAATTCCAAATTTTAAGTGCATATCATTAAGATGTCATCTATGTGTCTTACATACAGACTAATTTTGGTACTCAAGTATATGGAATTATTCAGGGAACTCATGAAGATACTATCACACTGTGAATCCATCTTCATGTTCACAGCTGTGGTTATTTGTTTAGAGGAAATACTGCTTGTTGATGGCACATTTGTGAATTAATTTTGGAGGAGTATTTGCTTGAGTATGTTTGGATTGAAAATCTGAAGGTTGGTCTTACTTTTGTAGGTATTTCAGACAGGTAATGATACTGCCATGATGTGAGATATTAATATGCAAATTATATTGTTCATGTTGACAGAGGGTGTTGACAGATGTTATAGAGTTTGTGAAGGACCTCCACGTCTTGGAAAAGCTGACTCCTGTCAAGAGATCTGAGGTTTTTGTGAACATGATAGATATTCTGAAAATGCTGTGGTAGAAAATGACAAGACTGCCATAGTTTTCTTGCTTGTGGATCAGTTTTCAAGGGGGCAATCTAATTTCTCTGCATGACTGAGAAATGCTGTTAAGCTATATAGGAATAATTCAGAAAAATCTTTAATGGAGAATGTTAGTCTAACACTCCTGTGAAATGTTCTGTTATTCTTATGTAATTTGCTCCCTTGAATCACATTATCTCCCTTATTAATATCCTTCCAACACGTTTCCAAGATGTCCACTACATAAAAGTCAACATGTAAAAGCAGACATTTTAATTAACCTATCTTAATTTCTATACTTCATGCTTTAGTAATAAAATCTGGTCTTTGATTTCCTGGCTTATCTTGTTTTCTGTGACACAGAATTGGCTGCTAGAGTTACCACTCTGAAATTGAGAACATTTTTAAAGAAGTAAAATTATATACATCTATATGTCATATATACACATCACACACTTTTGGTTTTCACTTGTGCGTAACTTCTCAGTTTGAGGGGTTTTTTTGGCCACATTTTAAACAATTCATGTAATCCAGGAGGACTAATCAGACTACCTATAATTTCTGGCTTTATACAGTGATTAAGAATTTAACTTAAACTGACCAGTATTACTGTGTTTGGCACTTCTGAAAGAATACCTTTATGCCATTGTCTTGGTATACTGTAAGAAGAGCTGCACAGAATGGCTTTTGTTGCATTCAGGCACTAGAGAGAAGCTTAATTAAGTTTGCAGTGAGGAGCATGTCCTGTAGGTCATAGAAAAAGAGATGTAGCAATATTTTTATATTGATCATACAGAAGAGGATAAGGTCTATTTCTCTTAATGTGAACAGTCGGTGAATATAACAAATAATTGCATTGTCCACAAAAACCATGTTGAAACCACACTTTGTAGTTTATATGAAGTCTTAAATACCTCAATTTTCTTCCATAATGATAGTAGGTAGTCATGAAAAACATATTCTTGCTACCTAGACACTTTGGGAGGTAACTTTATTTGTCTGTATACAAGCAGGTGGACTGGGAGCAGATTTTGTCTTTATGCATCCACATTATTAAAGCAGAATCTCAAAGAATTTGAGTTTTTCTAGCAACACTGAAGAGCAATGGTAATAGGAGTAGAAAAAATTACTGTGCACATAAACTACAACTGGACTGAAATATAGCAACAGACCAGTTCTGGCTGCCAGACTTTGTTCTCTACTCCTTCTTTCACAATATCTGCTATTGCCATGCCCATCTGTTATTACCATTACCAGTTTTTCCCCCATCAGTCTTGATTGAGGATTAACAAAAGAAATGGGTACATTATGCAAAGAAGAAAACAAATGCAATAGAAAATTATTAATTACATCCCAATTGTATTAATTATATCCCAACTGTTTTGCTTAACTAAACTGTCTGTTCTCCAACCTCTGTCTGTTTCTAGACTTTTTCTGATTTTAAGCTATATAGGACTGGAGTATGTCTTCCCTGTATATTTGTACAACATCCAAGACAGTGAGGTTGTTTATGTGATTGAATCATCTGTGCATAACTCCTTGCTAAAAACATTGACAGTTAATGATAAATATTACCCTCCCTAGGGAAAATAGGGCTATAGATAAAGCTTTTTTTAAGATAAAGCACTTAGATATATATAAGCTTTTGGCAAATGTAGTTCAGGCTTTTGATACATCTGTGAGATTGTCCTATATTCTACCTTTCCCTTTTATACTAGATGAAATAAATTATAACTAAATCGCAATAAAATAGTTTATCAGCATATGCACATATATCCCATTCTAGCTGATGAGGTTACTCTTGTAACAGATAATGCTTAAACTGCATCAGTAGCACATGCAGCAGAGCTATAACAAATGACAATAAATGTGCTACAGAAATGAAATGGATAGTTTTTTATCTGAAAGAAGATGAAAGCATAATATGAAATCCCATTTTGACAGTGGTTTGGCCTTTAGCAGAATATAAGAATTATTGTTATTGGCGCTGTTACATGTATTACCCTTCCACACATTGATTTCTACTGCAGAACCTTTAACATAAACGAGAAAAACAAATATATGTATATATGGCTAAAAGCTAAATCCTTATTTGAATTCTTATCAGTATGAATAGTAAGAACATGGTTTAGGGACTTTTAAAGACATTAAATATTTCAGTTTTAAAATCTCCCTTATGCTACCACTCACAGAGTTAAAGTTATAGTGTTTAATCCTGTTGTCTGAGGACATTATGCAGAATGTGTCTCTGCCTATCTTGGAAAGACATTTTGTGCCTACATATGCATGCCTGCGT
>VYZV01042149.1:3993-16916 GCA_013401275.1 Pandion haliaetus
TTCTCACATGCTAAAAACAGAAAAGGTTTTATCCAGTACTTGCATTTTCCAGGATTCCCAAACCACTTAATGAACAAAATTTTCTCAGATATTCCACCTGTGGAGGACAGAGATGAAAACATCAGTCTCCAGACTATTAAATGGGGAAGATACAGCTTCTGCCTTCAGGCATCCTCTCTGGTCCTGAGTTCATGCTCAAGAAGGAGCCAGAGTAAAGGGAGCATGACCCCTATAAAAGCTGTGACTCCTTATAATGCCGTGCTTATGGGAAGCAGGTGCTGTGATCATTCTTAGTGGATCCTGTGCCACTTATCAGAAAACTATAGCAGCTGTTTTGCAGGCTCTGACTAGGTATTCCAGCTCTCTATTTTAGGACCAATTTGCTCCTTCATGAGTCTTTTCCTTAAAAATATATTTCTTCTAAATTGTGGTTAGCTTCCAGTTCCTAGGATCTCCAAACCTACAGATGCAACTCTGCAAAATCTGATTAGATATTAGGAAAAATAAATTCACACACAGGAAGATCAAACACTGCAACAGGTTGCCCAGGATGTTTATGGAACCTCCATCCTGGGAAAAATTCAGTACTTAGCTGGGTATGACTCTGAGCTACCTGATATGACTTGATATTTGCTTCTAAATTCAAAGCTAGCTCTGCCTTGAGTGGGAGCTAGAGCCAGGTGACCTCCAAAAATCCCTTCAACCTATGCTGTTTTAGGACTCTGTTTCTCTCTTTGGCAACTGTTAGTCTGTTATCCAACACAGCTCACTTTTTAATTGATAAATTAAAAAGTTATGAGAGCTGTTGACCTTTGAAATCACTCCAGAATCAAATAACATTAGGAACATCACTGCTTGACTCTAGCACACATAAACCTTAACTTATATGTAGCTATGGCTGTGTTTCAGGAAGGAGCATGCAGTTTCTTCTTTCTCCCAATCCCTGTACATTTTTGCATTCAGCTGATCCCTGTGGTGACTCAGAGTAGCATAGGATTTCTGCCAGCTATCCAGTGAGATATTTCAGAATCTCTCTCCCTCTCTCATATGCAGATTCTCTCCTAATGTCTTTATTTCAAACATATCAAAACAGTTGTGTTTTTTTTTTCTCCCATACAAACCAAAGAATTCCCAGCACCATAAACTCTTGTAGACAAAGAGCACCATTTGATCTGAGGATGTTTTGTAGGAATTTTGGGAGAGGTTTTTTTTTTTTTCCTGTCATGGCTAGCAGAACATGTAAAGTGAATCTAAAATAGACTTTAGCTTTACAAAGAAAGAGCAATTGCCTTTCAGGGACTGCTAATCAATGCCAATTTTAAATCTCCTTAGTGCCTCCAGTCCTTCAGGTATTTGGGGATTCTGAGGTTTTCAGAGGTTAATGATCAGAAATATTAATAGGCTTTAAAGGAGATTTTATTTCATATGAAATTGTTGCTAAATTGAAACAATCTGCAAGTCTCGAATTAAAAAAAAAAGCTCACATTCTACTTTGTAAATTCAGTACACAGCCAAAAAGACCTGAATTTAATCCAAGAAAAGAGAGATCTGTTTTACTTTGAACACTGATTAAACTTCAATTTAAAATATCAAGGATTTTATTCCTATTTATTAAATAATGACAAAGAAATGCTAACTTTTATGATTGCTGTTTTGTTTGTGTTTCAAATACATGGCTGGTTGAACTTGAGATGCTTGCTCTCCCTTTTTAGCATTATATTTAAGAATTGAAAGCTGACCAAAATCAAAACAAATGTGGTCTTTTTCCTTTTCCTCCATCATATACATTTGGGTGTTCTTATAGCTTCATGGTTCTAAGCAAAATGCAATGGAGTCATTATTGAATCAATCCCTGCTGAAGAGCCCCTTTCACTTTTGTTGTCCTTATAGATCACATTTCATTTCCTTCCTTCAGCAGTTTGAAGGTCACCATTGCAAAGTGATGATTCCAGAAACAAAATTGTTTGAAAGCAGGTTCTGATAGGGATTTATCCAAATAAATAGGTGTTTTCCCTCTGCAAAACACTTGAGATGCTATAGAGACTCACTAGTGTAGAACTGAATAACTAAGAAAAATGAGATTGAAAATTAGGAGTTCTTTACTATTAAGCCACGATTCAAAGAAAAATACAATAGCCAAGACTAAAATTCCACCTTTATTTCACAGCAGAACTCAGAAATAAAAAGGAACAAAGAACAAATGAAAAAAAAGCAGGACCTAGCATTTTTTTTTATATTTATTTTTGCCTATGAAGTACCTAACTAGGCCAAGGAAAATCAAAAGCACAGAAAAATACACTACTGGCAGGGCAAGGACTTGAGGAAGAGAGTTAATCTCACAATTGTTTGTTGTATGGACACATAGCTAGATGCAAATAAAAACATTTTCAATGGTGACACCAGAATGATAGGAATTTTTAATAAATATATATTTTCTGTACTCTTAATCACTGAGGATGATTTAATACTTCCAGCTCATTAGTAACCTAAGAGAATATTAAATAATATGTATGTGGAAAAAAAATTGTTTCATATACACAAACATTTCAATCTGAGGTATCTGTTTACCTCTCAGAAATGTTAGAGAAATTTCTGAAAATTGGAACAATGTTTTTAATGCTATTCAAAAGAGGCAAGAAGGATGATTCTCTTACTATAAAAGAAAATATTGGTATTTGAACTTATTTGAATTTTCATCCATAAACTGGAGGAGAAGGGGTTTTTTGTTATGTTGCATTTTTTTGGCAAAGTTCACATGAAGAATAATACCCTTTTCTGTCTCTCTGCTTCTTGTTCTCACTTACTTTTTCCTTTCTCTTTGTTTAACCCCTCCTCCTTTCACTTTTTTGTGAGGCTGCTCCTTGTGAACTTTATCACTGATATAAACAAAGTTTAGAAATATTTCCAATTTTTTGGTAGCCAGCATGTCATGAAAAACACAGTCTCAGTGTCACTTGATGCCCCATCTACCAGCACCAATGGATTAAAATAGCATTAAAGTCCATGTTAAAGAATTAAGAATTGACTGACAGATCATGTAAAAATCTTTTAAATGGATAAATCAAAAAGCCTCCTTTCCCTCTCCATGTTTTTATTTGAGCTTTGTAGATCTGATATCTTTTTCTTCTTGTGGTGATCTAAATGTATAAGATTAATAACCAATAAAAGCTGTCTGGAAGAAAAGTAAATTGGAAATAATTAAGAGGATATGGCAGGTATACAATATGTAGCTTCATACATAGATGCTATCCTGGGAAGCAATTACCCTTGAAAGGATTTAAGGGCTGTGAGGGCTAGGCAGTAACTAACAAGAGTTCCCAGTGGAATAAGGCTGCACAAATGGCTGGAGACGGATGGATACACAAACCAAGTAATGAGAGGGATGAAGGAATGATTTTACCTCAGTCTGTGGCATCAGTAGGACAGGTAATGTAACAGTACACACCACTCTGATCCCCATAAATAGTGACTATTGAGTAACAACCATAAGAACAATTCAGGGCCTGGGGAAAAAAGTCTGTTTAATGACTGACTGGAAGACTTCTGTCTGAAAATTTCTAACAAAAAATAATTGTAACATTATTGCATAAGTATCTGCACACATGCACACACAGAGACAAAATTAATGGTTTTTAATGAACTCTTTAACATACACAACAAATGTGATTTATAAATTCTGAACTAAAATAAATAACAGTGATGGTGACTGTCATGGTTTAACCCCCACCGGCAACTAAGCCCCACACAGCTGCTCGCTCACTCCCCCCTGGTGGGATGGGGGAGAGAATCAGAAGAGTAAATGTGAGAAAACACATGGATTGAGATAAAGACAGTTTAATAAGTAAAGCAATAGCTGTGCACACAAGCAAAGTAAAACAAGAAATTAATTCACTACTTGCCATCGGCAGGCAGGTGTTCAGCCATCTCCAGGAAAGCAGGGCTCTGTCACTTGTAACAGTTACTTGGGAAGACAAACACCGTAACTCTGAATGTCCCCCCTTCCTTCTTCTTCCCCCAGTTTTATATGCTGAGCATGAGGTCATATGGTCTGGAATATCCCTTTGGTCAGTTGGGGTCAGCTGTCCCAGCTGTGTCCCCTCCCAACTCCTTGTGCACCCCCAGCCTCCTCGCTGGTCGGGTAGGGTGAGAAGCAGAAAACGCCTTGACTCTCTGTAAGCACTGCTCAGCAGTAACAAAAACATCCCTGTGTTATCAGCATTGTTTCCAGCACAAATCCCAAACATAGCCCAATACTGGCTACTATGAAGAAATTAACTCTATCCCAGCCAAAACGAGCACAGTAACTAATCAGTGAAAGCCTGAAGCCTTCATCTTTCAATAGCTTCATAATCAGACAGGCCCTCCTGAACTGTGGACTTCAGTAAAACATATGCTATTGGATTTCACATAAAGCTGACATTCAATGGCCTAAGCACACAAGAGTAAGAGAAAAGCAGTTCAGATCATCTCATGTTTTTTTCTGTCCTTAACCACTACGAAGCTGAACACCTTTACACATTCAGAACATTTTAGCAGTTAACATAGACTTTCTCAGAAAATGCCTGCCTTATAAAAAAAGGGTAAAATGTGCACCACAGTTAACTGAATAATAGCGTGAGGTAGTATGAGGCTCATGATGACAGGCCTAACGTATTTTCTGGGGAAAGGGTAGGCAGTGAAAAATATGTGTTAATAAATGTGCAAAACTCTTCAGCAGTGAGGGACGTGATCCACTGAGAGGGCAATTTCCTCGTCAGAGTTCCCCGGGGCCAGAGGAGGTTGGGGCTGCACAGGCTCCATGCCACCTCTTGTCCACCTTAGGGAAGGAGGATCCCTAGGCTTTGTGCTTCTCCCATGCCAGCTGCCTCCCATTGGCACTCACACAACATATAAGGAAAGCATGTCACCAAGAATTTAATGCTCCATTTGGCGGCTTTAAACTGACAAATATTTTGTTTTCATATATATCAGAAGTCAAGTTCAAAGAATCTGCAGACACCAGCCTCATCCATCTTGGAACGTAAAACTACCTTTGAACCATTATTTAGGAAGAAGTCTCCTCTTTTCCCTGTATATTTCTCTTGGCTCTTCCCAAAGAAGCTCAAAACCTTCTCTGGCATTATAAGCCAAGATGCAGCCTGTTGTTGCCCTGATAAGAAGGCCTGGTACAATGGCTTGCCGAGCCAAGCTTTGAACCTGGTTGATGAACAACGTTGATTTAAAAATAATTCCTACTCCTTTTTTTTTTCTGCACATTTTAAGTGGTATTTTTCATTCAGATCATTTCCGTGATCTTGTTCATGCTGCAGTTCAGGGAGCAGTTTTTTGACATGTGAAATGGGTGGGCACTGTGTTGAAGGGGAAGGAAGAGCAGCCTGGAATGGAGCAGAGAGCTGCAGCAGGCTTCCTAGGTTGGTCTTCCTGCTGAAATTGACTTCTAAGGAATGATTGCCTCAAAAGCAGAAAAAATTAATTGATAGCTGCTGTAAGGCTTATCTAAAAAGCCATGGCCCACTGATTCCATTATTATCCCAACGAAACCAACCAGAAGCAATACAGCTAAAATGTTCACTGCAAAAATATTATGGAGTTCCAGAACAATTCATGAAAGGAGGTGTAGTAGTACCTAAAGCCCAGGATCAAGGTATATATAAATCACGCAAAAGAAAAGTAAACATGGCTATGGGTTTTTTTAATTCTTTCTCTGTCCTATCTCTTAATATCTTTTTCAGAGGTGATTTAGAATATAGGCTTTTGCATCCATATTCCACCTTTCCCTGAATTAGCATTAGTGTTGTGCTTCACAACTAGCACTACGTTTCTATTGCCCTTTCTCTGACACTATACATCTATTTCCTTCTGTTTCTTTTAACCATTTTTCTACTTCTTTTTAAAAAAAAAACCTTGCACCTTTCCTTCACTTCTCAGTGGTGTCCTGTGCTTGTGTTCTTTGACAAGTGCAACAGAAATTATCAGAACTCCTCTCCTCTGTTACATACGGAGCACTCATATGAATGTTATCTTTTGCTTGATCTACAGAAAGTTATTCAGCCTCCAGAGGGAAACAAAACAGCATGGAAAATGGTCTGCTAAACCATGAGAGAGAGATTTCCCTTCTCCCTACTAGTCCACAGCTCTAGAATTTAACTACACCTCTGTCCTTGAAATACCAGTGTTGCTGTCCCTACATGGAAGGAGTCAGACCCCTTTTCCAAGGCAACAGGAAAACTGGTGTGAGTTAGGCAGTGCATTTGGATTATGTAGTCTCTCCTTTCCAGCTGCACCGTATCCAGTCTGTTCATTATGGCAGCCGAGATGAATTACTGAAGAGTAGCAACACACACCTCTGCCTTGCTTCAGCTCTGGCACTTACAAGTCTTTCCTCACTAACTCACTAACCAAGCAGAAATCTACCTAGTTATGCCACTAAGTAAATTTTTCCAATGGGCTAACTAAATTAGTTCATAGAGAGGTCCCATGAGCATGAGAACCAGTCCAGTGCAATTGTCACCTGCGCGTAGTTGGGATGAATGGTGGCCTAACCAGGACCCTCCATTCCAGCAGCAACAAGAGGAAAATTGTCACCCTGCATCTCAATGAATTATATCCCAAACAAGATTGATTTAAACACAATTCCTATTTCCCTTGGTTATTTGCTGCAATTTTAAGTGGTACTTTTTATTCAGATCATTTCAGTGATCTGAAGCTATCACTGAATCATAACAGGAGTCAGATTCCTTAAAAATAACACAACATTCACTTTTGTTAGTTAATAAATAACATAAATAAAAATCTTTGGTTGACTTCTGATAACCAGAGATTAATGACCAAAGTAGCTTTCAGCATATCAATCCATGATTAAAAAAATTAGAAAAGTAAACATGGAGCCAACACTTTTAATTAATTCTGGAAGCATTTTTTCCAATTTCTGGTTGTAACTGGAGTATGTATGCATGTGGATGTGGATATCTGTGTGTATGAGAAGGAGAATCCAAGATACAGTCACTTTACTGTGAGCTGTGGAACAGTATTTCCTGCTGAGGCTTAGTGCTTTATGCCTCTATCAGGCCCCCAAGAGCTCAATATGCCAAGATGACACTAACTGACCAAAGGACAGGTCTTATCAGTCACCCATTCATTTTTCAATTGCTACTTCCTACCTTCAATTGATTAAAAAAAAGTTAAACTTTTATCTTAAAATTGCTGTTAATTTACCTTGCTTAGAACAAGTGGGAACCAAAAAACCTGATGGTCACATTAGTAACCCTGTGATTCAGCTGATTATTAAAGAAAAAAACCAATGTGTTTTGCTTCATCCGAACAGTCAAAATAATGAAAGACAGTTATAAAGACTGACAGATAAAAACAATAAATTGTGGAAGTAATAAAATTGTCACAAGGGAAAGACGAGAAGGAAGATTTAATGAGACAGAATGGACAAGTAACTAAATTATTTATCTGAAGTCTCCATTCAGACATGACATGCTTCCCGATCTTTCATTAAGCCTTGAACCCATGTGTAGGCCTGAACTGCTGCACTGGATGTCCTCACTGTTCTGTTTTCTTCCCTAAATGCATGACATTTATTGCAGACTAATCATGAGCAGTTGTTCTACTGATAATTTATTGTCTTCATAGTGTTGGCCAATACTGATAGACTCAGCCTATGCTGAACAGATGATTAACTGGTGAAAAACCTCTCTGTAAAGAATGACAAAGGGATTTTTTCCTGCATAGAGATCAGAGGTCTTCAAACAGTACAGTTCAGCTGATGAGCATACAGTCAGAAGATATGAAACTAGATTTCAACTATTTTCACCCAATTTATTTATTCTTGGGTAAAAATATATCCATCTGGATTTGATGGGCCAAATATATGCCAGCAGCTCCAAGAGCATAGGCAAGCATATAAGTGATTTATATTTGAGTTACTGAGAAGTCACAGAATATACATGTTCTTGGCCTTTTTGGATGGCACGATGGATAGAGATTGATACTGTAGATGTAATGAAAGCAGTGGTCTTCAGGTTCTGTTTCCATTTCATTTGGTTCAGATATCTGACGGGCAACCTTTCATTAGCAGAAGGCTGGAGTGCTCAGCTAGGCTTTAGTAAGTTCTTTTGACTGAAGAACTAACCCATTCACCATTTTAGATTTCCAGGCACTAGCATGCTTTTTTTCATCTAGCCTACTGGGGTATGAGAAAGAAAAGGTGGCAAATTATTTTACAGGCAGGAAATAATTTAAATGAACTATAACTTATTGCATGCTGAGTGTTTCAGTCATCTAGATTGAGGGGACAAGCCAGAGAGAAATTTGCTGCTTCGTTCTGTTTCATTTGATGATTGCCTGACTTTTCTTTCTAGCCCCGGGAGCTACATCTGTGAGACATTTTGCCAGTGGTTTGAAGGATGGTTGGGAGCATGAAATCTACTGAGTAGACTGAATCCCTATTTCCAGGATTTCATGGAAAACTAGTGACCATTTTATTTCTGCAGTGCCTCTTGTCACAATGACTTTGCCTAGAACACCTTTATGAATTAAAGCAATTCTAAGCAATTTCTTTAGCCCAGAAGCATGGTGATCTGCCAACACAGAATACATCACAAATTTTACATAGCATGTTGCTAGTCTTCAGTGAACCAACTCTCAAATCAATTACGTCTGCTGGCAAGGAAGCCTTAAACGCTTTAAATAATTTAAAGTGCAAACTGTGTGGCATACAATTCCTTTCATCAGCAGCAAGATTGATTTCACCTTGTAGTATCTCTGCCCTACAGAAATGGCCTTTTTTAGTTAAGTTTTCAAAGTTATCACAATAAAGCAGTAAAGTCTGCAGCATGTAACACAAGTTACATCTGTTCTTCTCAGATCGGATAGACAGTGATTAGTCAAAGTAAAAAATTACTGAAAAGGCAGCATTAAACACTCTTTTCCATTCTCCATTATAGACTTGCAAGAGGAGTTTGTAGAAAATACTTCATTTTAAACATTGATAAAGTTTAGCATTTACTCAGGATGAAATTCAGAAGGAAAATTAGATTATTTCAGAGTACATGTAGAGATTACTCACAACAAATTCATTGCATTTCATTTTGTTAATATGCTTGCTCAAATATCCTAAGCAAAGTTGATACGCCAAACGGATCTGTATGGGTCAGCTATATAGATAAGCGTTTTTTGAACTTAAGGGAGGACTGTGACGTCTTTAACTGAACCCAGTTGCCAGTAAGCTCAGGATGGTTTTACTTTTAATGGTTATGGAAACATTCTCCACTCTCCTTTCTCCTTCCCAAATCTATATATCAGAAAACACCTCAAACTAAGAATGCCTATGGCAGTGTGTTTTCCCCATGGCTGTACTTGGGGCTTGAGTGTGAGGAAAGAAAAGTTCCAGAGGTACTAGGGATTTATATAGCATACCCTTTAGATCAAAGTCAACTTTCTGTGGCTACTTTGACAACATACTGCCCTAGTAGGGATTGTTCTTCCTACAACTAATCTAAGCAGATTTGAGGAAAAATAATATTCTTCTTTAACATGTACTGAAAAAAGTGCTGCTTTTTTGTTAAACCCATAAAAATTGAACTAACTAGATTTTCAGTTATAGAATATGCAATTGGTTTCAGCAAAGAAAGGACAATTTGAAAAAGAAGAAGAAGAAAAAAAAAGAATAGTTTACCCACTTAGCTTTAGGATTACAGTCAAGGGCACTCTAATAAAGTACACATTTCTCTGCTTATGGAATAGCCCTTTAAAGCTGAATGGTGAATGTGTTTTACAAACACGACCTGGGAGTCCAGAAAGAAATAGATTTCATTAAAATTGAATCTGTATGGCTACCTATTACATTACTAGATCAGAAGGGCTGATATCGTGTATGCATAGATTTTGTAAAAATTAGGGGGTTTTTTGCAAACCTTGCAGATGTAAGAGAAAGTCATTGGACAAAGTCAGGCAGGAACTTTAGCAGAGAGTACCTCATTTGTGCTATGTATAGTGGTCTTTATTTTTAGACCAGTTTGCCTGCAGAATACCATAATTAGAATCAAATCTGAGGTATCCAATTGATGACAATCTTTCCATTGACTTCAATCTTTGAATCAGGACCTTTTTCAGTAACTTAACACTAGTTCAAAAGAATAAAAACCTGAATTTTTAAAAAACCCAACCCAAACCAAAAGGGGTTATTCAGTCACTTTTGCCAGGCCTTCTATTTTATTTTCATACTTGCCTTCTGTTTGATCTTATGTTTTTCAGATCCCATGCTGCAGCATCCACAGTACCCTTTTAGGCTTAAAACACCTGAAAAAATGAAATGAGAAAGAATAAAGCTGACTTTTTTTCTGTATGTACTGACATAAAAGTCTTCTGTCCTTGTTTGAAAGTCCAAAATCAAACCCTATACAAAATCCAAATAATGAAATATATAGGATTTACACAAAAATTAACATTCAAGTACAGGCCAATGCTTTCATACAACCATGTATATGAAAGTCATGCTGCATGTCTTCCAGCTCTACTCACTGGGTCAGCTGAGCCATGTTGTCTGAAGACCTGTGACCTCTATTTATTTACCGTAACTACACCGACCTTCCCTTTAACATTTTGCGTAAAGGGCCAAAACAGAGCATTGTTCAACAGCAGAAAAGATGATACTCTACATGCCTGCAGTTTTGACTTTTGCATAGATATACAGACTGCCTAGATCAATGCCCTGCTATGCTGCCATAGCAAACCAGAGTGTAAGTTAGAATCAAACTTCATATTCAAATATAATTTTAGCCATATGTGTCCTTGGGATTACAGAAGGAGGAGATATTCACATCTGGCTCAAAGGTAGAGCCTCATAAAATTATTGCTATTGCCTTGTTTTTCTGAGAGAAGGAAGAGAGAAAAAAAACATAAAATGAGCCAGTTGGGCTTCACATAAAATGAGCCAGTTGGGCTTCCTGCCTATTCCTGAATACTCTGTTTTAAACAAAATACCTGTCAGCATCTTCATCAGTGTGAAAGGGGGCTTTGCTATCCAAAAGATGACTGCATGTTTTCAATACGCTCATCATCTAAGCCTGAGAAGCTTATTAATTTCAGTGGATTTTCATTAAAATCAGGACCATTTCTATCCTGTCCCAGATGGGTTTATAGATCCATACCTGTTTCCAGAAATTGGTTTTCAAATGTTTGTTAGTGCAAAGATTGTGATCTTGGAAAACGCTGCAATGAATCAATCCTAGTTTTAGAGAGGAAAAAAAAAAACAACCTTTGGAAGTTTATTTAAGTTTTTTGTTCTAATATCATAAACATATTAAAATTTTTTACCTTACTCTCATTATTGTCTTAATTCCATTATTTCTTTATCTCAGTAAATACAAATTTTCTTTCTGCTTAGAAAGCACAGCCAGAAATTAGTATAATAGTAAATCATGCATCTGGAAGGCATAAGTCTACCTGTATTAGCTGAGAATGTCTCTGAAATCAACCAATATAATTTGTAGTTCATGGACAATACCTCTTTACCTCTAGTTCATAGTTGAATCCTCTGACAGAAGAATTACCTCTGGAAGAGAAAAACCTACCTATATATTTGTAGGTTACAGTTTTTTTACATCCCTGGCTGTTCACTGCTTATCACAAGATGAATACTTTAAATTTTAGCACAATAACAGAAATGTCCTTGCTGTTTTGGCTTACTCTATTATTTCATGAGATTTCAATAACTAAGCAGAATTTGAGTTGTCTGATGGGAAACCAAAGAATGCCTTAGAGCAGCTGGATTAGATGTTCATTAGAAAGCAGTCTTCTCAGGATGATACACAAGCATTTCTTTGTTCAAGGAGTATCTATCAGATGAGCCATAAAATGGCTTGAAAAACTTACTGTCAGAGGTTTTGCAAGTGACAGATGGTCTTACTCTCTACTGGCGAAAAGCAAAGAAAAGCAAGCATTCTGCTATTGGAGGGGAAGAAGAAGGAAGATAGTACCCTCTTGGGCAAAAGCTATCAGTTTGGCTTTGTTTCTGTTTTTTTGGGGTGGTATTTTTTTTGGGGGGGGTTATAGCTTGCTGACAGATTCAAGAAGTTAAAAAACTTTTTGATTGCTTTTTGAGTCTTATTTAAATATATACTTACTGAGACAAAGGCTGTTCAAATGAAAATACTTCAAAAAATTAATGCCTTATTCCAAGTACTCAATTGCTCTAAGGCAAAAGACATTATTTTTAGCCTTTTTTATAGAAATACAGTAATTCTGAGAGAGTCAATGAGATAATTTAACTGCAAATTTTGCTCTTCTTGCTATGTACAGAATTTTGCTGTGAAGAAACTCGGATTTAGCTAAATAGGATTTTTTAAAAGGATACTTAAATTCTTCAGGTGATAAGAGTAGCTTATAGTTGAGGTTNAGTTAAATGTTTTGCAAAATGGATCTTTTTGCCAATTTGAATTGTGTTGTGTTTCAGTTTCATTGACTATACTGACAGGGTGTAAAGCAGCATTTGATTTATCTTCTTTATCTCATCCTCCTTCAAATTTTTGTTCATACAAAGCCTGACTTACCCACCAGTTGCATTAATTAGCAGGAATTGCATTTTCAAAATCATATAGATTAAACTTTCTCAAAATACACAACGGATTTAGAAAGTCTTACTTGCAAATCGTCTTTTGTTTTGCTTCATCCTCATGAGCAGCTTTCTGGAGGTTTTAGCTCCTGAGACACCATCACAATCCATAGGAAGAAGATAGCGCATTATGTCATCAACTTTTACAAACAGATGGTTTCTCAAAATGCCAGTTTTCAGTCAAATTCTTCTGCTTGTTTGCTTTCACTGTAAATAGTATTGCTGTTTATAATCCTATAACCATAACACACATAACTAAGGCAGCAAATACTGTTCTCTTAATCTACTTTTCTGCTAATAAACA
>VYZV01042149.1:17335-49097 GCA_013401275.1 Pandion haliaetus
TTGAGGTTTTTTTTGAACAAAAAGGGGCCAAAAATCCTGTAGTGGACAACAACTGAACTAGAAGGGGAAAACTTCTTCCTGGTTTTCATTTAGTCACTATCTTCTTAGACAGAGTTAAAGTTACCCACTTTCAATCATCGCTATCATAAATGTTTCCCATATCCATGCAAATGCCCTCTTCTTGTGAATCTCACTAAGCTTCTGTAATTAACTTTCTCTCACAGCAGCAAATTTGACAGACTAGTTAAATGTTTTGCAAAATGGATCTTTTTGCCAATTTGAATTGTGTTGTGTTTCAGTTTCATTGACTATACTGACAGGGTGTAAAGCAGCATTTGATTTATCTTCTTTATCTCATCCTCCTTCAAATTTTTGTTCATACAAAGCCTGACTTACCCACCAGTTGCATTAATTAGCAGGAATTGCATTTTCAAAATCATATAGATTAAACTTTCTCAAAATACACAACGGATTTAGAAAGTCTTACTTGCAAATCGTCTTTTGTTTTGCTTCATCCTCATGAGCAGCTTTCTGGAGGTTTTAGCTCCTGAGACACCATCACAATCCATAGGAAGAAGATAGCGCATTATGTCATCAACTTTTACAAACAGATGGTTTCTCAAAATGCCAGTTTTCAGTCAAATTCTTCTGCTTGTTTGCTTTCACTGTAAATAGTATTGCTGTTTATAATCCTATAACCATAACACACATAACTAAGGCAGCAAATACTGTTCTCTTAATCTACTTTTCTGCTAATAAACAAAAGCGTCTATGTTTCTTTTAAAATCTACTGCTTAACTGCAAGGTATACACATTCCTGACAGCCCTTCTTACACTTAACAATGCAGGAAATATGTCAGGTGCAGCAGTCAATAGGGGAAACAAAATGCTTATTTGAAGAGGTAAAACCAAAACAAAATAAACTGTTGTGTAAATTATTAATCATTTGCTTCAGAGCTTTGCTGTTTTTACACAGATAGCCTATGGTTTTCTCACTGGGGATTCACCTGAGGTTGTCAGAAGAAGCTTATAAATGCAAACTGACCAAATACGTGTGATCTGACCTCAGATGTATTAGTAAAATTAGATTTCATGGGGATAAGTTCCCCTTTAAATGGGAACTGTCTATATCTTTTAAGTCAATAAACTCCCCCAGGCTAACACTACCTCTCCTGCTCAACCTTCAATTCTTCACTTGAACTTCAGAGACAAGGGATGTGAATTACTGCACAGATGAATAATGATTATTCACCGCAAGCATCTTTCCTAAAAAACAAGTTGTCTCACTGGACAGGACATAAATATTAATAAAAGCCATCGTTGCAGGAATCAGTGGCAAGATCAGAGAATTGAGAAGTATCCACAACCTCTGTAGTAGAGCTTGCCTAAGGGGAAATGATACTACCTTGGCCAAGATGAATCTGTGTATCCATGATAAAGGTAGAAAGTAAATCTCAGTATTAAAAAAGGGAGTAAATTACCAAGGTTATTGATACTGTCTGGTGTAGTTTGCATTTGTGGGGCAACCATTTACTTTACCACACGCTCCATTTTAGAAATAAAATGGAGTTTTAAACAAACAGAAAAATCAACAGTCCTTTTGTTCAGCTGGTTGGAGGGGAAGGAGGACTTCCACTTGAAAGGCTAGAGTGTGTTTAAATAGCACCTCTAATCATGCACCTTACAGCCAGGTTTAGCACAGCAAGGCACACATTGCACCTTGCACAGACTGCAGCAGAAGGAACGTAAGTGGCTGCCCATTGCCCGTCATCTCCTCCTATCACATTCTTACCTCTCCTTCTCTAGACTCTGGATCCCAGGAAAAATTTGGAGCCTTCTCAAGCTGAAATACAAGAAATTCCCTCAACTCGCCTCTGCGCCGAATATCTCCTCCCCCCTCTCCTCCTCAAAATGCTCACTAATAGAACGATAGGCAGAGACTCTTACAGGTTTCCCCACAGGAAAACAAAACACTCCAGCAGGAGCTGTTACTGAATACCTAACACTCTGATTGACATAATATTCTTCAGGGAAGTGGAAGACCCAAGTTTAAATCTCTGTTTTATCTGATCCAGGTATTTAATCCCAAACTTTGTAACCTAAATAAGTTCTGGGACTGAATCTTCCCTTTTCTACATCTGGAGCTGTGTGATGTAGTGTATAACTGATACAACTCTGAATAATTTTGGAAAAAATGAAACACTGGTTATCAAAAGACTTACAATTAAAAAAATTTCCACCTCTAATCACAGAATTAGAATCATGTTATGTATGCGTGCTATTGTCTAACTCCCTTAGCCCCACAGACTAATAATTTATTGTGAAAAATATCTTTTTCAAGGCTCATTCTTTGCTAAATCTGTAGAAATAAATGGCAAGTTGTGTCTTCATGCCGTTACTAGGTACAGAAAAAGGCTGGACTTTTCTGTCCTCTCCACACTGAGTTGCATATGCTGGATGCTATGCTGGTTTGGAAAGTGAATTTTAAAAAGTAATAAATACTGTTATATGTTCTGGGTAGCTCTACAGGGAGGAGGGATTCCAACAGAGATTGCATCAGAGTTACGAGCATCTCTAAGCATCAGAAATTTATTCTAACAAGAGTAAAAGTACCATGAAACAGGGTAGTAATGACACGGTGTCAGCTGCATGAAGTTATTGGAAAACATGGGATGCTTGTGGATTTGTTGCTCCATGGAATAATCTTCCTGTCCTATATTTTGTTCTGAAAATCCCATATTTTTTTTCAGCTGCTTCTAAAGACCGGGCAACTTTTTGTCAATTGGAACAGCATTTCATTACCAGGAGTTCAGAGGGGAAGAAGGGGGAGGGACTGCTCTCCCTTAAATGAGTTTGGCATGGGTGGGAATACTAAATCACAGGGTGGTTTAAAATGAAAAGAAAAAAATTATAAAGCAGAATATGGGAGATCTTCAGAGCCTCTAAAACCACTGCAGCAGGAATTAGAGATTTGATAAAACTAGCATATCATTTACTTCATGAACTTAACATTTTGCAGTACAAAGGGATTAATGACTAACAGTAAAAAGGATCTCAAAAGGCCTGGCAATATGAAATTATATAATGATATGTGTATATAGGAGTAAAATGGTATTGGACTAATGATTTATACAGATTTTGGTTTTGCATAGACAAAATGCTTTATATAAGCTGCAGTCCACTTATAAACTGGGACAACATGCCACAAAAAGCTCTCATATGGACAGAATTTCAATAAATGCTTCCCTGCGTTTAGTTTGTTACTGTACCATGACTCAACACATACAGACGACTTACAAAAGCCAGTTACATAGTAGAAGAAGGGTGAATGAGCACACACAAAAAAGTTATCATGCATAAACATAATTTAACGAACTTAAAAAAGCCATAGGTATCATAATTGTAGTATGCAGTAAGCCAGATCTGAGTATTGGAATCATCAATTTTTTTATTTTTGTTCGTAATTATTTTCAAATGTTCCTTAATTGTTCTCAAATAAAAATATATAAAAGTAATTACTTTACATACAACAGCAACAGTACAAATGCCTGGATTTGGTCCAAAGTGATATTCAATTCAGCAGAAGAAATCTGTACAAGAATTTCCTTATTTCTGAAGCCCTAATCCCAGCTCTTGGGGCTAATACTCTTGGTGCTTCTGTATACCAGATAGTGCAGGCAGTCTAGCAAATGACCCACTGATAAGAACTTCTCTGTGTTTACATCCTTCTACTGTTACTAACTCAGCGAAAGTATTAAAGCAGATATTCAAAATTTACTTTTAAAATTAATTTTTATTCTGTATACAAAGGAGAAAAAAAAAGTCGGGCACAAAAAAAAAAAAAATTTTAAATGTTGGAGTTTCCCATAGGACAAAAATTCTGAATTTCACTCAGAAATGCAACTATTTCCAATAGTGGACAAGCCCCTCATCCAACCCGTTGCAGTTGACTCCCTAAGACAGGACGGTTGGACTAGATGACTTCCAGAGGTCTCTTCCAACCTTTTAAAAAATTATTATTCTATATGATAAATATAAGAAATACAAGCAGAAATATTTGCACAAAATGGCTGTCAGCAGAGAGCCACAGTAAAAACTATTACATAAGTAAGTATTTTTTCGGTGACATACCTTTCTCCATTTACTGTTAAAAATTTTCCATAGACAGAATCAAAGTGTTTAGATTGTGGACCCATATTTTACCAATGTTTTATTTAGGAGATCTCTCCCTGTTTGCCACTTGGAGACCAAAGTAGCAAAAACAAGTTTCAGAAGAAAAATGGAAGAATGAGAACCATGACCTACTATAGAGAAAGTAGGTTTGAACAGATGAATCTGACAGAGAGGATACTAAAGTTAAGCTGAGATACACTTCAAAAGCAAAGACAAATTTTAAAGACAGTGAAAAAAGGGATCAAGTAGAAATTATTAAAATGTATTAAAAAAAAAAGATGCTTTTTGGAAGAGTTTTGGATGGGTTTAAAGGAAGTGAGTTGGGAGCAAAATGGTATCAAGGCATGAGACAAAAACATTTTTCTGAGACGATTTAGCATTGCCTATTTTTTTTCCTTCCAGTTGTCTTTTTGGTTTGTTGTGAAATGTTGAATATTGTGTAGACAATTAACCTTTTTGATGAATCCCTAACTTCGGTAGTTATAGTCCTACATTTCCAAGTTTATAATGGGCAATGATATCTTTTTTTTCTTCTCATTTTTATTATCTTTCATATGAAACTGTAATAAATTTAGTGTACCAGATGCACTTGCATTTCCGTAATAGTTTTGCAGATGTTAATGATAGGTATAATATAAACCAAAACATAGATTCAGTACATGGGGATGGATTGGGTGTCTACTCTATTTACTTATATATGCAGTTGCCGTAAGCATAAAAGAGAGTTTGATCCAAATGTTTTACATTTGCATTGAATTTTCTATAAATTCACAAAACCCCACTCATTGATCTACCTGGGTTTATTTCTTGGTAATCTATGGTTACTATTTCTTAATCCATTTACTGTTTTAAATGAGGAAACATTATTGGGGTTTCTTGCAGTTCTCGTCTCCTAGCAACAGAATTTCTTCTTAAATTGATTCTTGTCATTTTCTGTGGATTGTGTAAAGCTCATGTAGCCTTTTTACAAAATTCCAATATATCTTAGTACTAACTCAATTTGTATGTTTGAATTTTTATCAAAAGATTAATTTAGTTCCTGAATTGGCCAAGTAACTATAACATAAACTTAGCTCTTTACCACATTAGCATTTCAATAATTTGTTTAAATCAAGAAGTCAGGGAAAAAAGGTATTCCTTTGAAAATTTACTAAAAAAACATTTTGGCAATATGTTTTTAAGCATGTTTCTGGATACCTATTTACAGGGTGGTAGAAATTATTGTTTCTCTGTAGTTTCACATAAGGTCAGGTCAGCTTAATTTAAAACCCTAATTCTTGGTCTAGAATAACATCTTGCTAATGTGTCAACATACTTACCACTAATGGTTACAAATGCTTCAAGAAACAGGCTGCTCCCAGAAGAGCCTTGGAAGTCCCTGCTGGCAGTCATTGTGGAGCAACTTGACAGGCATCTCCGTCTGGAACAATCCCAAAGGTGTACTGTGTGGGCTAAGTAGAGCTCTGCTCCCTTGCTGCATAAAATCAAAATCATATGTTTAGAATGAAATAAAATTACAGGAAGCTAAGATGATGAGCCTCTGACAATAAACTATGGGTATGATATACAGAAATTTTTATCCTATGCCATGGTACAGTAAATTCCAACAGGTACTCACTGACAGTAAGAGGTTGAAGAGCTAAACTCAAGGTGTTAGTGAGTTCAAGCTAAAAGTTATATTGGGCCCTGCCCCTCCTTCACCCTGCATGAGACCTCTGAGACATGACACAGTACTAATTTTCTTTTTTAACTGATACTTATGTAAAAAAAAAAAAAAAAGGCTGTGTGCTCAAGCACTAAACTTTGGAAACACACTTCCTGTGAGTGTTAAAAACAAGATTTACAAAATATAGTCATCCAGTAGATTTACAAAATATGCAATAATTGATACTTGTGCTAAATGCATGCAAGTCTGTATATTCCCAACTGACTTTCTTTTAAAATATGTCCTATGTTTTTTTCCCTACGACACTCTTTGGCCTGATAAAACATATTACTTCTGTCTAATTTAACTATATTTTAACTGTGCTTAATATGAATGTTTGTTTTTACATTAAACATATCCTTAGGCCATCAGTACAACAACAGTAATGTTAGAACTCTTCTGACAAATTCCATCCAATGACTTACAAAAACTAAATTGACTAATAATCTTGATATTCAGCTTTGCACTATTGTACCAAAATAAGCTTCACGCAGCCTCAGCCCATAAAATGAATTGAGAATTCTTCAGGATGGGCTTGATATACAAAAAAGGCCCAGGGGCAGTTCCAGTAGATAAATACATTGGTACTCCTCTCTCTGTCATCATTTCCCCATCATGCTCTTCTTCCCATACAAGATAAGAAGGACTACCAAGAGAAGGGCACCTTTCATTCTTGGGGTCACTTGGCACAAGGCTGCCCTTGTGGAGGAGTTGGCACAAATCACCTAGAGGATCTGTATCACTTTGTTGAAGCTGAGAAAGTGTGAAAACAAGTATCATATATTTAATGCACCAAGGAAGAGGAGACATCCTACACTTGGTGGTTGGTGTATGTTGGTGTTCTAACAGTCTTGCTACTTGATGATGTGACAGTGTCATCTATTGTAGTAGTGAGCTTTGCATTCCGCTCAAACTATATGACCCTTTAAACAGTAATGGAATAATTAACTGAACTAATTAATTTCAGAAAGACAGAGGGAGAGCGCCTTTCCCAGCTAACATGCAGGTTTACGGACAGAGCTGTTAGCTATCTTTTGGAAAAAACAGAATTCCTGTGGAGTAAAGATTAAATCAAACAGCTTAAGGTGACTTTTCCTCTAAGAGGTATTGTCATTCTTCCAGAGGCTCCTGTCTGCTTTAACTTCTGCACAAAATGCAAATGGTTTCATTTTATCTACTTGGGAGGCCCCTCAGTTCACACATAAATGCCCATAAAATTGCTTTTGGTGACTTGCGTCAGCTTCCCCCATTGCATATATCAGCATTTAATATCTGCTTGTTAAGGAAAAACAAAAAAAAGATTAAAAAAAAAAGAAAATAAGAAGAGCATAAAGAAGAGAAAGAATAAACGCTGGATTAAAAATTAGTTACAAAAATATCTGTCTTTCACAAGACTCCACCTTTCTATACAACTCTGAAAGTAAATCCAAAACAATGACAAGCATTAGCAATCATATTGGCTAGAAAGTTCCTGATAGCCAGACAGTTTTAAACAACAAGCTGCTAAATGCTTTGTCCTGTGCCTCCAACCTGAGGAGCAGACTGAAGAGGATGTGGTTCCAGTTTTGACATATGGCTGTGTTTACAAATGGATTCAGAAGTGTAGAAAGGAAAGAGAAAATTCAAGAGATGTTTCTGGGCTCTCGTTGCTTATGAAGCCAGTTCTTTCATCCACACATTCAGGGCATCTGTCTTATTCTGTGTGAGTCTCCTCAAAAGGAAACGTAAAGGATTTTGACAGAAAAAGTGAAAAGAATGGGGTAAAAGAAAATAGAGCAGATTTCTTAAAATATAATTTAGGTGTTGACCAATGGCCTTTGTTCCCATTTTTCTTCTACCTTCAGTACTAATACACACACACATATGCAATATAATGTAGATATTTATCCATGTTATAGCTGGATGGTTTCATATCAGTGTGATCCTCCAACTTGTGGTAAAAACAATTGGAAAACATTAATTCGAATCTATTTCAATTTGCAGGATTTATTGCCATCACATATAAGCAACAAAATGTGTACATAAGCTGTCAGCCTAAAATATAGTATGGAGACTGCACTTCATCAAATACATGTGCCTTACATGTCACGTGTCATAGTTTGATTTTGTCCATTTTCCTTGCTAATGGGCAATACAGATAGATTACCCCACAGGTGCTAGCATAACCTATGGAGTCACAAGGGAAGGAAAATAAAGCTGCACAGATGCTTTCTTTGGCCCTAACAGTGTATATAAGCAGCAATAGAGCCAATATGGGAAAGAAAGTGCTTTAAAACTTTAATATGACAACCATTATTACTTACCCTATATTCACTTAGAAGTATCTTCCATATTTTCAGGGATTGGTCAATACCTAATACTTTTGCTTCAAAGTAGTCTTTACTCTCAATTTACTCTCAAACTAGTGACTAGAGACCATTTCCTTAGGTTACATTTTTTTCTAGTATAGGTAAATGGTGTGGTTGTATTCTTTGTGAGCAAAAGCGGTGAGCAAGTACAGGATTTCTCATGAATAATCTTGTGATTAAAAAACTAAACAAATGAGTGCTTCAAATGTATTCATAACGCACTCGCATTAACTAAGCTTTCTGCACCATATGCTTTTCTGAATTAATGTGCTCAGAATACACTGATGATTCAGTTCAATTGATTTCTGGAGTTTGAAAAAGCCTAGACAAATGGCATCCATTGCAAAACTCTTTCTGAATCCCAAATAGTCTGGAGCTGGGTAACACTGTTCTGGGGGAGAACTGGGGCATATTTAAAAATTCCATAAAACTGAACAGCCTTGGATCTTTCCTGAAAAACTCTTTTCTTCCAGATCACCCACAGAGGAGACTGGGCTGGGGTTTTTTTGTTTGTTATGTTGTGTTGTTTTTTGTTCTTTTTTAAAAGTTTAATGTAAAATGCTCTCCCATTTAAATATTTTCTATAAAAATACCTGTTTCTGCAAAGACTGTATGTTGGTTCTTCATCAGTGTCACGATTTAACCCCAGACAGCAACTAAGCACCATGCAGCTGCTCGCTCACTCAACCCCCACCTAGTGGGATGGGGGAGAGAATTGGGAAAAAAATGGAAAACTTGTGGGTTGAGATAAAGACAGTTTAATAGGACAGAAAGAAATAAAATAATAATAACAATAACAATGATAATGATAACAATAAAATTACAATACTACTAATAAAAGAAGTGGAATAAAGAAAACAAGTGACGCACAATGCAATTGCTCACCACTCGCCGACCGATGCCCAGTTAGTTCCCAAGCAGCGATCTGTTCCCAGGCCAACTCCCCCCCCAGTTTATATACTGGGCATGATGTCACATGGTATAGAATACCCCATTGGCCAGTTTGGGCCAGCTGCCCTGGCTGTGTCCCCTCCCAACTCCTTGTGCCCCTCCAGCCTTCTTGCTGGCTGGGCATGAGAAGCTGAAAAATCCTTGACTTTAGACTAAACACTGCTGAGCAACAACTAAAAACATCGTTGTGTTATCAACATTCTTCTCACCCTAAATCCAAAACGTGACACTATACCAGCTACCAGCTATTAGAAGGAAAATTAACTCTATCCCCGCCAAAACCAGCACAATCAGCAACCTGGCCAATGGGACAGACTGTCCCTTAGCAACCTCGCTAAAGAGAGATGAACAAACTGGGGAGAGTCCAGCCAAAATCCACAGCAATGGCTCTGGGGCACATGATGGAAATGCTGACTTTGCTTAGTATGAGGAAGGAAAGGCTAACAGGGTATCACTGCAGTCTCTCACTACCCAAGGGATGGCTGTTACGGAGAAGATAAGAGCAAGACTCTTCTCAGGGGTGCGCAGCCAAAGGGCGACAGGCCCAAGTACGCGGTGACACGGTGTGAGAAGATAATTGTCCCCATCAGCTGTGGCAGAGCAATGGAACAGGCTGGCCAGAGAAGCTGTGGATTCTCCATCCTTGGAGATTTTCACAACCCAGCTGGACAAGGCTTTGACCGCTTTCTCTAACTTCAGTGTTGGATCTAAATTTGGTTAGGTATGCTCTGAAAAGGCTTGACCATATGACGTCCAGAGGCCCCCTCCAAACTCAGTTATGCAACGATTCTGTTAAAAGTGTTTAAATTTAGAGCACAGTCTTTTGGTATATGGTAAATTAGGCAGGGATTTGAATTTCATTTCACATATGCCAGAAACCAACCCTGCATCACTGAGAACGGACTTGTTCATGGTAATTATATGTAAATGAATTTTTAACCATTGTGAACTATCCACTTTAACTGCTCAGCCTGGAAAAATCAACAAGTGAGTTTAGTCATTTTTCTTTTTATTTTATGCTCAGCAAATTAAAGTAGGGCTTCTTAGCACTTTTTTATTTTTCATTTCTTTTTCTAAGAAGACTAACCAAAGCCCTCACAAAGTTCATCTCTTCTGAATCTGACTGGAACTTCAAAGTCCAGTCACATTAGACCTTTAGCTTTTAGGCCTTTCCTTTTGCAAGAATAACATCATAGTGTTACATCTGAGTATTCCTGACACACATGGTTGAATAAATGCACAGATTTTCCAGCACTGGACCTCAGGTTACAGTCTTTACTGGTTACTGATTGTCTCTTTGCCAACCAAATTCTTCATCCATAAAAAATAGTGATAAATTAAAATGTGACAGCAGGAGCAGGAAAGTGAATTAATAAATGTTCACACTTCAAAATATGAAAATACTGTGTTTATATATTTATATTTATACTATTATAAATTATACTTGTTTATCAATACCCATAATACTTATAGATATTATTACAATAACAGATACAGTGATATAACTGTTACTATAATATTTATAAATTATATTTATATATTTACATTATTTAACACTGTTGACGTAATTATGGTAACTCTATGTTTGCAACACTTGCACTTCCAGCAAACATTATGATGGAAGGATAGGAAATGCACTTGCAAAAGCTATTGCCATTGCACAATTTACAGGAGGATTTTATATTCTGCTTGTTAAATGTGCCTGAAAATAGGCATGCTACTGCCTTTCCACTGTGTGGATTTCAAAAGAGGTTTGGATTTTTCCTTTTATAGTCTTTATATGAAAGGAACATGTAAAAGATAACAGGGATTATGATCAAAAGAGACTTGTGGTTTTTTTCTCGGCAATAGCAATCACCTTCTATTGCAAAGCAGATGACTGCTTTGTAAGTCTTTCACCTGTTAAAAACTTAAATTATGCCATGAAGTCTCTGTTTCTAAGCCTTGTTTTTGCTAGTTCATTTCATCATAGCATGTCTCAAACAAAACACATATTGCATATTTATAAAAAAAAAAAAAAAAAGACCAACACCATTCCCTGAATCAAAGGGGGAAGATTTGTGGAGATTCAAAGGATGTGATGATTGCTTCTATTATCTACTGTTTGCCATCTTGGTTAATTGGTTGAGACACAAGAGAGAGATGGATTGGCAGGTTATCTTTTCTGCATAGGGCCAAAAAGTACTGAAGGGCTCTATATAATCTGTGTTAGACCCCAGGGCTCCGATCCATCAAGTTAGGTGACACCACTATTTTGTGTTGAAAATTGCATTTCTAGCTCAGATTGCTGTTATTGTGAGAAATTACAGACATATAAAAAGGCATGCATATTGAAATAATTTTCAAGTGTCTATTATATGTCATTAATGTGTGATTAAAGATTATCTAATGTTTTCCCACATCTTCTCTTCCTCCTTAACTATTAGTTGGGCTGAGAGACTACTGGCTGAACTCAGAGGGTCAATGATATAGGCAGAGGTGGAATGGTATGCTAGGCCAGATTCTGCTGAGGATATGATATTCAGTGTGAATTTATTGCAAGTTACTCTTCTTCCATGAGTCTCTTACTTTAGTATTGTCTTTTTAGGATGTTGAATTTTCTCCATATGTCTTATTAGAATCCCAAGGGTTTGTTTTCTAGTCCCTTCAGTAATTTGGTAATTCTGTTTTAAAAGGCCATTCTTATCTTTAATGGATTTTCCACATAAAAATTATTGGTGTCTATTTTTCTTTTGGAATATTTTTTTTCTAAATAAATCTGGTACTCCTTTACAGTTAAGCAAAACATTTTTTTTTCTTTTTTGTCATTATTTTGCATTGGTTCCCTCTATGAGGTTTAGCAGGCCTACTTAGAGATTATCAGTCTACATGATTTTCTCTATTTCCTCCCCTCCCTTCCTACCTTTCTATGGACTTTCAAACGTAACTACATGTGATATATGCTGAGTTTATCCGTTATATTTCTTGAAGACCAGCTTCTGCCAGCCTTAGTTCCAATGGAGAACGTTCACTTATAGGAAGACTCAGGGGAATATGTGTGTATCAGTAACTGTGAACCTTTTAGCCCCTCTGGTAAGAAATCTAGTCCTTAATCTGTTTGCTAATTCCCTTAGTTATCATTACAGATTCCTTGGTTTTACAGTCGTCTCAGAGCGCTGTAATCTCATGTACCACAGATAAAGAAATACTGTTTTGTAATTGCTGAGATATGAATTTAATAGTTCCTTCATATTTTGCCTTCCCCACTAGATGTAAGAGGCTGATAATTCTTGCAAAGTTTAAATCTATGTCAGAGGTAATTTATTTCAGTAGACTTTAGTTCTTTATTTATTAGTCCACAGCAGTTTAAGATTTAGAAGCTGAAAGTGCACTTTCTGTAAAAATGGAAAATAGATATCTATAATACATCACAACATAGCCATTAATAAAACAAGTATGTGCATCCACACATAAAAAATCCCCCTCTAAATTTTATTTATTTTATATACACAAATGATACACATGCACAGACATGTTATACTGCTATATAAGACTGTCACAAAAATGTAAGTGTGTATCAATATGATATATTAAAGTAGATCATTGGTATTTACTGAATTTATGCTTGCCTGGTTAAAATCAAATCATGCACCTTCCCTGGCTTAATTTTATATTATTGTTGCCTTTGACAATGACAGAAATATCCACAGAAAATTCCTTTGTAGGGAAAGATTTAAAAAAACCTGGAGTATATAAATTGACCATGAAATACAGTTCTGTCTTCTATAACATCTTGTCTTAGCATGGAAGAGGGGAGAGAGCCTGCATCAGCACTTTGCATAATTGGGGGAAAGCTGCTCCAGAGCTAAAGGTCAGTTTCATATATCTAACTGCACAAACCAAACATGTGGGATTCATATACTAGCAAACCATGACACTGCACACAATCTTTAAGCAAATTATAATGATAGGCTCTGTCTGCTGCAAATTCATCATTATTTTTGGGTTTGGCTCAGCTGTGTAAACATCTTTCAATTGTATTTCCATAAACTAGTTTGTCTCTTCACACGTTTGAGTAATTTTAATCTGTAAGCATTTCCATTGTACCATGGTTCAAAAACTGTCCATATTATTGCTATCAATTTTAAACAATATTCTTTTTTACGATTTACAAAGCTAAAGTTCAAATACTTAGGTGATATCTCTGAAGAGAAAGACACACAAAGAACCTGAAACACCTAGAACCATGCTTGTATGCATCAGTGCTGAAACTTGTTACTTGAGCAGTAAGTTTCAGCAAGTCTGGATCTTGACACAAATGTATTCCATAAATATAGGCTTACAAGACTGGTCACCATTCTCTACACCAGAAATATTTATTCGGAAAGGAAGTATGTATTTACTTGTGCTTTTTAGATAATGTGTGGAAATTACAGGTAATCAGAACACTTCTCTAATTCTGTATTAGCATACTGTTGTAACTTGAAGCTTGTAACCAGACAGCAGCTATCAGCTGAAATACCAGACTACTCTAAAAATAGCTATCACTGGAGGAATAACTCTTGGGGATCTTCAAATCAAAGAAACTGGAGTGTGTTAGTACATAAAAGGGAAAAATCCATAATGATAGAGAGAGCATGCACTGAGTCCACAGACATCCCTGTTCTAGCACTGAGTTCTTGTTCTAGACAAGTTTTGGGTACAATATGAGGACATCATCTTTTGAAGGAGCTATAACAGTATTTAAGATTATACAATTTGTAAAATTATTGAACTGTCCATAGATTTCCATTTTCAAATGTTTGTCTTTCTTTTAAAGTCCCTGCATAACTTCTTCATGCCTATATTTCTTTTCAAAGGATCTGAAGTCTGCCATCTCACCTACTGACACTCTCTGGCTTTTCATCAGAGCAAGGATAATGATACAAATACTCACCTGTAATTATAAATTTGGATGTCTTAAATTTCCATAGTCTGTATGAAAAGCCATAATGGGACCTGATTTCTTTCAGAAGATTCTAGTTGTCTGCCTTCTAAAAGGCATATAAAACCTTTATTTCTTTTTGGGATTCTCTGCCTAGATACTCCTCGTGTCTCTAAACTTCGTATTTGCAGTCTAACCACCCAAATTTGCAGCCAAGTTTCAAACTGGATATGGTATTCTACTTCAATGCCTGTTCTTATCCTTAATTAAATAACTGCTGCATAACATTGGTTCAAAGTTGTGTATTTCTTTTCTCTGCCTTGCAAAATTTTTCTGCAATTTAAAGTTTAAAGGGGGCTTGAACTTGTCAGTTCAAAGGTGACACAGAAGAACAAATAGTATTCCCAGACTGCTGATATTAACACCTGCTGAAAAAGAGTGACGAAAAATTCTACATCTGTGTAAAAACTGCTTGCATAGTAGTATATAACTGAAGGAGGGGAGGGGAATCAAATCCCAACAGCTCAAATTAGAATTGTTGTTGTGTTTAAGGAAGGAGTTCAGTTTCAAATAGGAAAATATCTGTCTAACTGTAGCCTGAACAAAACCTATAGAACAAAAGTGAATCTTTTCATTGATTTCTTTGACTGCAAATCAGGTGAGAAAGGGAAGAACCGGTGCCTTGAATATACCTGATTTATGAGAAATGTGGCTTTTATTATTTTCAAGTGATGTTAATCCAGGCAGCCCCCTCATCCACGAGCTTACCGTCCATCTAATTTAATTATCTAGTACCACTTCTGGTCACTACTTACTATAATTGGGAAAATTAAGAAAAGAATAACTTGAGAGACTGATTTTCCTCACATCAATTGTTGTCTTTTTCTCCCCTAAAGAGAAACAAGAATTTTAGCTTACTGGGTTTTTTTTGTTTGGTTGGGGTTTTTTGTAGATCAAATTTATGTACCACCAATGTGTATACAACTACAATAATAGATTCCTGCATTGCCTGCTAAGTCATTGAGTTAGGTTCTCTTCTCCCATTTTGATTGACTGAGTAAATAAAAAAAACCATGGAGTGCCTCTTTACAGAGATAATGAAAAAATACAATGATAGACACTTGTTTCTTCTTTACAGAAAGAGCTGTATATACATCAGGTCTTGTAAATGCATTTGTATACAGCCCCAAATACATTTATTAAAAGAAAAATAACAGTCACGGTATTTTTGAGCTTAACCATGACACAAACCCCAAATATATGGTATATTTCAACAATGTAAAATTAAGAAATTGCTTACCTTCCAGCCTTATGTTTCAGGTAGTATTTTGGTAGTAGAAGCCACCAGACAAAGACTTATGAAACCCTTGCCCTGGTCTCCTTTTCCCCCCCACCATATATACTTGTCTTAGCATTTTGAGGGTCCTACTCAGCTATAGTTATTGGGCTCATTTGGTCTTGCTCCCAGGTTTTGATAGCACATCTTTCCTCAGCAGATAGAAATTATGTAGTTCTCGGCTTTTGTGCTCCATTGTGCCAAACAAAGTGAAATAAAGTAAAAAGGGTCCGCCACCTGGTGAATCTGGCAGTCTTTCAGGGATCTAGTGTTGCAAGATTATTTTGGTATCTGTCTTGCAAAACGTTTTTCTTCCTCCTTTGTCTATTTTGAAGTATGACTGGGGCAATACTTGATGTGTATTTTCTCCCAAATTTTCACCTNTTTATTAGCTGTATATAATCAGGTTTGTCTCTAGCCTATGCTACCAAACTTTTGCTCTCTTGACTGCAATGAACCTGATCTAAAATCCTTCCAAAGTCTCTAATTTCACACAAATGTGTTAATTTAGTAAATGAAAGCAATAATATACTTGGTCAATTGCTAGTCTTATCTATTTTTGGAGAAAATTAGCCAATCTATTTATCATGCATACTGGCCTAAACTTCTGTCTGGTTATTTCTGTGATTTGATAACTTACTCTGCAAATCTCATTCAGTTTAATAGGAGGCAGTAGCTTCTCTACCAGGTGGACTGGAATATTAGAGAGGGAAATCTGGACCATAATGTTAGCCACAGAATGAACGTTTCCTGAAGCACAGTTATATGTAATTCCTGATAAAGGCTTATAATAGCAGGGCTAAAATCTGTTTATATGTATGGTGTCATCTTTGCCTCTAAGAAGTTGAATCACAAAGGTTCATTCTATAAATGTGATTAGATTTATAAATGGTCAGGCCTGTTTTTTCTTCTCAGTATCTTAAAACTACAAATATGAAAATGCAAATGTCATATTTACAAAGTACCTCAATCGTTGTGAAGTAATGAAATCACTACATTACTCAGGATTCACAGTAAATATTTTTGTTAAATAATCCAATGTCTGTATGATTTCCTCTCTCAACACTTTCATTCCTTTTTTTATTTATGGACAAATGCTTCATTATTTAAGAGGTGTAAAGGAAATAATTTTTTATCAGAAAATATTATAAAAAAATTTAATACTCTCTAGTAATAATTGTGGTCCTTTTCATATAAACCTTAAAATCATATATTATGCTCCTCCTATATTACATCATAAAATAATACTTTACATAATTATTTTAATGCATTAATTTCAAAATAACACAGAAGACCCTTTCTTCATACCATCCAGCAAATTGCAGGTCAAATTATTACATCGAAGTTTTTTAAAAAATTAATATTATTTTAAAAAGAAAAAAATTATCTCATTTGTATATATATGATTCTTATTAATGTACACTTACTGGTATAAAACATATGAAACTCAAACATGACTGATTACTTACCTATCTCTGAAGACAAAGCAGATGCTTAGCTGTGGTAAATTATCCCTGTAAGTCTTGATAACCTTCCATTGACTTCCCTGGGTATTGCATCAGCCCTTAAATGACTGAAAAGAGAAAAATTTATGGCTCCCACAACAATAACCTCAAGGTTATGTTACTTATAAAAAGGAATATTCCATTAATCCTTTTTCTCCCTTCAAAAAAAGGAAACAAGCAGAAAAATTTATACTTTAAAACAATTCGTTTAACATTGTTGAAGTGTTATCAAGATGACAAAACAACGTTAAGAACTGTGGCTTTAGGCCACATATTGGATTTACAATACAGAATGCTCCTTATAGATGGATGCATGTACAGAACAGTGTAAGAGATATAGTTCTTTGAACAGAAGTAGTTGTAAGGATGTTTTTCCCTGTTTTTCTCTTTCCATAATAATTTTTTTCCTGTCAGAAATTTATGTTTTATTTTCATTGAGGAGTCAACCTTCATATATGTATGCTACCTGATACTACTGCTACCTAGGAGAACTGTTTCCTTTGGTCTTTTTAATGAAATTTTTAATAAGAGAAATAACACTTTAGTTTGTTTATTTGGTCTTTCAAATATGTGTCTAAAAGTAAAGCTTCCTTCCAGTTTTATAGGTCTTATATGCACCACACACATGTTGAGCCCAAACTCTCTCTTTCTGGGAAATTTCCCATTGTCATGAGGGGTTCTCTATACCTCCTAAGTCCCTATAAGCTTTAATAAAGCTAAGTCATTTACTAAAGATTCCAGATCTGTTAACCAATGATCCACGCTCTTTGTTTTAATTAAAATTCCTGACAATGTTTATTGGAGAAATATATTGTTAAAGTAAAGGAAAATTTCCATTGTGGAACAGCTACCCAGCTTGATAAATCACATTATAAGAAGATTCCGCTGATACTACAGGTGTAAATATGCACGTGGCAGTGATTTACCAGTATTTGTGTTCCAGCTGAGAAAGTAAACAAATGTTACTGGATTTCTTCTTTCTCAAGTGTTCTGTTTAGTGGTTAGGAGACTGGCAGTTTAACATGAATTTCTTCTTCCCCTCCCCCCGAGTAGTCTTCAAATGTGGGGTTTCATGTTGATGTCAACAAGTGTAGAAGTTTTCAGGAAAAGACAGGCGCTCTAGAAACTAGCTTCAGACAAGTATGAAGGACAACACACTAGCAAGACACTCATCTTCGTACCTGAGGTGGTACAGCACCATATAGAAAACTTAGCTGCTTTCTAGAGCAGGACTAGAAAGTCACAGCTGAAGGCATTGCCACTGCTGATCAATTATTACCACTTTCCTACTCAGTACTATCATCCCCTCCCAACCTTCTATTCAGCTAATTGTACTGATGCTTCCAGAATTATTTCAGTCAAAAAGTTGAGTTCAGATAGAATATATTTGCAACCCTAAAGCATTTTGCCAGGCCTGGGCTTGAAAGAGTTTCAATGAGATTGTTAGCTGGTAAGGATACTAATCTCTAGCAGGGAGAAATGATAAACCATGGTAGGCAGGCTGCGGGTTGATGTCTTCGTTCAGCATAGCAAGATCTGGAAGAAAAACTGTGGTCAGCAATAACTGAAGACTCCATGCCCAAGAGAGAAAAGTGTTACCTAATACGAGAGCTACATCACAGACACTGAAAGATACTCTGTCGCTAAGAGGCAGGAATCTGATTTTGGTATGGAAGATACTGATTCGCGCTTCACATATTTTCTTTCTCATTTTGAACAGCTAAGTTCCTCTAACTTTTTCTAATGAAATTTCCTTTGGAAACAAAGTTGTTTTTTTTTTTTTTTAAAAAGCAGCTTTAGTGTGTCTTTTGACCAGAAAGATGCTTAGGTTTTTTTATAATTCACCACCACAGAATAAGCATGGAGCAAACACCTGTAAAATAATGGAACCCGCACACAGGACTGTAAAGAGTTTCCTAGCTTTGGCTCTCTACAGTTACTGTAGAAGATACTGACTCCTGGAACCTGGTTTATTCATGAACGAAAATCTTCATGATTAATAAAAGATTAATCAAATATACCTTTATATCAAAGATTTCTCCTGTGTTCTTTAAGTTTTGTATCAGACATTAAATTTAAAATATTTAAGTGTATTTTGGATAATTTCTCAAGCAATTTTCATTATCTTCAAGTGAATATCTAATGAAAAGTATTTTATACCATTCATTCAGGAATAACTTACACTGATGTGATTTACAAAACATACAGCTATGGATGCATGGTTTTTAATCAAAGGATCAAATGAGTTCATGTCATGCTTAGTGAAATCTGGTACTGGGGGAGTATTGGTTCTGCACTATACAATGGATACAAATGAAAAATGTCAGATATAAGTACTATGTACTAATTTTTTTTCTGTATCATTGCTTTGAATTTTGTCCCTTTTGCTGATGAGCTGTGCGTACACCTGACTGACATGAGGTCCACCAATCTTTTACCAGGATGTGCAAGACTGAGCAAGGTCGGAGCACCTAAAAAGGACAGAGTGGCAGGGCAGCGCTCAGGAAAGGACACATGCCAGCAAAGGTGTTTTGCAGCAGAAAACCTAGAGTAGACTTAAGAAATTGATGATATCCAGAGACACTAACTATAAATTTCTATATATGTGTGTCTTTGGGTCCAAAGAAATGAACTTCTGTCAACTATGGTCCCTTGAAAGTGGCTTTACAGAAAATTTTTTCTTTAAAGTGACTATATGTAAAATGATCCCCACACCTCTCAAATTGAATCACTAAAGCAGCCTCAGAGAAAGAGCCCTTTTTATCAATTCTCAGAATTTACAGGTGTGAAGTGCCGTCAGTGAGTTTTGAGACTAAGCCCATAGGGTAGTATCGGTTTAGCTGAAAAAGCCTTGGAAGGATGTTGGAGAATGGCTCGGAGAGCAAGGATATGAATCCACAGAACAGTTGTACGAGCAGAGCCTGTTCTGAACTTAGTATAAGTAGCAAGACTAGGCCGCGAGTCCGAGCTGAAACTGCAAGTCAGGCTGACAACAGTAAAACAGCAAGGACACTGCGACCTTGAAGAGTATCGTAAACCAACCAGAAGTTAACCCGTGTGTATCTAGTTGCTTAAACCAATCAGAAGTTAACCCGTGTGCATCTAGTTGCTTAAACCAATCAGAAGTTAACTCGTGTTAACCTAAACTGTATAAATAAGCGCTATTCGGGCTAATAAAGTGAACTACGCTTTATCACTCACACTGAGTCGACCCAGCGTGTTCCTCCGCCGCCCAGCAGAAGGACACTTTCAGGGGCCTTCAAAACAACAGTTCTTGTTTCGGTTTCATCTGATAACCTGAATGCTATGTATCAGAGCATTGCTCAAACATCAGTGTCAAAGTAAATAAACTGTGTTCTCTCTCACTGTCTCTGTCTTCTGCTGAAGTCTGTAGGCATTATAGATATCGAAGCCTTTCACTGTGACAAATAAAACCAGGCATCACTCACTAAAAGATCATTAGAAAAAACAGGTAGCTCCTGCAAGTCCATCTCACAAAAATAATTTTTCTGAGAAACAATTTTACTTTGAAGATTGGCCAAGAAGTGAATGCAGGGCTAATTGGTTGCAATGATAATTGCCAGCAAAGCGGATTTGTTAGTAAGTACTCATACATTCCAGAGGAGCTAGTCTGCTGCTCGAGCATGGAAAATCTATACACATAACTCCTTTTTATGCTACATCTTAAACATATTATGGCTGATCTTCAGTTTTAATGATATTTGTGAAATGGCAGAGATTGCACAGAGTAACAATAATGCAATAAAATACCTCTGCAATATTCATTTGCTATCTACAAGAGGGGATATATGCAGGGTTTCAACTTACAGTGAGTTTTATGCAAAGTTAACTTCTAATTCCTAAAGCAAAGTAAATACATCAGAGGGGAGAGTAGCTGCTGGCAAAACAACTCTTCCCTAACAGTACTTTATAATTATGTGAAATTTTATCTCTTACCATTGTTAAGTGGGCAATTGCCAAACACGACCCTTATGGTTTTTTTATGTTGCTGTGGCTGAGAAAGATACTAACTTTAGATGTAAAGTGAGATAATTATCTTTCATAGCTCTGAACAGAGGTGAATCCATAGAAGCGTCATTTACAAGCTACAGCAGGAAGAGATATCATCTGGGCAGACTGTCTGTGTTTAGTATGAAGTGAGGAAGGAAACTTCTCATCACACTCAGAAGCCAAACAAAATAAAATATAACTGGTAAACGTCAGTATTTAAAACTGAGATTTCCTAAAAAAAATATTAAATAAAGATTGTTTCAGCAGATCCCTTTTTCTACAGTTTCATATGACTTTTAGTTCTTCAGAGCAGCCAAGATGATGGGCGGTCTTTTATTAATACATGAGACTGACATTTTCAGAGGATTTCCTTGCACATAGGTTGACTGAACATGTCCTGAAATTTTCTGTCACCTGCTCAGGAGTGCAGAATGATGTAACCGTGGTCTATGAAGTCCCTGTGCACACTGAGTTTCTTTTGTTAAATCTGGAAATTATTCCTTAAGCAGGAAGATGAACTGTACTATATTCAAACTGAACGCTCTGCTTATCATATTTCATAGGGTTTTTTAAAGTTTTTTTAAGGAACAATTAGGAAACCATATAATCCATTTTCTAATTGCTTTGTACATGTGACATAGATGTGTGGGAGAAAGGTGGGATCTACTCAGATGTTGCTTCTAGGTTAAACATAATTTGAATAGTAATTACTGATGCTTAAGGTGGAATATTAATGGCATTCAGACCATCAGGATAATGCATGAGCATTAATACTATGCAGGCTTGCAAGACCATTAGGACTTACTGCATTAAGGGAAAACCCACAAAACCCCACTCATTCAAGAGCTCAGTGGCCACCAATTTATTCCTCTTACCTTAAACTATAGTCTGTTCAGAGACTGAAAAGGTCTTAGGAGCAGCAGTGGAGGAAAAGATTTGTTTGTGGAAAACCATGTACTCAAAAGCTAAATAACACACAAAGTCATTTGAAAGATTCTCTCAATCTAATTTCCTCTGTTTCCATACATCAAAAGTAGATTACAATTTTAAGATGCATGCTACAATTACTCACAGAGCTTATCTGTAAATGAAATTCAAGAACATGACGTGAACATAATGTGCTGCTAGAAGACACCGAGACACAGCTAATCTGCCTTATATCACACTTTATGTCACTGTTTCTATTCATAAGAGCACTTGCTTGAAGATATGTTGTGAGCACAGTCGCACTTTCGCTGCAATCCTTGACAAGATCTCCCTCACCTCAGTGCAAAGCTGTACGTTTATGTTAACTATTATCTTCTGTGTTAGAAGTAAAATAAACCAAAATAAAGTCTGTCTGGAAAATATTTTTCTTTGCAGCTTTTATGAGAAAGGTATTGCATGTAAATGCACATGAGAAAAAGGCCTCTGCAGGTCCTCAAATCCTTTGTTATCCATAAAAATACATTGTGAAATCATTAAGCAAATGGTACCATATTTACTCCTCTTGTTTAAATACAAACACTACCAAAAGCATTATAAAGAAAGTTTTCCAGATGCATTTTCACAGAAAATTGAAGAGGGGACCATAGACTGTGATAGCATACCTGCGTTTGCACACTAAATAGGAGATAAAAAAGAATGGCAGAGACCTGAGCTTTAGTATGTTTGAGGATCTTAAGTACTTTGAATTTCCCAGAGAATTTGCATTGTTCAATACAACGGAAAACTGAAGCTGGTGCCATTTCACTGCAGTTGTTATCTATGGTACCGAGTCAATGATTAGGCTTTGACAGTACACTACCACAGGGTACAGTTACACATCTCTGTGTTTTGCTGTTTATATATGTATAATATGGCGTACACATGTCTATATACATACATATATGTATATGTACGTATATGCAGGACTTTCATGTTCTTCCTTGTCTGTGCCTTCTGAAATGCTTAACTGCATTTTCTTTAAATGATGTCATCAGAATGGAGCCCTTCTGGAACAAAATGGAGAGAAAAAGTGTTCAAATGAGCTCCTTTCCAACAATTCTAGTTTAAGGGGATTCCAGCCTCCACAAGTATTCTGTTAGTCTCAGGGGAATGGTCTGTTACAATACAATCCAGGAAACATTATTTAGGAAATTACAGAAATATGTCACTACCAGCAACTCCAGTCAGAGGACAACAAATAGCCAAACTTCAGTGATGCAATGTATTCTCAGTAAACCAGCTGGCACGTTTGATTTCTATTTCTAGCATATTTCAGGTGTGCAATTATTTAACAGCAGTGAAACCACAGCAGAAATGGCAAATGATACAGATCATACCAACTTTTTAAACTTCCATAATATACATTTGTGTAATAAATGCCAAATAACCAAACTAAACCAAGGTAAGTATTTGCATTATATCTTGCATGATGAACTACTCAGAGAATAAAGATTTTTTTTTTTTCTTAAAAGAACTACATGTAACTATTTTTGATAATGAATAGTCCACCATCAGTATTGTAGCTAAGGACCTCTGAATCTCCATTGCTGTCACATAATACTAAAGGTAGAAAATGTTGTTCTTGGTATCTGGAGAAGTAACAAAAGGCTAACTGAATTTTTTTTGAAGGAAAGCTCGGTACAGAAGAGAAATGGATTTAAATCTTTTAAGCCCCACACCAGCACTCATGAGACAAATCTTGCTCGTTTGGTAGGGAGTTGCTGTTCTCAGGTATTGTAAAAGTTCAGGAAGGTTTGAGGTTGGTTTACTTAATATTTAGTTTGCACCAGGTTTTAGAAAACAAAATTATTAGAAAATACATTGTTACAGTGCATATATACACAACTATTCAAAGCTTACTCTATCAAACTTCACATATAAAGAAAAATAGGCAACAGTTTTCCACAACTTTTAAGCATTCATTAGAAGTTGCCGTGAAGTAAGTCCTGCATTCTATATTTGTTGACATGTTTCTCCTGCAAATAGTAATCTGGAAGAATTAAATTTTCATGTTATTGTTCACTCTGCATTTTAAGATTTCTGCTGACATCCATGGTGATTGCCAGTAAGAGGCTTTGCAGCAGTCTGAAGACACCTACTCTCTGTAATTTGCTCTATTTTAATTATTATTATTACTAGAAGCTTCTTTTAAATGAAATTACAGGATATAAGTCTTGGTAGCTTGATGAATCATCACAGGAAATTTTAAAACATTTCTTCTGTATTCATTCAGCTGTTACATGACAAGTAATCCCAGAAAGATCCCAAACTAAATCTCTGTCAACAGTGCAATATGATTTGTGTATTGAAATACATCCTGAGATTTTCATGCAGCCAGCTTTTTTACCTCCCGATTTTTTTCTCAGTCATATGATTCTGATCAGGACTCACATGATTTTTTGTTGAGAGATGTTCTTATTGTTTTGTCCATTGCAAGGAGCAACCATTGATTATCTGATTTATACCTGTTCACACCTGTTTCATAAAAGCAGCTAATTAAAGCCTCAGCTGTCCTCCTCTGTTCTCAAAGGCTAATAATATATTCACAAGAAGAAAGTGATGGGAAGAAGAAGACAAAAGTTCTTTGGCACTTCCAGCTTCTTTGGTAAAAATAGGCCGGTTTATTCTTTGCTTCTTCCACCCTCCCTCACCTCAACATTAGTTTTGGGAGAGGAGAAAGAGGAACCCTGCAAGCTGCAAAAGCACAGCTGAGGATGGGGAGTATAGAATAAATGGCTTCTCAATCATAGTGAGGCTGTGGAAAAGCCAAATTAATTAATTTGAATCTTCAGGTTTTGGAAAACAAAAACAGAAAAAGTATTCCCATACCATCAGAGAGAAAGGTGAAGAGAGCTTCTCATATGTGTCAAGAATATCACATAACTGAACAGGCATGAGTTTAATAAGAAGCATTTCTTTATATATTTTCTTCTTATACAGCAGCTACTTCTGAATGTTCATATAAATTAATTTGCTTTTCATGAATGTTAATATGGATTTTAAATAAATATATTTCTTTCCATTTATTTCCTTCTCGTCATTCTGGTTTTGATTGTTAAATGTATTTGTGGTATTACAAGTAGGCTATAGCAAAAAGTTTTACCTAAGTGGAAAAATTGCAATTCTTTCCTCCAACTAAAGCTCACAGCATTTCTTTAGGTTGGATAACTTTTTTTTTTTTAAACAGTGAAAAATTAATCATATAAAATAAACATTCAATAAATTGTCTTGCCTATTTCAAATACAAGCTGCAACAACCAGCCCTGCACTAAAAGTGAATTCTACCCTGCCTTCTCCAAATTAACAGCATCTACTGCAAGTTTATTATTTTTGTTCTCAAATTTTGTAACAGGGCATTAAAAGGGAATTATTCCTTTCAAGATCATGAACTCCTCTGTCAAAGTGTCAGATCAGAGTATTTAAGTAATCTTATTCTAACAGTGCAAATTTATTGTTTCAACAGTTCATTTTGGTTTTTATACACTGAATTACTTCAGGTATTGTAATGGTCTTTCATCATTTGGGCATGCCAAGTTAAACAATACTAAGATAGGAGTGTGCCTTTCAGACAGCAGTCCAAAACCAGTGAGAAGCAATATCCCCTCTACGGAGGAGCCTCCTGCTCTGGCACATTCATTTCACATGTAGCACTCACTTCACCTTTAGGTTTACTGTTTGTATGGGATACTGCAAGTATAGAATACCTCAAAATACATTGTTCACAGTCTTCCCAAGCAAGAATCAGTCTTGAATGATTTCCAGTTTCTTTGGAATATGCTACTGATTCTGGTAGGAAGGTTTCTGATTTCAATTGTCTCTTCTGAGGAGAATTTATGTCATGTTTTTTTGACTAAGGATTACTGGCTCAAACTGCTTGGCATTAATGATCATTTCTATACAGATCATGGTATTTTAATTGCCAGGGCATTGAGGCACTGTAGTTTAGTATAGATGAGTATAATTCATCTTGACTAGTCTCTCAGCTATTCCTCTAAATTGCCTCTAATTTCGTTAGAGTTAATTGTGCAGAAGTATGATGTAAATTCAGTTGTTTTTGTCATAGCTCACCATTGCTGGAAATCCTCCAATGGCTGACAAGTGGTTTTAATGAAGCACCTGACCTTTCACTAAGACATCTCCAAGCTTGTTAGCTTTCATGCTAATGACAGAGTTTGCATAGATATTATGCATTCAGGGGCACATGCACACACAGTACTACATGAAAAAAAACCATCACCGAGCTTATCATATAAAACATTCCTTAGCTGGGAAGTTGCAGAACTATGGTTTCAAGGCAACCTTATTTAATGTACAGATAGAAAAAGACATGATAATTTAATTACTGTATTAACCTCCATTTTTTCCTAGAGGAACCAAAGGCTTTTACTCATAACAGTATTTTTATTGTACCCCACAGTTACTGTGTGTTACTCAACATGCTACATTTTCCGTATTTGTAGTGGTTTAACCCGAGTAAGCAGCTAAGCATCAGACAGCCACTTGCTCACCCCCCCCACAGTGAGATGGGGAAAGAGAATCAGAAGGGTAAAAGTGTGAAAACTCATGGATTGAGATAAAGACAGTTAATAGGTAAAGCAAAAGCCGTGGGCTCAAGGAAAGCAAAATGAGGAATTAATTCAGTGCTTCCCATTGGCAGGCAGGTGTTCAGCCATTTCCAGGAAAGCAGGGCTCTGTCACTTGTAATGGTTACTTGGGAAGACAAACAGTGTAACTCTGAACGTCCCTTCCTCCTTCTTCTTCCCCCAGTTTGATATGCTGAGCACGACGTGATGTGGTCTGGGACATCCCTTTGGTCAGTTGGGGTCAGCTGTCCCAGCTGTGTCCCCTCCCAACTCCTTGTGCCACCCCCAGCCTCCTCACTGGTGGGGTGGGGTGAGAAGCAGAAAAGTCCTTGGCTCTGTGTAAGCACTGCTCAGCAATAATGAAAACATCCCAGTTTTATCAACACTGTTTTCAGCACAAATCCCAAACATAGCCCAATACTGGCTACTATGAAGAAAATTAACTCTATCCCAGCCAAAATCCGTATAATACCCTTATTTGAAAACAGAACTATTAATTTCCTTGTAGAATTTTTTCTATTTTTCATACCATAAATTGAGGGTTCACTTTATTTGCACAATATTTCCAAAACATGAGGGTTGGCTTTTTCAATGTATTTTTCAGATCAGAAATTGAGAGAAAGTTCAATGATTTACTATCTCGAGATCAGATTTTTTAGGATTTTTGTTTTTCTTTCAAAGTAGGAAGCATGGTAAAAATTTGCTTTCAAATATTCACTGAATTCATTAGCACATCTATAAGGTGGCCCTGAAGTATTGAAATGGTGTTCTAATAAAAAACCCAGCTACTACTCATTTAATATTTACAAACTACAAACAGACTGAGGTGAGTTAACTAGAAGCATAGAAATTATGCCTTTGTTTCAATCCCTATCTGTGGCACCCCTAATCTACCTTGGTTCCTCTGTCTGGCTCTGTAGAAGGCCATAGTACTAATGCCATGCTCACAGAGGCAGCTGAGCTCTTTTGGTTGAGGTTTTTCTTCAAAGACTTCAGCCTGACGCAGAGATCAATGTAGGAAATTTAAGGAACCAACAAAGAGACCTTATTTTACAAAGTGTTAGTGAGGTAGCATTACCAGCCACACATAATTAAAAGTCAACATTTTTTTTGGCTTTCTGTGTTTAATTACTTCTTTTTTTCTGTTCTGTACCGTAGAGCAGCTTGTCTCAACAGACAGGGGATGATATCTTGGAAACTACCTGGATTATTTGAAAGGTCTATTAATTTATTTTGCAAAAGCTATCAGATTTTTGCTATTTTGTGTTGATTTTTAAAACTTTGTTTCAATTCTCTTTTGTTAACCAAGTTAGTTATAAAGCTAACCTAGACAGTAACAAGTGATAAAGGGTTATAAGAGTCAAGTAATCCAGGTAGTTCAAAATCTTCTCCATTAAAAGGCTTTTAGCTACAATATTTCTGTAATTTCAAAATACAACTATTAAAATGTTTTTCTAGATTTGATTTTTTTTCCCTGAACACTCACACAAATAGGGAATTATAGCATAGACAAAACGCTGGCCTTACTTAATTTTATTCCATGTTATAATTTCTAAAGTAAAAATTCATTGCACAGAAATTTTAAAGAGACCTTAAGTGTACATTATACTAAGCAAAAATAATCTACAGATAAAATCTGTCTATTTCTTTGATTTGGAGTTTCAGGTATACTTACTGAAACAAGAAAAATTCCTGATTAAATAAGACCAAAACTAATTTAGTTCATACATTTTCAAAATCAGGAGAACCAAATGTTTATGTGTGACCATCCTGAACTTGCCAGGCAATCCAAACTCTCTTTAACTGAATGGGGGAGGGGGAGGCGGAATCTTCAAAGGAACAAACACAAGGAAAAAACCACTAATGAAAAAAACAGAACCAGAAGGACAGTTTTCAAAACTATCACCTTGGTCAATACTAGTTTCAAAATGTTCCTAAAATATCCCATTGCTAAATAAACAAACCCCTGTTTTTTTATATCTTTTATTTATTCATTTACATTTAGCTTTACATGTCATGATCACAATGAAATTATTAAATTAGGAAAGCATCTAGCATGAATCTTGGAGTTGTTTTTATTTTCATTTCATGATTTCACTTTTCTAGGATGGGTCAGGTTAAAGAAAAATCAATTAAATAAATAAATATATCAATTGATGCTCACATTTTGTCATTCAATCTAGAACTACATTTAAAATAGGCAAAATGTATGGTGTGATCCAGATGAATGAGATAAACTTGCATCAATATTTCACAACTTGTCAGGCCATTATTGTCACTGACAAATGATTTAGTATAATGTTCTTCTAAAGTAAACTCTGTGTAACAGATGTTTTTCCTCCTAACATGACAGAGTATTAAAATGTCTAGTGTGTGTCATGGCATTATTCAGTCCTCATAAGCTGAATATGTCAGAAATAACACGGACGGAAGGTACTTAAATAGAAGCGCCACAGGCAGCCAGTATACCCAGTGGATTGCACATCTGAGCAGGACCCATACCCAGGCTTACACCTGGCTATGACACCAGCCTGCTCTGGGACTTTGGACAAGTCAATCTCATCTTTTTTTTTTTTTATCCACTTATGTAATTGTTCCTGTCTACTTGTGTTGTAAAGGTTCTTTGGCCTAGACTGTCACTTACGGCATTACTACACTACTGAAATTAGGAGAACACAAGTAAAGGTCTGTGCCGCTGTGCAATACTAAAATGCATACGATACCTCAGAAGACATATAACTCATTATATGTAGTTGTTGAATCACAAAATCTGAAAATAAATTACAAGTTCACTAAAATTATTTTTCCCAGTTGTGTGCCATCATCCTCAAAGAAAGTATATGATGCATGCCCACAGTGCCACTCTAAACCACATTTTTAATTCAGTAGTTCTTAATGATCTTTTAAACTTGCTTTATTATATAAGCATGTAATGTGCCATTTACTAAATTTGGTTAAACTCTTTTTACGTATAATAGAAACTGAAGAAACATGGCACCTTCTAATTATGCAGCACTTTGCTAGCCTGAAACCTAGAATAACCTTAGCAAGTCTCTATGATTATGTGTTCCGCTGGGAGGGAACTAACATTGTGAAATGGAAGTTTTTGAAGTTTGTCTTATTTTTTATGATGTTACTTGAACCAGGCATATAAAATATAAGTATATAATAGTAATAATTTTTAGAACCACCAAAATATATTGTGCCTATGTGTGTATATATATATATGTAAACCATAAGGTTNACACACACATATAAATATAAATATAAATATAAATATAAATATAAATATAAATGTAAAATCCAAGTAGTAAACAGAGTATTAACTTACATTTTCCTCTCTTAAGAGTAGGGTTGCTCATCTCACAAATCATATTTCTGTGGGAAATGAAAGGTGCACTGCTGCCAGCATTTTGTAAGAAATAATGACACACTTTACTACCTGTAAGTGCTGACTGAGTGCTTCTGCTTTTCCTTCCCAAGGTGACTGTAACACAGATTGATGAAAGATTCGGCAGGACTATAAAGGTTAAAGATGCAGACCCGAAGCTAGAAGGCAGCCCTGACACTGATGGAATACAGTACAATGAGAGTGCCCACATTATTGTCCTTTCCTCTGATAACCAGTCTAATATGAAAACTGACTACAGGAGAAGGGAACAAATTAAATCCATTAATCAAGCATATCTGTGCTAAACAGTTGCTCTAAAGAGATGAACAAATGAAAAATTTACTGTTTGTTTCCATGCTTGCTAGCAGTGGAGAAGAAAATTAATTATAAGGCTGTGGCTAAACTATTAGTTAAGTTTTTTCTTGAGAAAACTATTTATTGCTTTGTCAAAGAACAAATGAACCTCATTAGTGAGATTAGTTTCAGCTGATCATTTTGCATTAGGACAGTCTAATAATATCGCTTTAAAGATACATTGAAGGAAATAACTTCAAAGAACCAGAGTCCATTTTGTACCTCTTACTGTATTAGACTTAAATCAGAAATGTATGGTTTGTCAACCAGCTAAAAATCAGCTCCATTTTCTTCATAGTGCTTAGGTAAAGTGGCTGTTAAGTTGCCTGTAGTCAGCTCTTTGTCAGGGATTCACAAAGGGGTCTCACTAGTCAAGGGGTCTCACAATTCACTCACGAAATTCCACTCTTGATGTGTATTATCTGAAACCTCGTTCATTCTTAAAACAAAACAACCCCCCTAGATAGGGATTTATTTCTTTTTAAATAAAATGAAATGACAGTCTGATTGAAACTCAATGAAATTCTTCCAAAAGCTTCTCTTGATAACGGAAAGCAAGATATATGGAAGTTCTCTAATCTACAGAGCAAAGAGTACAGGCTGTTTTCCTGTATTGCTCTGTCATCCTGCTTGAAACTATTATTAAAGTAGTCATGCCCTTTTGGAAAGAAAGGAAGCTAGCTCTCTATGAACTGTAAGCCTTCAGAGCAAATTATTACCTGCAGAAGGTCAGAGAAGTTATGTATCTACCAGCAGAAGCGGATGAGGGCTTGCAGTACAGCATTTATGCCAAAGTTTCTAATCTCTTTTTCAAAAAGGAAGTTCTTCAGGGTGAAAGCCTCTGGATTGCAACAGGCTCTGCTGCAGTGCTGGGTTTCTCATGATGCAAATACCTCCCACGGGGAATTGAACTGAAATCATGAAGATAAAACAGCCAGACATCAAACAGTAATTAGCTTGTCACTACTTAATTGACCTGATTCCCACCAGAACTCTAGAGGCAAAGAAGGAGTTGTCAAACATCATAGCTAATGAAGTCTGCTTCCATTGCTTTTATGTCTCGTGAGTACCAGCCTTGGTGGGTAAACCTATGAGAAGAGCTTACAAAGCTCTTGGTACATTTGAGAACTTCTTTCTCCCATATAGGGTTCTCATGTCTCATACTGCAGTAGAAATCTGCTATTATTCTTCACATTTGCAACACTGATATCGTGTATTTTCCTGCCCAACAATTTATTTTCATAAACCTAGAATAAAAATGTATTTTGCCTGTGTCCTCTGCTAGAACTGACCAACAGATTGAAGTGTTACTGAGGGGAACGAGGAGAAGGAGTTATAACAGCACATGGAAACACATAGATATGCCAAAATCCATGGTCCTGATTTTCTTAGAAGCCCAATTAAGAGATGCCATATCCCATTATTACTCATCTCCTGATCCACCCAGCAGCACAATTTGGATTTTTGACTGCTGAAAAACCGATTTTTAAAGATTAATTTTGTGCTACTATGAATGGTTTCCTTTATGTTTTGCTG
>VYZV01042151.1:9387-34528 GCA_013401275.1 Pandion haliaetus
AATAATCTGTTTAATGTGTTGCAAGTCTCAAGAAAAGCAATTGGCAGGTTCAGTGTGAAGGCACAGCACCAGTACTTTCATATTGCTGGTGAAATCTAACAACCTGTGACTGGAACCTCAGCAAGAGTTGCAGGTTCTCCTAGGAGACAGGTTTGTAATGTATGCCCTAATATGAGAACAGGGTCAGTCAGTTAAATGAAAAGAATGGCAAAATTAAAAGATGTGAAAATCTCTCTTTTCATATAGGTTAGCCTAGACTGTCAAATGCATTGCACAGAGTCATCAGGTCAAATATTATGGCTGGATATTTAAAGAGTTTGGAACATATCCTGCCAATTCATATTGCTGTGCAATGATAATTAGAAACTATCCTGAGGATCTTCAGGTTCCAAGAAAGACAAAGTTCTTCCTTTGAACTTTGCTATGCACTTGGTGAGTTTCAATATAGTTATGAGGACCAAGACAAAAGGAAAAATTCTCAAAGGTCAAAAGTATAGTAACATTCCTGTTCCTACTGACTTCCCATGGGAACTGGGTACCAAACCCTGACTGTGATTAAGGTACATAAATTGAAACTCTTGTGGGAAATTTTGTGCTCTGTGGGAAAAATTATCAAAGGAGAAAAAGCAAAATTTAAGGAGCACAAGGAGGGGAACACAGGCTTCAGGCCAGAGGATTCAGCCAGTATAGACCAAGTAGGGATGAGTAGACTCTTGGAGTGCAAAGATGCAGTTGAAGGGCAAGGTCCCTTCTAACCCAAAGTACTTTTGGGTAGGATTCTGGAGGTCAGTCGTTGAAGAGGACATCTATGCCCCGCTCCCAATATCATTCCTATGCTCTATAGTATATCTGTCAATCCTCTAGCATGCAGTTCAGTGGGTGTTCTTCTTACAGGGTTTGGTGTGCACTACTGGATAAGTGTTATGTTACTGGGCCCATTCCCATAAAACTTTTATTGTTCCAGTTTTTTGGGGTTTACCTACAACGTTACTCTGCTGGAATGGACTTGATTCTTCTTAGTTAAGGAAACAAGTATACAACGGGGTGAAACACAAAGTAAAGGCTGCTTTATGCTCCAAGCTGTATAACAAAAATCAGAGCACAAGTGGAGAATAAATATTTTTGAGGAAGAAAATTACATAGAATAAGGTGGAGAGGCACCATGAAACACATTGTCAATTCAAGAGAAGTGGCTACTTGGTAGTCAGACTGACTACCAAAGAGAAAAGAGTGAAACTGATGATACTATCTGAAGACACAGCAGTAACTCGGGGTATGGTTTTGGCTTTATTACAAGTTTTTGTTATGGGAGGATCTTTATTATGGCTGGACAGTCTTCATTATTAATAACCCATATCATAGAGAATGGGGTCAGATGGGACTTCATGCAAGGGATTATTTCCCTAACACGGTACACAGTGACCCACACCTCCATCATTCCTGCCAGATTTTTGCCTACCCTGTTCATAAACCCCTCCAGTGATGGAGGCTCCCTCTTAACTCAGTTCTTGTGAGTGCTTGCGTCCTTTTCTTCAAAAGTGTTTCCCAGTGACCAGCCACAGTCTCTATTACTGCATGTAAAACCTACCATATCTTCCTGTACAAACCATGGACATGGACAGATGATTGTTCCAATCCTCTTTGTGTGAGGATGACAAAGTCTACTTTGGCTTTCATATGCCAGGCTGAGTTTTCTACCTTTCAAGTATAAAATCATCCATTTAATTTATAAATGCACAAAATCCAATTTACTATCATTAAGTCACATGGAATTTGTTATGTCATTTTAAAATATCTCCTTTCAGATTACAACAGTATCTGAAATATGTGGCTGCACTGTAACCAAACAATAAAAAAGCCCAAGCAAACAAGATATGAAAGGCTGTGCTGTGAGACTCATAACACAGAGGAATGTTATGGTCTGCAGTTCACTGCAGCAGAAAACAAGCTGGAAGAGGTGCTACAATTGAAGCATTTTCTCTACTAAATTTTCAAATTGCTGTGCCAACATTCAAACTTGTGAAAGGAAAGTTATAGAACTCTCAAGATGTCATTGAAAAGAAATGTTTCCATGCACACCTTGTGGGTATTTGAATAAGCTAGGAAATCACTCTGCAATGGTAAAAAAGTGCTGAGAAAGTTCTCCTCTCTTTTTGTTACTGCTATTTTGTGCTCCACCCACCTATTAAGTTTCTGTATCAGTGTAGCATGCACAGCTCTTTCTTCCCATTCATTCAGCTGTAATCTATTCAAACATCTAGATGAAGGGATCTTTCAGAGGAGACTTCTTATTTTTGTAATGAGAAACCTGACCAGTCAATTCCTATGGGACATAGACTAACTTCTTTCTCACGGTAAAATCCAAACCATTCAGTGATGCATTGGTTTGCGTGACAAGGTTTTGGTAGCGGGGGGGCTACAGGGGTGGCTTCTGTGAGAAGCTTCCCCCATGTCCAATACAGACAATGCAAGCAGACTCCAAGACGGACCCACCACTGACCAAGGCCAAGCCCTTCAGTGATGGTGGTAGTGCCTCTGTGATAACGTATTTAAGAAGGGGGAAAAAACCTGCACAACTGCAGGCGGAAAGAGGAGTGAGAATACATGAGAGAAACATCCCTGTAGACACCAAGGTCAGTGAAGAAGGAGGGTGGGGAGGTGCTCCAGGCAACAGAGCAGAGATTCCCCTGCAGCCTGTGGTGAAGACTGTGGTGAAGACCATGGTGAGGCAGGCTGTCACCCTGCAGCCCATGGAGGTCCACGGTGGAGCAGATATCCACCTGCAGCCCGTGGAGGACCCCACGGCAGAGCAGGTGGATGCCCGAAGGAAGCTGTGGCCCTGTGAGAAGCCCACACTGGAGCAGGCTCCTGGCAGGACCTGTGGCCCCGCGGAGAGAGGAGCCCATACTGGAGCAGGTATTCTGGCAGGAATTGTGACCCTGCAGGGGACCCACACTGGAGCAGTGGAAGAGTGTGAGGCGTCCTGACCCTGAGGACAAAGGTGCAGCAGAGACAACATGTGACGAACTGACGCAACTCCCATTCCCTGTCCCCCGTGCCACTGCGGGGGTAGGTAGAGAAAATTGGGAGTGAACTTGTGCCCAGGAAGAAGGGAGAGGTGGGGGGAAGTTGTTTTAAGATTTGGTTTTACTTCTTGTTATCCTACTCTGATTCGACTGGTAAGAAATTACATTCACTTTTCCCCAAGTTGAGTCTGTTTTGCCCATGGCAGTAATTGCTGAGTGATCTCTCCCTGTCCTTATCTCGACTCACGAGCCTTTCATTATATTTTCTCTCCCCTGTCCAGCTGAGGAGGGGGAGTGATCGAGTGGCTTTGGTGGGCACCTGGCATCTAGCTAAGGTCAACCCACCACAGGTGACTCACTGTAAAATGAGACTATTCATATAACATCATGTCACAAACTGTTCACAACAAATGAAACAGGCAGGCACCTCTCCTGCCAGCTACTAACACCCTACTTACTCCCCTCAGCTCTGCCTGGAGCTGGCACTTCCAATAATATCTTTCAGAGACAAAGGCCAGAAGGGATCATTGTGATTTAAAAGGATAAATATTTCATAAGCGAGAAAGTGATTTAGGTACCTTTGCCAGGTTCAAAAACCTGGTACTAACCATAAGTATGTTGGTGTATTGGGATAAATTGCTGTATTTAGGTTGCGTTTAGATACTGCAGTTAGGATGTTCTCAGATGTTCACTAGTAAAGACAATGCTACTAGCTGTCACAGACCTGGCACTTCTGGGTCTGGAGCTGTTTTGGATTTGCAGGCTGTGGCTTGTGGCAGTGTACCAAGGCCTCAGGGCCTGAGATTAGATCTCTGCACTTTGTGTTGATTGCTTGGGGATCGAGACAGCACAGCTTGGAGAAAGGGAGAGGAAAGGCTGGACTGCTACATGAAAAAAAACACCCAAACAGCCAGTCCTAACATGGGGATCTACTGCCACCAGAGCCCATGTCATAAAGCAGTAACTGACAGACCATGTCCCTCTGTGTGGAGTGATTCCTTGTCCATGAAATGGCTCGTTCCAGCCTAATGTTTTATCTGAGAGAAAGCACTATCAAACATATGTATTGACCTTGACTTAACATTCGCTGTGCAAAGGCAGGGCATAGACCTACAAGCCACAGTCTGCCAGAAGCAGGAGCAAACATCCATTCCAGGTGCTCTAGACCACTGTGCACTGGAGGAGTGAGGAGTACAATGAGCATCAGGAAGGCCAATGGTGGGCCCACTCTCTAACTGCAGAATGAACACCACAGCAGCTCAGCAACAGACCTTGTGAATCTGTAGTCACAAGCCTGGTTGAGAACTGACATCATATTTCCATGATCTTCTTCAGCTGGCACAGCCACCAAGAAGGGATCCCATTTGTCTCTTCCTCCCAGTCTTTTGAATTCTTTGTCCCTCATGACATCTCCCCTCTTTCCTCAGGCCACCACAGGTACTCACAAAGGTTCATGAGTTCATAAGCACCCTGAGATGAGTTGGAGTTCAGATCAGGAAAAAAAAAGGAAAAATGGAGACAGGATAGGTGTAAGGGAGAGACAAGACCCTTTCATGAGCAGAACGGTGGCTTCTCCCTTCTTCTGGAACATGGAGAAGGCTGAGGTACTCAATGACTTTTTGGCCTCAGCCTTCAACAGCAAGTGCTCCAGCCACACTGCCCAAGTCGCAGAAGGCAAAGGCAGGGACTGGGAGAATGAAGAACTCCCTACTGCAGGAGATCAGATTTGAGATCATCTAAGGAACCTGAAGATGCACAAGTCCATGGGACCTCATGAGATGCATCCACGGGTTCTGAGGGAACTGGCAGATGAAGTGGCTAAGCCACTATCCATCATATTTGAGAAGTCGTGGCAGTCTGGGGGAGTTCCCACTGACTGGAAAAGGGGAAACATAACCCCCATTTTTAACAAGGGAAAAAAGGAAGACCCAAGGAACTACAGGCCAGTTGGTCTCACCTCTGTGCCTGGCAAGATCATGGAGCAGCTCCTCCTGGAAATTTTGCTAGGGCACATGGAAAACAAAGAGGTGACTGGTGACAGCCAACATGGCTTCACTAATGGTAAATCGTGCCTGACAAATTTGGTGGCCTTCTGTGATGGGGTTACAGTGTTGGTGGATAAGGAAAGAGCAACTGACATCATCTGCCTGGACTTGTGCAAAGCGTTTGACACTGTCCTGCCTGTCATCCTTGTCTCTAAATGGGAGAGACATGGATTTGACATGTGGACCACTCAGTGGATAAGGAATTGGCTGGATGGTCACACTCAAAGACTTACGGTCAATGGCCCAATGTTCAAGTGGAGAACAGTGACAAGTGGTATTCCTCAGGGATCGGTACTGGGACCGGCGCTGCTTAACATCTTTGTTGGCAACATGGACAATGGGATTGAGTGCACTCTCAGAAAGTCTGCTGACAACACCAAGCTGTGTGGTGTGTATGGCATGCTGGAAAGAAGCGATGACATCCAGAGGAACCTTGACAGGCTTGAGAGATGGGCCCATGAGAATGTCATGAAGTTCAACAAGGCCAAGGGCAAGGTCCTGCACCTGTGTTGGGGCAATCCCAAGCAGTAATACAGGCTGGGCAACGAGTGGTTTGAGAGCAGCCCTGTGGAGAAGGACTTGGGGATGTTGGTTGACAAGAAGCTCAACACAACTGGACAATGTGAGATTGCAGGCCAGAAAGCCAACCGTATTGTGGGCTGCATCAAGAGAAGCGTGTCCAGCAGGTCAATGGAGGCGATTCTGCCCCTCTCTTTTTTCCTTTGTAGTACAGGCAAAGCAGTTCTTGTACTCAATTCAGCTGGAAAGCCTGTGACTTCTTTTTAAACAGATTAGATATCTTCAACAGATCTATAATTTCCAACTCAAGATTCTTATATATTGTCTGCAATTTCATATTGTCCACAGCAGTGATCTTTGCATCATTAGAGCAGTGGGAAGTCTGGAGAGCAGAGGGCTGTACATATGTTATCCTTTTCCTTCCAGTATTTCTGGCATTTAATGCTGCATTGCTTTCAGCCTGCCTTTCCTATCTTTAAGCATAATAGTCCTGAACAATTAGGAAGGGCATGGGTATTAATTGGGTTCCTTAATTGTGTATTTGTCTGTAGGGAAAAAAAATATAGTCTGAAATTCCATGTATTATTTGATGGAAACTTCTGTGACAACTGGAAGTGATGGCTGATCCCCATTCTGTATGCAATACCCCCCAGTTTCAGTGGAGTATTAACACGTTAGTCTAAGGCAGTTATTTCAGAAAGGTGTGAGGCACACAGCCACTGTCAAACTATGTGAATAACCTGAAAAAACTCAACCCTTGTGTGCCTGAAAGCTTGTTTAATTTATCCCCCAACTTTATCAGTTAGTCTCATAAAAGATATTACCTCTCCCCACAAATCATACTTTGCTCATTGGAGCATTACATGGCATACTTAATTATTGTAAGCACACTGGGGATGCTGGATTAAAAAGCCTACAGACATTTAAAGTAGGATTAATGTCTTTGCATAGCAGCGGAAACTGATGTAACTTCCATGCCACTGAGAAGCAAATTTGCAATGGAAATAATGCCATTTTAATGCCAAAAAGTTTGGATGTCTGCTTGGTTTGAGGAAACATTCTGTTTTCTACATTTTTCTCAGCTTCAAGTTTCTGGAGTCTTGTACAGAAATCGTACAATAATTGGTTTTTCAGACTTGTTTCCTAAAGAAATGAAGCTTTATGTATTCCTGGAGTCTATCTATCAGTCTCTTGGCTTCTGCCTAACTTTTGAATCTACTAGCCAATTTCAGCCAAATTTGGGAGAAGGCTAGAGGTCTGAAAGGTATTATATTCCTAAAGTTGTGCAGAAATTGGGAACTGAGTAGAATAGAAAGATTTAAATTAGAGCTTAGTGAGACAGAGACAAATGGCTCAGGCATTACAGGTAGTGCCTGGCAGCAGTCGGCCATGCCATGAGCACATAGAGCCAACCTGCACACCCATGGCTGCATTAGCCACAGCTCAGCCTGGACAACCTGTAGCCTGCCCTGGAAATGGGAGGGGAGGTGGGACTCTTGGACCAGGGAGGATTTAGGGCACAGTGGACACAAGTGATTATGCAAATGGAGTTAGTTGTGCTGTTTCTGACACAGCTTTTTCTTTGTCTATATTGAGATGTTTATTTTATCTGTAAAAAGCCAATGATCGTTATTGGTCAGAATATCTGAAATGAATCATGCAGTCTCCATCCTTGGAGGTTTGCAAGACCAAACTGGATAAATCCCTGAACAATCTTGTCTGACCCATAGCTGACTCTCCTTTGAGCAGCCGGTTGGGCTAGAGACCTCCTGAGGTCCCTTCCAACCTGAATCATGATCCTATGAACCTATGAAGGCAGGTTTGCCTTACTGTGTTGCCAAAAGCAGAGGGTGGATAGGTTCACCTGCCCCAGTTTTTATTATACGCCAACTACCTTCTGAAAGGCCTTTGAAAGGATGTTTCAATACAAAAAAAAGGTTTTGCTAATGCTTATAATTTATAATGTGCTAATAGCCAAAAATGCTAGCCAAGGTCATAGCCTAAACAAAGAATAAAGGTAATTTAGTGACTAAATCATTAACTTATGACACAGGAAATCAGAGTTCATTAGACTCTTCCTATATGAGTTTATACAAGTAACAGTGAATGGGAGTCATCTCACATAATTTTAGCCCTTCAAAAGTTAGATAGCTAATTTAATCTGGCTCTTTAGATGCCCTCATGTGTCAACAGAGAGATGAAGAGCTCAAAGCCACTTCCTGCAACATGTTCTGGTGGGGTGGGCTCTTTCTTTACCTTGACAGAGAAAAGACAAGAGATAATAGCACTCCATGGTTTCAAATGGGGTTGTGTAGATAAATCCATCCCAGACTGAAAGATGCTCAGATTCTGTCAAAGCACCTTTGATAGGTGCTTAGAAATCTTGTTTCTCTGAAAAAAAATAGAAACAGACTCCACACAATTTCCTTATTCAGAAATGCTGTGGATAGACAGAGTAGTGAGCCACGGGCGAGGAGCCTGCACCCGACACGATCATGGGGAGAGATGGTGTCATTCTGCCTGCACTGAGTATAGGGGGAGAGAAAATTGGCAAACTTAAGGAGGATAAAAAGAAAAGCCCCAGAAATGATTCAAGAGTAGAGAAGATGACATACGCATATTTTGGTTTTGTGGATAGAACCTGGGCAAGAGTCCCAATCCCGAATGGTGCAGACTAGCTTGTTTACACGCTGCATAGCATTCAGTTGACATCTTCTCTAGGTCCTGTGGTCTTGAGGCATAGTTATGATTCATCTTTGTGCTTTTTCCACTTTGAAGTTCATGAAATAATTAATTGTAGCCTTACATGATTTCACAGCCTGGCACTGAGGCCATATGTTAGAGCCAATAATGCAAAACATATTCCTACTGCTTGGAGCATCCCCCCAAAAAAAACTGTCTTGTCAGCCATGCCTCATTAAATGGAGCCAATTCGATTACTCCTGCTAGAAGCCCGGAGCTGGAGAAGCCTGCGCAGAGTTTGGATGGTCTAGGGCGTGATGGCCTGCAGTCAAATGAGCAGCAAGCTAAACTGAAGTGCCATCAGAGACATAAACAGGAGAAGTTCAGTCTGATTACAGGGCACATAAATACACTGTAGAGAAGTTTGAAAGGGAGTGGTATACAAGAGTTGCTGATACGGGACAACATACATCTAAGATGGCAAATATATGTGGCTCTTTTAAATATGCAATAGCTTACCATGGAGTTAAGTGCAGAGCTAATTGTGGTTATGACTGTAAATGTGGTATGCCAGTAGATACGTGAGCACTTAGGGTGTTTTGTTGAAGGCTTCTTTATGCAATAGGGGTTTTAAAAGTTGTGCCTTAGATTCACCAGACCAATATCATTATGTGTGTGTTAGCTGGACTTCACTTTGGGAAGCTTTGTGCAAATTTTATAGGGAACATTTCTTATATTTCATTAACAGACCAGAAGCCAAGCTGAACTTGGGAGTACCAAATTAATGAATTAATGTCATTGTTAAATACAGCTAATTTACAACAGAGCTTAAGAGGGTGATGAATTAAATAACCTGGTCAAAGGAGAAAGCCTTAAAACATCTTTCTTCCATGCTCTTCCCTACGTGAAAAGAACTCTTCAGGTATATGGAGATCAACCTCATTCTCCTTCAAAACTTTTGTACTACTCTGTTACCTGATGACTATGTAAACCATGATGTGTTTAGACTGCTGGGAGTGCAGATATGGTTACAACAATTGCTCATAATTTTGATGAGCCATTAAAGGTAATGTAATGTTTTGTAATCTGTAAGTGGGAAATTAATGATACCCAAAAGCTGGTACTACAACAGATGTTCAGATACAGTAATAATGGCCTTCGTGTGTTCACATGCTTTGAGTTACATTTAATATTAGTTAAGAGAACCATTAAAAGTGGTACCACTGTTCAGAGATAACATCATTTATTTAAACATTTAAAGAAGGCAGTGTATTTTAAAATTTAAAATTTTGCAAATTAATACTTATATATGCAGACACACAATTCATATATTTACATCAACATACAAGGAAACATATATTTTTTTTATGTCTATCTATCCACAAGTATATATAATCTCTCTCTCTCTGATTTTCCACCCTGAAATCCCATAGATACAGGATTGGATGCAGTGATGGTGAGATATAGTATCAATGGGGAGTTAGGTTTGAGCTTGTGAATATCATAAATTAATAATAAATCATTAGACTAATGATTAGAGGAAAATGTTCTAAAGAGAAGGAAGGATCCATGTTTCAGTTGTCTAGCTACAAAATTAACCAACTAGCCTGTTCTCAAATATTCCAGAGGTGAAATAGATGCCTCTGAGATTAATTATCACTAAGTGATTGAGGAGAGATCTCTGCAGTTTCATGGCCATTCTTGTTTAAATGGTATTGTGAGTTGATTGCACTAAGTAATGCTAAAGCAAGGGAAGAACTTCGCTTACCCCAGTGAACCCAACCCTGAGGTACGCTGTGAAGGGGCCTAAGGAAGGATCATGTAACCATTTAAAATTTTATAGTGTAAAAAAGATTTTAGCATTTGAAGTTACACTTTGGTTGAAAGAAATAAGTAGTTCAAGGGAATTATAGAAGTGTGTTGAATTCCTGCATAGTACGACAGACTGTGGATGCTACTGACCCCACGCAGGCTTGTACTGAAGGAGTGTGTTCCCTCTGTCAACAAACATTTTACCCTTTTTGCGTAGAGTTCTTACTGAAAAACAATACCTGTCTTTACTGCAAGGTGTCTTGTTTGGTGAGGAACAGGTGAAGCCATAATTCACCAGGACAAAGTAAAAAAAAAATGTGCCCAGTTATGCATGGCTTTAGTGATATTTTGAAATAGATTTTTATTTCATAAAAAGTATATGAATTTCTATGGCTGCTGTGAAGAACATAAATTTTGCTCCTGGAAAAATTCACTAAGGAATTGCTCCACTGAAAGTTGTAGTTGTTTACTAACTTAGATTATCTGTACTTGCTAGTGGGTGGGAGAGTTCGGAAACTTCTTGGACAAAATTTTTAAATCCATAGATTAAGTGTCTCCTACAGGGAGGCAACATCAATCACTAAGATTGGATGTCAGGTCAAAATTAGTTCTCTAAATTACCGTCCTAGTCAATGAGTATCAGTTGGCACCTTCATGTTGTGAGTCAACCACCTATGAAAGAGACTAAACCTTTAGTCTGCTAAAATGAACCGAGTCTAGGTCACAGCTGGAAGAAGCTGAAGTCCTGATTTACAGGATATTTCAACGTTTTCCAATGGCTTTTGCATCAGTTCGAAAAAAACCAAATTAAAAAAAGGAAAATACATTTTAGAAATATTGTTCTTTCACACACTGATAAGAATTTGCTTTCCCCAAGAACCCCAGCACAAGTTGGGTGAAAATGATCAAGTCATGTCATTTTAATTATCACCAGCTCTTGTTACCAGGCTGTGCAGTTCTGGTACAGTCCTATGGTGTGGTCTTCCCTAGTGTAGGATATAAAGGGTTCTGGAGTTACTGCCAATGTCTTTTTTCACTAGGAACAATGCCCTTGAAAACTGTGCTCTATCTCTGCATATAAAGCTTTAAGTTTTCTGAAATTTTGCTTACCATTAGAATAAAACTTATTTTTGATACTTAGCATGTGTTTGTAATAATAATAAAAGCCCAACATATATTTTATGGGTAATCTCTTGGAAAGAAAAAAATATTTTTTGTGGTTTTTTTCTTTTTTTTACCAAGAGATGATGCTTTAATTGATATTTAAGTGATATTTTGGTTTATTTCCCAATTACAAAATTCAAATGCAGCATTTAAGTTTAAGGGAAGCCATTTTATCCTTTGTGGAAAAAAGTTGGTATACATTTGCATCTTTGCGGTAGAAAAGACATCAAAGTTCTTATTTGTTTTCTTGGCAAAATAGTATAAAAAGTAATAAATTTTATTACTCCATAAAAGAAAAATATTTTAATTATCTGTATTTGTGCTCATTCAATCAGCACAATTATTTCAAATATGATAGCATATAATTCTCATCCTAAGCAAGACCAACTTCATGCGGTCCTTTGGCAACCAGTAATAAACTTTAAATAACATACTTGCAGAAATATATGGTCATTTTCTATAACCAGCCTTTTTGTAGATTTCTTTTTTTAAAGTATAAGTCCAGTTGCATTCTTCAGGGTTGGCAAATATGTTACATGATATTCAGTTATGTTTGCCATTTTCTTCGTAGATGAGGGACCTCAGTACATACGATGTGCATCAGGACAGAGTAGCAAGGATGGCAAAGAATTACTATTGTACTTGGCTAAAAGGATCCTTTTTGGACAAATTTTTGAAGCTTCCTTAAATAGTTGCATGCAACTGTACAGACTAAATATTCTGCTCCCACTAGCAGGCAATCTAAAATCTTTCCTCACATTTAGTATTTTTATTGCAGTTACAAAATTCTGGGCTCCTTACAGGAACCTGGGCTCAAGAGCTGGGATTACAAGAATGCATGCCCTTGCTAGTGGGCCCAGCTAGACTCAAATATCCAGGTTATTCCTGCAGAGAAGAATATCTCCCTTCCTTCTTAAATGTGACAGAGTCTCTCCAGCTTTTCAGAAACCCATCCGACTTGACATTATATAGAGAATTACTTCCAAAGCTAAGCCCAGGTTTCCTGGGCAAGTTTATGCGGAAGTTTACCAAAGGCCATCCACAAATGCAGCTAATTGAAGTCACATTCTAGATCCAGGGTGGTCTGGGTTCAGGCCAGGACATGTTACTGGGGGATAAAATTGCCCTCTGGGTGGGAACAAGTAAATATTGATCTTTGATTTCTTTGTTCATTCTTGACCACAAACTGCTGTTCCTTTTTCCAGGAAAGTATCTCAGTATTTGAGAATAATGCATCAAAATGGTTAAAACTTTCAGGAATGCGCATGCCTCACCCTCTGTCTTTTTCTGTATTTCTGGGATCTAGAAGGCCCATTTCATTCCTCAAGCCCCTTCTAACATGTATTTTCAACCAGTAACGGAGAAATACTCACATGCTAGGCAAAGACTTGCATACTAGTACTGTACGGAAGACAGATTATTTTCCCCTCATTACCATCACAAAATAATCCAGTGTTTGGAAGAGATTAGCTTTTAGGTGAAGAATGGCTGCTTTAAGCCACACCTAAACAAGACCATTAGTTTTGAAAACAGGTGTTAAATATTTTTAGGTCAGCAGGCAAAGGTGCTGGGTAAGGAATGCTGATTAGGGACACATCACGACAGCATGAAAATCTTAGATGCATAACAGAACTATCAATTGGCAAACATTCACTTCCCAATATATTTGTTTGCAAATGCAATTAAAATAATTCAGGAATACTACACTGCAAGGAGTACTTGTGCTGTGTTCTACTGATGCATATTTATTAGGCACAGTGCATGCACAATGCTTCTAAATGGTAATTAGGATACTCCTCAAGTAGGCATGACTTTTTAATAGACCTGTGAGACTGGGTTCATCTCATATAATTTTGGTACATGAATGGTCTCAGTAGCGGTCTAGGCTCCTCTGTTAGGAGTGATCTGACAGAAATTAGCATGCAGGTAAAGATTCCAGCTGCAGTCACCTTGAAGCCAGCACAAAGGTAATTATTTCTATTTTGATCCCTATTCTGTAATATTTCCAGAGCAGGAATCTATCACAACAGCAGGAATTAATTTTCTTCTACTTTAGCCTTCTGAAAGCTAGAGAGCACCAAGTGATGGGACTCAGCTCTGAATTAAGGTATTTTAATCTAAAGGGCAGATTAATTTGCTTAAATGTAACCATCCAGTACCATTTTAGGTATGTGTGGAACCTACTCAGCCCTTAGCTGGTTATTTTAGGTGACTAACTAGAAGGTCTCCAAATACAGCCTCATGAGGCAGGCCAATGGGACAGAGGACTTATGGGAGAACTATGCCCTTGTGTAGTGAGAGATGGATGGAAAAGGCATTCCAGTCACCTAAGATGTGACATGAAAGCAATAATTAACCAGTCAAGCCCCATCACTTGTGATCCAGACGCAGCTTCTCTTGCACTCAGTGCAGTAATTTTCTTAAAGGTAAAGGGCTGGTGGCATTTTATGATCTTTAGGGTATTCCATCTAACCTGCACCTAACTATTTCAAATGCTGTAAGATCTCTGAGACATCTTCATGGGGTTAACAGTACATGGGATCTGCTTGAATTGGTAGGTGGAAGCCAGGCAGGACATCTATCATGGAATGAGATGCCTCTGTCTCAGCAGTGGAATCTAGGTGAGACCTCCATTAGCTGTAATAGGAACTTAGAAACCTGCCTCCCGAGTAGCTATTTGTGTATGAACAGCTATATTTAGAAATTCTGTCATCTCAGACAGACGTCGACCCCAGTCTAATCAGAAGTCTGTGAAAAAAAGACCTAATCTCTTCACACTGAGTGGAAAGGACCAAAATCTCCAATAAGAACATTCATCCCAGGTGCTAGTTTTAGAGAAAGAAGTTGTCTGGAGTTACCAGTTTTTCTAAGGTTATCTAGTTTTTGGTTTGGGGTTGGTTTGGGGGTTTTTTTTGGCATCCAGTGTAATAGACAGTTTGTCAGATCTTATAATAAAGAAGGTATCTATACTCTGAATGTGCCATAGTTATGTGAAAAAGAGGAAAAGCAAGAAGAGATGTTGATGAATGCATTTTATCATAGCTGATAAAATACATATGTATCACATCAATGCGATACATACCATTGTATCTCCCTGTCGGTTTTATAAAAGTCTTAGAAAAAATGCAAGGTACCATCTTCTTTATTTCTTTGGTATGAGTCTCTCTAGATAGATGAGCTTTCAAGAAGATTTTGAGGTCTTAATTCCATTTCTACTGAACTTTCCAATGACTTCGTGGGTTCTGGATCATACCCTAAAGGGAGGAGTAAGGATGGCAGCCTTCCAAAGGGCATGAAAAAAAAAAGAAAAAGAAAAAAAAAATGTGTGAAAATGAATGTGAAAAGCAATTTTTAAAGGCACAGCAAAGGATGGTGTTAGAAAATTAGGTGGTTACAAACCCCAGGATATTAAGTTGTAAGGTTATTTTATATATATATATATATGTTTCAGTATTTGTTTATATTAACATCTAAAGTAGATCCCTCAGCCAGAGCAGGAGGTAAGTCATGTTTGAAATACTCTTGTTTTAGAAGGAGGCTTGTTAGAGATATAAGGAAAGCAAATGAAGTGGGATTCAGTATAACTGTGTGATTCAGTGCTTTGCAGCCTGGCTTTTTCTGGGTAAGTCTTTGAGGCTGACATTTCTCCTTTTCAGAGATTGAACACTATCAAATTTGAAATCAGTAAAGTGAGAGACAACTCTGCATATTTAATTGGCAACCCAGGAAGGCTGGCAGTCAGGGATAATATGAAGCAGATCTAGAAAACACATCTTGTGAATGCATGACTGCAAAATGCAAAACTAAATTCCCAGATGCTGGAGCACTGACTGTCAGCAGAGGATTTCTTCAGGGTTCAAGGCATTTCTTTCAAGTCTTGAGTTGTAAAAACAAGGTTCCTATCTTTAGGACACTGTCTGCATTAATTTCACCTGGCTGTCCTGCTGCTTAGCCACAGAAATTGCATCACAAAGACAGCCTGATGCGTTCCTCACAACAGAAAGAGAAAGCACTGTGTGTCTTCACTGCAAAACTGACATACGTAGGACTGAGTGAATCTCAGACAGAACAAAAATCTCTTTTGTGAGAGTACAAACACAATCGGTTTCTGTATCTGCAATAGGAGGAGTGCAGACTGGGTCCCATTTCAGTAGCTATTCATCACCTCTCCTCTAATCCTTCCCATTAGTTTCCTCTTTCCTCTTCAATACAGAATCAGCAGCCAGAGGCAGGTACCATCCTCAAGAGCATTTCAAGAGAGATAATCAGTTTTCCTGCAAAGGGGTCAGCCCTGACGTGACACGTAAGGGTCCTTGTGCTCATCGCTTACGTACCTATCATTTCATCTGAGCAGCCTGGGTGTTCAATAAGCTATCCATCTGCTCCACAGGGAGGGAAAGTACCGACCTGGCATGAAGCGGGAGCACACACAATGCCCTGTGAATACATTATGCTGCCTGCTAGTTCGTGACAATGGACTTTCATAATGAACTGGATGAGGTGATTCATAAGTGCCGCTTCCAATTAAAAATAACACTTCTGCAAGGGCAAATGAGTGAGGGAATGACTGTAATTCTAATCAAGCTGGAGCAGCTGCCTCATTATTACATACTCCTGGAAGAAAGTGTCTTTATGACCTGTGTTAATACAACTTAACCTCTTCCTTCTGGACCAAAGCAAACCTCATCCCCGCAAGAGGCATTGCTGGTTCTTCAGGGATGCAAGTTTAACTCATAGTGAGATTAAGCAGATGTTTTCCCTGTGAGACACATAGTAGTACAACAAAATGGAGTGCAGACATTTTAAAGGAAGATTAGATGGAAATAAAAGGCATTAAGTCCAACATTTTTGGAAAATGCACCTTTTCCTTCAAATTTTCTAATTTGGGATGAAAAATGTTAAACCACTTTTTTGTTGTGTTTCGAAAAGAAGGAAGTTTGTTTCTTAAGAGAAAAGGTCAGAAATTTAGGACATTTCTAATCACTTCCAAACTTTCCACATAGAATGGTGTTTTAATAATAAGCAATCCTTCAGGGGCTGGATCTGCAACAATGCTAAAGTCTTTGTCTTTCTTAATGCCAGATAAAACCCAGTTGCTGAACATAGTCAGGCATGACTTTCATGACAGAAACAGAGAAATTAAATCCTGTTTTCATTTTCATTTCTTCCTGGGCTCACAGCTGAGAGGGACTCTCACCTCCAGGTGACAACTGGAGGCCAGCTCCACTGAAGCAATTGAAGGCTTGCCTTTGACTTGGTAGATCAGTTTCTTCAAGTCCATATGAGAGCATTTCAACAGCCAGCCCACATCACAGCAAATCAAGGGTGGCATTAAGGAGGGGGGGAAAAGTAAGTCAGCAAGTGAGGAATGAACTGGCATTTCTTTAACAGATGTCTAAAATGACAGAGGTTTTCTTAAGCCACAAAACTCCTGAAAGTTTATTTAGCAGATGAAACACAAACTGAAGATACATGAACATTTAGTAAACCCCTAAGCTCCTGGTTTGGGCTCAAGCTGAAAAAGTGACTGTTCATTTTCTTTTTTTAAAAAATAGCTCTATTGAATATATTTGCATTAAACCCCAAACTTCCTTCCCTCCATCCCCCATATTAGCTGGTTTCTTATATCCCTAAATGCCCATGGGATCAATGTGGCAAATGCTGTCAACCAGACTTGCCTTTGGTTTTTTGTAACAATTATGTTTAAGTCAAAATAAAAGCTGATCCTCTTGGTGAACTTTGAGCCCTATATTTCTATAAATTAGTTTTCTAACAAAAGTTCCCTTCAAACTGTCAGGTCCACTCATCTTGAACTCTTATTTTATTTAATCTAGATTATCTGATAACGGAGTTTTGTGAGGATTTTTAAAAAAACTTACCCCGCCAACATTCAAATCTTAATTAAAAGTCTCAAACAGCACCTTATGTATATTTACAAGCAATGTAGAAACTCACAGCTTCAGTTCAAGTGATTTTTAGAGCTGAGTTGGAACAAAAGTGGACAGAAGTAGTGTTATCAGTCTCCTCTGGGGTTTGCAGGTCAACAATTATGACCACAGCTGGAGTCCTCATCCCATGTTATCTGCATCCTTGCCTGTGACTCTCAGGGAACACCACCTTGAGCAGCAGTGGGGCCTGAGCCAAAATCACAGGTTTTCCTTTACCCCAAACCAAACACTCAGGTGCCAACATCTTCAGTGATCTGGGTGTGCCATGCAACCAATAGGCTACCTGCCAGACCACTTCTTCCATTAAGTTTCCCAACTTCTTTCACTTTTCTTCAGCAGTACTTCCCTGATACAGTAGATGTGTATAACTCGGTGGAAGCCAACTTATCTTACACCAGTTTTGAAACAAACGATGAATCAGAATGAGTTGACTTCACCAGCTTTTAATTTCTCTTCTTGTGCTTCCATCCTCCATGGATTCATCTCTTCTGTGTCATATGCAAGATACTGTCCCATCTCACCTCACAGACACAGCTAAGCAATCTCACATTTCACAAGAAAGACTATTGCCAGTAGTTACAAAGGGGCAACTTGTCCAATAAAAGATCTCAGACTGCTTCGAAGCTACTTCTCTGAGTGCCCATATATTTTGCTGGTGATACATTTTTGCCATGACTCCTTAACATTTAAACAGCTGAACGCGAGCATTGAATGAAGCAAAGAATGACTGCTCACCCATGATGGACAGACAATTATAAAGAGCAGGATTAGCTTAATGATGTCCCACTTCTTAGCAGAATACTACCCATACCTGGCATCTTTTAGCATACTGGTCAAGAAATTAAACATTTTAGCTTAACACTCTTTGAAGGTTTATGATTTTTTGAGCTGCTTGTTGCTAGTTTTCTATCAGGAAATCAATCCCTGGGCAGGTGGAATGAGCTTCAGTGACTCAGTATCTGTAAAGGGATTTTAAACAAATGTGGTTTGTTTCAAAAGGGATGGGCTGAGTATCAGTTACCTCAGCCCTGCTGGTATACAGGGTCTTGTTAGGTTGTGATAGGATTACTTACTTGTATCATTTATACCGTTCTACCTTCTGCCACTGCCATAAAAGGAGGATGTTTTTCAGGCATTTGAACACTGACATTGATTCATTAAGGTTTCTCCATTCCATCCATGAATTATATTTCCCAGTAGAAAATGGAGCAACATTAATTACAAAAGTGAGATTTCTACAGTCGATATATAATCACCAGCACTGAAGTGCACAATGTATTTTAAGATCATGTGCAACACACTCTGCTGACATAATATGTAAAACGGATTCTTGATCTCTTTTGTTATTATCATTTCATCCCTGGGAAATTTAGGTTATGTCTATTCTAAGAAATTGAATATGTCTGGACTGTTCTCTGGCACTGGAGCATGGAAAAACCTACATTCATATTATTAAACTCTGTTAACATTCAAATCAGGGTAGTGACATCCAAAGTGCCTTTTGGGAATGGGCCTGAGCTACCTCCTGAGCCATGTCTCCAGCCCCAGTCACAGCTATGCTGGGGTCCATTCTAGCAATTTAGCAGTAGAGACAATGACTTCCAGTACCCAGAAATGTTCCCTGCCACTATCAAATTTAATAGTAGAGGCAGTCTCAGGTTTCAGACAAAGGCAACAAGAAAAGAGTAGTTATAGATGTTCTCCGTATGTAGAATACATATTGCTAGTAGGTAGCTATTGATACTGTTAACCACCTGTGGCCCTGGTCCTCAGTGTAGTCACTCTTGCAATTCAATTAATGTTTCATTTGCCTACTTTCATCCAAGAGGGAGTATACAGAGATTTCAGATGGATTGTGCTGCCCAGGAAAGATTTTGATAAGTACCAGTGAGAAGTTTCTGGGGCTCAGTATAAGTCTCAACATGGTTTTTGGTGGTGTTAGTTGAACATCCACACACAAAAATGGGATTGATCCCACAGTGGTACCCACTTTGGTGTGTATGAGCACCCTTCTTCAAGCACAGGTTCATTTCCAGAGCTGCCAGCCTGGAAACCCTTGTAGGGTTTCCTCATATGGAGGCAGCCTGCAACCTTTGTAAGGCTGCCAGGGACAGAGTACGTGCCTGCATATCAGAGCCCTGTGGAGCCACATGCACAACTGGGACCTTTTCTCCACTCAGGACCTCTGATCTGCTATAATTTCCAGTGGTTTGTCACCTTCCCTGAATAAAGCTGCATCGAAGTGCATCTTCATGGTAAAACTGGCTGTGGGGGCAGAGACGGTAGAAGATAGCACTTCACTTTCATCTCAGTTCCCTATGGCTGGTTTTGCTAAAAACAAGAGAGGGGAAATGCCACTGTCTGCTTTGCTCCCAATCCTGGCTCTAGCAACATGCTACACCCTGTCTTTATTGTTGTCTTGAACTTTTGGCTGCCTCTGAATATTTTTCAGAAGGGCGAGAAGAGCTCAGCCTGTTCAATGACTTTCCCAGCTACAGGCAATTGCTTCCTTCCTTCTAAAAGGGGAGGGAAAACGCTGACAATGACTAGTTTCTGATGTGAGAAGGTTTGATCCTTTTGTCTGTTGTCTGATACCTGTGAATAACTGCTTGATATCTCTTCTAACATCAACAGAGAGATACTGGTCAAACTGATGGCCAGGATATTGAAATTTCTTATTTTTTACAGACTAATCTTACTTTAAAGCTAGCTGAGAGATTCCGGAAATTCCTGACCTTGAGGAAACATAAAAAAAAAAAGAAATTAAAGCCAAATGGAGACAGTTTTCTTATGGTGCTTTCAACTCATCCATACCTGAAGTGAGTCAGTCAGCAGCAGTTTTGAAACAGAAATCTTCAGTACAGCTGACACAGGCATTTCTCTTTCTTCTGTCATAGCTTTCAGGAATAGTATATTGAAAAACAATAAATCAGAGAGAATAAATGAAAGACAACATTGGCCAATTACTAGTAGCATAAATTGTTGACAGAAGTATGTAACTGGAGGAGCTCTAGAGGTTATGACCATGGGCAAAATATGATCTTAGATCTTGCCTTTTCACCATGATGCATCATTGCCTTCCATTGTTTAATTTAAAATGGCAGTTTTCTATGCTTCCAACATCACCATCTTATACTGCAGTGTCTCAGAATGTGTCTTCAATGCAAAAAGAGGTATTTACTAATCAAAATTATTAAATTTTAGTTAATAAGTAGCAAAACACTCTTAATTTCACATTGATTTATCTAACTGCAATAAACCTCAGCTGTGGGGACCTACTCTGAAGTAGTACTACAAACCTTTTGTTTTCACTAAGAATTTGCAACTAGGCAACTCTGGACACACTTCTTGCAGCTAAGATTCAAGGTGGTGTTTTTAAGATGGGGAATGGTTGAAAGAGAGATTGGCTTTGGACGTAAGTAAACCTAACAGTTCAGTTCTCTGGCACATAAAGAACACAGTCAGATATCACAGCCTTTTTTGCAGAAGTTTCAATGATCTTCCCCCCAACCCGGCCCCTGAAAAAACCAAGGAGAGTATTTGGCAAAGCTGTGTATGCATACATATGTACATACCAAATTTTCACTAACTCAGGAATTTTCTGACTTTAAGATTAGTAATACTTTTCTCTGCAAAAGTGTACATAAAATAAAGCTTCATTTATGACAGGAGTTGGAGCCAAGAATCATAATTACTCTTATGATCCTGAAAATTTGTAGCTGATGCAAAATCATTAGTGAAGCCCTTCGTAAAGGTCTATACCCATGCAAGTGAAGTTTTCCCCTACATTCTTGTGTATACATAAATTTCTCTGTCTCTGCCTCTTACATTCATTTTCAGAAAGACAAGGAAATAATTAATAGGCAATTGCATTACCGCGGAAAGACATTCTACTGTTGAATATATTTATGAAAATGAGGGACAATTAATTTATCATCAGCTTTATGCTAGCAATAAAAAAATATTTATTTATTTGCCTGAAAGGATTTGCATAAACTTTGATATCTAATTAATAATAGCAGTTGTTAATATAAAAAAAAAGAGCAAAATGTTCTGATTAGTTTTTACCACTGCAAACCTACAATGGTTCTGCTATTATGAATGTATGTATTCTGGATTTATGCCAGCAGAAGAGATACCAGAGTCTGGCCCATAAGAGGACTTCAGGAAAGGAAAGGTCACTGTCAACTCTAATTTTATGCCCAGTGTGATGAATTATTGGCATGAACAACAACCACTTAACCTTCTAGCTTTCATTTCACTGCACAAACATTAATGGATTTCTCTTAACCCCTGTGTGAGGAAGGTCAAAGTTATCCCAGTTTTAAAGATGAGGAATTGTGCAGAGAAAAGCAAATGCAAGGATTTTTATGCTTCTGAACCTTACTCTGCTAAATTAGAATTAATTTGGCTCCCATGCCTCAGACCCTCTTTATATGTTTATGATCTACAACCTACCCCTTTGCAGGAGGTCACAGAGAACTGGGGCCTGGGCTCTACAAAGGTGCTGGCTCCATTGCTGTGAAGTAGATGCTAAATTCATACAGGAGCGAGGACACTAAGGGGCCTTGATGCTTCCTCAACTTTCTCTTTGCCTCCATCCCAGCTGGGTGTATCACATTTGTTTGTGGGAAGTGCTGACTCAGCCCTGCTAGTTGTGCTCACCTGTTGTCCCTCCTCCATATCAGCAGCACTGCTGTGTGTGTCAGAGCAGCAAAAGGTCTGAACCATGGAGGCCTGGGGAAGGATGGATGGCCTTGTACACAGCAACAGAGATATGTGTTCGGTTCTGCTTATCCAGATTTTGGGTGAGTTGCTTAATTAGCTTTGATCACTTGTGTAAAATGATGTAGTAAATCTTTCTACTGCCCTTGGTCTTGTACACTTAATTAGGAGTTTCTCTGACAACAGAGCTGTATTAAACACTTTGCTCAAAAAAATCTTAATAATAATAGTAGAGCTTTGGGACTGCTTTTGATCCCAGTTTTCCATTCAGCCCGTAACAAATGTACATAGACATGAGATTTAAATCCTTGTTTGCAATTTGAAGGTACTCCTTTGCAATTGCACACTGGGGTGCTTTAAACTCTGACTTTGTTTGGGGACCAACTCACATGCAATAGAGCATCTACCTCCCATTTCTTTAGGTATAGAAACTGAATAACAAGGAAATAGAAGATTAGCCTAGAAGAAAAGATTTTTTGTGTTCCAGTACAATTTCTTACATTCAAAAGTTTTATAGTTATGACATAAATTTTATTAGGTCTATCAAATATTGACTGTGTGACATCACTGAAATTTTCTTTTATGTTGATCATTCCTATTTGAGGGTTACCATTGTGTGATGGATGACCTCTGCCTCTGAACTGAAGGCTGTGACAAGATGATTACTATATTAATATCATCAACAAAGACAGAACATCCAGGTTACATGAAGGAAAATGCAGCTTTGATGCTTCCTACACAGCAGAGGCCTTTCCAGGTGAACATGGATCTCACAAAGTCCCCGTTAGAGATCTAGACAACTGACTCCAGCATTGGCAATCTTAAAGTTAGTAAAGATCACCTTTGAGCTCTTGTGGATTAAAAAACTACTCTTGTCCTTGTGAAGGATTTGGGCATTTCTGCCTTCCTTCTTACTCTCTTACCCATAGTCCATGTAGGCAAGAAGGTTACAAATCCAGTTGTGATGACTGGCTCACTATTCTGCAGCTGAGTGAGCACACCCTCAAAGTGGGACCCTTACTCCTACCCCTGGTACTGGAGTCCAGACATTGACCTGAAAATTTTATCACACATTGCCTTTATTTACATAAAGTAACTCATAAGAAGATGATCCTGAGCTAGTGTTGTGGTTTCAGTTTCAACTCAGCCGGTAACAAAGCACCACGCAGCCGCTCGCTCACTCCCCACCCCCTCCCCTGGCCACGTTGGGATGAGGAGAAAATACAAAGGCAGGCTCACAGGTCGAGATAAGGACTGGGAGGGATCACTCCCCACTTATGGTCACGGGCAAAAGACAGGCTCAACTTGGGGAAGAAACAAAATCAATTTAATCTACTACAAATCAAATCAAAACAAGGGTATTAGGAAATAAAACCAAACCTCAGAACACCTTCCCCCACCCCTCCCGCCTTCCTGGCTCAGCTCCATTCCCGGTTCTCTCTCCCTCCTTCCCCCGGCGGCACAGGGGAACAGGGGATGGGGGTTGAGGTCAGCTTGCCACACATTGTCTCTGCCACTCCTTCCTCCTCAGGGGGAGGATTCCTCACTGGTCCCCTGCTCCACCGTGGGGTCCCTCCCACGGGAGACAGTCCTTCACCAACTTCTCCAACGTGGTTCCTTTCCACAGGCTGCAGTCCCTCACAAACTTCCCTGGCGCGGGTCCTTTCTGCAGGCTGCTCTCCAGTCACACACTGCTCCAGCGCGGACTTTCCCATGGAGTCACGGCCATCTCTGGGAGTCCCCGCTCCACTGTTCACCTCCATGGGCTGCAGGGGGACAGCCTGCCGTCTCACCATGGGCTGCAGGGCCATCAGCCGCTGCAGGGGGACAGCCTGCCGTCTCACCATGGGCTGCAGGGCCATCAGCCTCCTCAGGCACCCCTCCTCCCCCTCCTTCTTCACTGACCTCTGTACCTGCAGAGGTGTTCCTCTCATGTTCCAATTCCCCCACCGCACTGCAGGTTCCCCTTCTTAAATCTGTTCTCCCAGAGGCACTACCACCGTCACTGATGGGCTCAGCCTGGGCCAGAGGCGCATCTGACTGTGGAGCCGGGGGAGCTTCCAGCACCTTCTTACAGGAGCCACCTCTGCAGCCCCCTCCCCCACTACCAAAGAAAACCGCGCCACACAAACCCATAACAGCTAGTTTCTTCAGGAAAATTTCCTTTGCAGGAAGATGTCAGCGCCAAGTTCCAGTGTAGGTCACCACTCCAGATAACGCCATGAATAGTCAAGATCTTTTGCAGAGATAGGAGCTCGCTCAGCTACACCCATAATCCAAGGCCTTCCAGACTTGGTTCCTCTTCTTGCACATACCCCCTGCCATCTGCAACTGACCTTCCCACCCCACAGAAGAGCAGCCAGCACAGATATGTCACGCCTCAGTGTCAGTGAATTTGAACAGTTACCTAGTTCAGGCAGGAAGTGTCTTAAAAAGGCTGAAACAACCAAGCCAGAGAATTAAAGACCAGTCAGACTAGCTTGAATTTCTAGAAAAAATATTGGAACAGATAATCAAGCTACTGTCAATCACTTGGAATTTAAAACAATGCTGTGACTGTACAGAAAAGGTTGCATTTAGAGTGGTATTTTAAATAAACTGCAGTCACACACAGGTCAGTGTTAGCACTAAATATCTCTGGAGATTGTTTTGCAATCCAAAAATAAACCCAAGCCAAAACCTCAAATTCTCAGAGCAATTACCTTCATTTTAGCTTTTCCAAGTGTAAAAACTCCTAACACATTAAATTCATTCTAGAAATACTTGTATGAAACATGTAAAGCTCAGAGGAAAACAACTGTTTCAAATAGTGAAGTAGAAATCAAGTGGAAGTTGCCAGGTTTATTCAAGAGGAAAGATCTACATAATAAATTCCAACAACAGAGCTGTACCTCTTGCTCCCACCCATAGCACATATGTTTTCAATGGCTACACATTTTTTATGTGATCATGCAAGTGTGCAGAATTTCTGGTAGTGCACAGTTTAAGCTTCAGTATCTGAATGAGCATTTCAATATAACTGAAGTCCTGTTTATCATCTACTCCTGCCATTTTATCAATGTTGAGACAGATTTGTTTGAAGACTTCAGAATATGCATGGAAGTTAGCTAGTAAAAACATCAGTCTAACTTCACCCAAATGAGGCAACACATGGCATGTTGTCTAGGAAGAAAAAAACTGTATTTTTTCCAGTAAGAAAGTTTTTAGGTTTAGAGTTACT
>VYZV01042151.1:49566-63253 GCA_013401275.1 Pandion haliaetus
CATTCTCCCTAATTTGGTTACATCTACACACATGTGAAGGGTATATTCTTTCCTGTCACCCAGGTCACTGGTGAAATTGCTAACTGTTATTGGTTCCAGCACTGAACCCTGATCATATACACACACTAAAGTTCAGAATTGGGAGAATATCTGTTTAAATATGTGTATTACAGTGAAAATGTTAGAATAGAATGGAGTGGAATGGAGTGGAATGGAGTGGAAGAGAAGAGAAGAGAAGAGAAGAGAAGAGAAGAGAAGAGAAGAGAAGAGAAGAGAAGAGAGGAGAAGAAAAGAGAAGAGAAGAGAAGAGAAGAGAAGAGAATAATTTCAATTGGAAGGGACTTACAATGATCATCTAGTCCAACTGCCTGACCACTTCAGGGATGACCAAAAATTAAAGCACGTTATTAAGGTCATTGTCCAAATGGCTCTTGAACACTGACAAGCTTGTTAGTCTCCTTTGAGAGAACAGAGATATGTAACTGTTAGCCCCAGGCAATTTACAATATTATTTTATTCTGTGCTGAAAACTCCAGCTTAAAAAAAAGTCTCCAAACACCAAATCTGTTCCTTGTACATGTTCAAAAACAGATTTGCTGATTTAAATGAGAAAGATATATTTTTTCTATTGTTAGTCAAGCACAGACACTATAGCTAAAATTAAAGCTGAGCTTGAGCCTTGTTTGTACACCACCATTAAAAAGTTTACAAAGCCTAAAAACCTTGAGTTTGATCCCTCCCCAGGCCTGAAGACAAAGCTGTTTTCCAGCCATGAGGAAGTTATTTATGGTTGTCAATGTCTGAGAGAAAGAGAATCTGGATGAGTTCAGAAGATGGTTTGCTCATGAGCAACATGTGGCCTGACCTCTAGAAGTCCTGGTTTCAGTTCCCACCATTCCAGAGGAAAACTTGAAGAGCATGTCACCAAGCATAAATTAGTTAATCATACTGAAGGACACTTCACTGATGTAGTGTGTTCATGTAGCTACACAGTTTTTAAAGACCTAGGCTTTTATGGGTCATGGGCTCTACTGGATATACCAACAGGTTTGTGTTCTCTGTTCACTTGTGTGAAAGCATCTCTGCCCTACCCCAGATGGATGTAGTGAGGATTTGTGCAACAGAGCTTGGAGGGTTCTCATGTACTACATCCTGGGAGCTGTGCGCCTACTGAAGACAAATACATCAACTCATATCCGCTATACTAAGACACATGCCACCTAACTTCACCTGGTTATAGTCAGAGTTGTTATTATCATCATACCTAAATTCATCAGCAGAAGCTTCTGTTGCAGACACCTGAACTAGCAGTCTAGAACCCCATTTCTCTCAAAGGGAACTAGTCAATATAGCTGGTGGAGCTCAGGCTGCTAGTCATGAGACTGGATGTACTCAAGGATAAACTGAATGCCAAAAGCTCTGCTCACTGGGTCTTCTCCATTGCTAAAGAGAAGACCAGGTTGGTGTGCTTGGATGCTGCCATCAAGCCATAAGCAGCCAAACCACCTCCAGCCCCAGAAGCCAGCTCAGGGTTGCTACCAATGCTCCCTCTGTACTCAGTCAGTCAAGAGGCACAGGCACCTCTATGGGACAGTGCAGCTCAGCTGCTTTATGTGCCCATGTTACACGTACCTGTATATCGTCCCCTCCCTCTGCTGACTACACACTTATCTTTTTGGATGTGTAGTCAAAAAGGCTGAATCCTGCCCAGAGTTTGCCACTGTGACAAATGGGCAAAGACAGTCCTGCTTCCATTGCAGGTTTTTATCAAAGTAATTGAGGGGATTTATTTCTGGAAACAACTGCCTAACATTAATTTTCACATATACATCTGCATTGCTGAGGTGCTAATAACTTCCTGGCATTGTAACTTAGTGAAGCTTGGCACACATCCTCCCTCTTCTGAAGATGTCTCTCTGTTTATTCAGGGCTCTTTACCTGTAATGATATGCTGCACTGTTTATTTAAAAGGTGCTGCTTAATAAATAGAGCCAAGTTTATGCTTAGCAGTATGAAGAAGCAACTTTCCCGCTCACAATGTCAAGCATAATTTGCCCAATTTTACCCTCTTGATAGGGAAGCCCATCAATTTCGGCTATAAAAGACCTAGGAATAAAACCTCTATCTCATGCTAGAGATAACAGCATTGCAAACATCTATAGTGTTTCAGGATTCTCCATTCCCTGTTGGTTTTGTACCCCCTTGCAATCCTTAAGATATCTGTAAGTGTTGCTATGATTTTTTTTTTTTTTTTTTTTTTTTTGTTTAAATTAGGCACTGTACAAACATCTTATGTTAAGGAGAGAGAAAATGCATGCAGGAACAGTTGGCCATTTCTTACTGTCTGCATGAGCTAGGTGAAAATACAAATAATCAGACTCCCTCACAATGTGTCAGGCACCAGGTTTTGTTTGACTGTAATTGCTCCCGATTGCATGCATACAGCCTTGGCAGCAATATCAAGTTTTCAAAACTATCATCTTCTCCTGTTTCACAGAAGTGAAATAAGGATGTAAAACTACCTCTGTGGCTCCAGTTTCCATACCTTTTTCTGTCCCACCAGACAACAATAATCCAACCTTACCTTGATCTTAGGTGAGAGATAATTTATTATTAGTAAAAGCAAGAGGACTTAATTGGTTAATTTTGTCTATTACACCTTGCTTTTCAGTTCTGCCACCATTTTATTCAGAAAATGAACATAGCTTTAATATAGTTCTAAAAAGATAAAGATTGAATGTAAATTATTTAACATTGGTTTGTGATGCAGCAAATACGCCTATTTTAAACATCTTATCACAAGCTATGTTTCCAGTTGGTCAAAGTTTAGCTAAGCTCAATTCTGCATATTTATTTGTCCTTCAAAATTAATTGAATACAGTGCTAAGTATCTATTCTGGACTACTTGTATCTTTTCTATCCATTAAGATGCCAACAGAAAAGTAATTGCAAACCCAAACCAGTGCTTTATATTTCCCATATCACCCCACTTTGAGTCAGCAAAAAGAATTTCAAAATAAATCAAAGGCTTCCCACTTCCTTGTGGCGAGTCACATCACATTACATTAGAGCCATCTTTCAAACTCTCCTACTAACTGGGACAAGAACATTAAAATAAACCCAATTCTGAATTCCAGTCTTAGCAAGTCAATAAAAGGGGATGTCTTTGTATTTTAAAATTATATTTTGTCATGGCTTTCAAATGCATTTTACTGGATGATTTATTTGTAAAAAAAAGAACAGGTTTTTATGTATGGAAAAATATTTTCACACCGTATTAAAGTACCTCAACAACAATTATTATTTTGACCTTTGTAAAACATCATCACTGCAGAACTGAAACAATACTTCCTCAACTCCTACCATTTTTTGTTGCTCCTCTTTTTTTTTTCCCCACAATTCCTGCACTATCACAGCTGAGTGAACATTTAACAGAGCACCAGGGAGGGAGAAAAAAGCTGTAGACCTTGTCTCCAAATTATGTGATGAAGAGATGTTTTGCTAATACACAGCCCTCCTCTTTATCTTCCCCCTGAACTGGGGAATTGCAAGCTCATGCCATACTTGCTTTTTTTTCCCTCCAAGGCAGGGGCTATCAAAATCTTATTGACAGAATTCACCTGTATGAACCGACATGAAAAAGCAATGAAAATGTCATACATTTTTGCATTGAAGTATGTCCACAAATTTTGCCCAGCTCTGATATGAAGCCAGGGCTTCAATGAGTGCTGCTTTGCACCCTTAACTATAAAAGCTGCAACCTGCACAAGTCTGATAACAGCTCACAGCTAATGCTAAACATTTTTCCAGCTTGCAAGCAATTCCTTTAAAAAAGAAAATTGAAGAGCAGCCATTAGCACCAATAACATTGCCTTCCATGCATACCGTGGCTTGGCACGCACTGGGGCTGCTAGAGGAGGGATCGCACATTTCTGGGTGGAAAATAAGACTGACTGTGTGAAATCAACAGCATTCCACTGGGATACAAGTCAAACCCTTTACAACAGCAGTAGTCAGCGATGTTGATTGTTTTTCTCTTAAACCAAAGTTGACCTTATTTTGTTCATTCCTTTTGCTCTTAAAGAAAAAGTTTTTAGGCTCACAAGAGCCCAAATCTTCTTTTCTGGAGCACTCTTTCTTGTCCAAATATCAAGCTGTCAGACAGAGCATCTATGGACTTTCCTCCCACTTCATCTCTCCAGAGACTTGCCAACACTTTCTTTGCAGCTGAAATTAAACTAGTTACCCTGTAATTTTGTATGTAGCTTGTCACCAGCAGTCAAGTAATGAAGACACCTGCTGGTTGGTCACCACCCAGGCATCAGAGAGATCTCTCCTGGTATCGATTTTAATTAGCTTGTTGCAATACCTTTTGCCATCTTATCCTCCTCTCATCAGAAAATCTTCACCCATACTCCTTTCAGAATGACACTCTGCAGATCTTGAATTGTGCTGAGCTGCAGCTGACTCAAAATTGGACCTCTTGTGTCCAGAAACTCTACTACTGAAAGCAAAGCAATAGAGCAATTGCCCTCTCTTATGCCCTACTTGTATCCATGGAGTATAAGTGGTTCGCATACCTTGTGAATCATCTAAAATCTGTAGAATCTACATTAAAAATATCTGACCTCATTTAAAAGGAAATATTTCAGCCTCTGACACTGAACAGTCAAAATGCAGTACTGGATGAGCAGAATTGTGAACTGCAGCTATCCATCACAACACTTTTCACCATGCACCATATATTTATAACAGCCATTTTCCCAACAGTAGACAAGATGTGGTGTATGTGGTCACATGTAAGCCAGTTCCATTCCTTGTGGAAGAAAAGAACCTTAGTGGGAAAAGAAACTTTAAGAATATACAAAAAAGCTATATCACCATGATCTGACACAGAGACAGCAAAAGGAACACGTGAACCACAGCAAGAGAGTACCTACAAGAGGGTACAGTGGTGCGCAGCACCAGTGTCAATAGTTAAATGCCTGTGAAGCCTTTGTGGCTTGTTAACAACACGGATTTGAACTGTGTAGGGCTGTGCTTTAGAAAGGATTGGGAAGATGCATCTGCAGCCTGTTGCTTTGCTGCTCAAGGCTCATATTCTGCTGCACTAAACAGAGCAGGAATGCCTGTACTGCCAATTAAAAAAGGGGACAAGGAGAGATTTCAAGCACTGAGCCCTGGCTACCTGCACTTAATATAATGGTTTTAGACTATTACAGCTAGCTATGCTATCATAAATCTTTTTTTCAAAGGAGGCTATTTGTAGCTTCCAGCAGCCTGTGCTGTTTAGCAATTGCTCACCTCCAGGACTAGGCTCATACTCTCTTCAAAGACCTGCCCTGAAGGTGTTCCCCAAAATGGTCTCTGGCCCCGCTTGGGACAACCAAGGAGTATGTCCTTAAAAAGCAGCTCCATGAAGGCTTTCTGGAGGTAGGGGGCCTTACTTCTTGGCTCTTATTGAACAACACAGGCTGTCAAATAAAAAAATACATTAGCAAGAAGAATAGGGCAGTTAAAATCTATTCCAGAGACTGAGGATGCAAAAAACACAAACATGGAAAACTTGAACACTTCATTGTGTATCTGCAAGCAACGGGTGCCAGGGAAAGGAAAGAAAAGCACTTAGAAGCTGCTTTATGTAGCTGCTTTGGGCATTTAATAGTTTCCAGTTGCCTCAGTTAGAGATGGAGAAATATGAACATGCATCATATTTTTGAGGAGTGCAGCACTCCCTATAAAAATAAAATTTATGAGTACAGTGTTTTCTGCAGCATGAAAAAATGGGAGGGAGCAGAGAGGGCTTTGTGAGTGATTTGAAGCTGAAGAGCCAGTTGCAATTTTTATGTTAGTTAACTGACAGGAGAGCAGATCTTCCTCTGGTTCTGGTGCAAAATACTCAGGCAACAGCTGCATCTTACAGGGATCTGTTGATCATGTTGGTAATAAGATTTATTTCCGGTCTGCAGAACCAATTGTATTGGCTCAGTGGATGGGACAAAAACTGCAATATTTTCAGCTGGAGACAGGGTGGTGGGTAGCTCTTTTACTGGCTTTGTGGCTGTAGCTTTACCCTGAGAAATGGAGAGAGATGGAGAGACAGGCTGTATCAGTCCCTGAGTGACCTGATGAAAAGCATTTCAAATTTGCCACATGAAGGAACTCATGCATTCCCATCTTCCATTTCTGAAGCTGTAATAGAGATGGGATTTGGAGCCTGTTTTCCCCAAGCCTCATGCCAGTGACCTGCTTAGAAGAGAAACAGATTTCTCACAGAGGGGAAGAGCAGAGAGGCTTGCTTTGACAGCAGCCAGTGAAGTAGAAGCCATCTTCCCCCAAACCTTCAGTCTTGTAGAATTTGATAAATATTCTTTTCCAATTTTTTTTTTTTCCTGCAGAGAGTCTAAAGAGAAAAATAAGTGCTTAAAATAAAAAGGAGAAAACCAGAATAAAATAACAAACAGAAATCACTATTTTTGCCTCATAAAACTAAAACAACAAAAAACCCCCACTGTTTAGGAAAAACCCTAGAAAAGAAAACATTTTGCCAATTATATCAATGAGGGATTTTTGCTATGAAGTGGTTTCAGTGAAGGGAGGACTTCAGCTATTCTGTCTCAGAGAACTGAGGGGCGGCTTGAAACCTCCAAGCCAAAACGCAATTGACTGAATGGGTAAAAGTGCTTGAAACAAAGCTGTTGAGCAGAAATGCCAGCCATTTGCTTATAGAAACTCAGACATGTCCAGGCACGATGATCTGGCAGCTGTAAGTTTGAAGCTGAGGTCACCTTTTTCCAGCTACTCATTTCCTCCACCCTTGCACTGTAGGTGGGTATCACCTCATGGGGTATGACTGTACCTGTAGCCACTCCATTGCCCATTTCTGTCAAAAACATTACAGTTAACAAAAAACTAAAACAAAGCCAAACTGAACCAAAAAAGAGATATTACTTTTAGATATGTTTGTTAAACCACTTCCTTTTGGCAGGACTGGCTGAGGAGAGGTGAAGTGTTCATTCATACCTGTTAGGAGATTGCAACTCCTATGGTGGGACAAGAAGGAGCAGCAGAAGGTGGTAACACTGACTTCAACCAATCTCCAGTAGCAAGTGGTCCTTCCTCAAGGTGATGCTGACCCTAAAGGAAAGTTCCCTTTTTTTTTTGACCTCGATATTAACATACCAGTTTCCTCCCTCCTTTGGTTTGTGCTAGAAACAATTCATCCCACTGGGTTCAACTGGTTCCTTTCATCAGACTTACACATTAAACCACCTCCTTCTTCCAAGGACAGTTTAACCTTATAAAGATTCATGATAAATCATGACAATAATAACTCCATCTTTCTTGACATCTTTGAGCAATTGGGCCTTTCTCTAAGCCTTCCCTTACCACCCAGCTATCTCCAACTCCTGTAAGGCCTTTTAATTTGGGAAAAAAAACTTCTAGGAAAGCATTAACAGTTTCACTGTTATTCTAGGCCTTTACACCTTCTCAATAGCTATGCTGCTTTTTGAGGACTACCTCATTATCTACCTTGATCAAGTACCTAGGAGGCCAAGCCATGCATTAGGTGCTGTACAGAAATAGAAGCAAATTCCACCTCCTGCATCAGCTAACTCAGTGCAAAACAAGAGATATCGGATGGATGCAGACGGACAACAGAGGATGCAGGATTAACAAGATGTTATTGGTCAGCATGAAAGTAGCAGGCCTATAGTTATGAAAGTACCAGATTTATTGGCAGAAGTAAGTATATTCTTATTCACAGAATCAAAGAATCATTTAGGTTGGAAAAGACCTTTAAGATCATCAAGTCCAACCATCAACCATGCCCACTAAACCATGTCCTGAAGTGCCTTGTCTACACGTTTTTTGAATACCTCCAGGGATGATGGCTCCACCACTTCCCTGGGCAGCCTGTTCCCATGCCTCACAACCCTTGCAGTAAAGAAATTTTTCCTAATGTCCAATCTAAACCTCCCCTGCAACAACTTGAGGCCATTTCCTCTCGTCCTGTCACCAGCTACCTGACAGAAGAGACCAGCACCCTCCTCACTACAACCTCCTTTCAGGTAATTGTAGAGAGCGTTAAGGTCTCCCTTCAGCCTCCTTTTCTCCAGGCCAAACAACCCCACTTCCCTCAGCTGCTCCTCATAAGACTTGTGCTCCAAGCTCCTCACCAGCTTCGTTGCCCTTCTCTGGACACACTCCAGCACCTCAATGTCTTTCCTGAAGTGAGGGGCCCAAAACTGAACACACTACTCAAGGCGCGACCTCACTAGCTACGAGTACAGGGGAGGATCCCTTCCCTGCTCCTGCTGGCCACACTGTTTCTGGTACAGGCCAGGATGCCGTTGGCCTTCTTGGCCACCTGGGCACACTGCTGGCTCATATTCAGCCAACTGTCAACCAGCACCCGCAGGTCCTTTTCTGCCGGGCAGCTTTCCAGCCACTCTTCCCCAAGCCTGTAGCATTACATGGGGTTGTTGTGACCGAAGTGCAGGACCCGGCACTTGGCCTTGGTGAACCTCATACAACTGGCCTCGGCCCAACGATCAAGCCTGTCGAGATCTCTCTGTAGAGCCTTCCTTCCCTCGAACAGATCAACCCTCCCTCCCAACTTGGTATCATCTGCAAATTTACTGAGGGTGCACTTGATACCCTCATCCACATCATTGGTGAAGATACTAAAGAGAACTGTCCCCAGTACTGAGCCCTGGGGAACACCACTTGTGACCTGCCAACTGGATTTAACTCCATTCACCACAACCTTCTGGGCTTGTCCATCCAGCCAGTTTTTTTACCCAGCAAAAGAGTACACTTGTCTAAGCCATGTGCCGCCAGCTTCTCAGGGAGTATGCTATGAAGGAGTATTCCTCTACCTGTCAGCCATACAAGTCACTCATCACATTCCAGACCCTGATCTTAACTTCTGAGATATTAATTCCAAGCTGCAATGTGCTGTTCCATATTAGTCACTGCTCACAGAATTTATCATACTAATTAAGCCCTGAGATTCTTAAATTTTGTAAGCCATGCACTGCGTTTATGTTATAGGACACAGGATTTTAATTGAGCAGCCAGCTCATTAGTGCTCATGCTCAGACTATGGGATAATGAGTTATTACTGCTTGCCTCAGGTGATTTCTAAGCTAGGAGACAGCAGGAGGAGAGCTGTTGTGCATAGCTGATGGCATTGCCTCACCATGGCAGCATTTACAAGAGGCTGTCATAGGGACAAGCCCAAACTTCTAGGACAGAAAGCAAAAGGAAAATTCAAGGAGAGAGTGCCAGGGGCCTGAAATTCTTATTTTCTCTTAGTAGTAGAAATAATTAAGCTCACACTTTTGTTGGCAGAGCACTAGACAGTAGATCAGTCATCATTTCTCCTAAGCAATAGTATTTGACTCATGAAGCAGAAGAACATCATCACCTCATGGACAAAAATCAGACGGATAAATCTTTTCGGTCTTGGATGTACTTGCTGAGCTGTTACATTCTCCTGTCTTCCTCCACAGCCTAGAAATGAGGAAATCCCAACTGCTAACAACTGATTCTACCCCTTGTGGTTTTTTTTTTTTATATTTCAAAAACTCAGTCTGAGGTCATAGGGAAGATGACCCCTAAAACACCTCTCATTTTTAAGAATGTTTGTAATTCAATCATTTTTATAGTAATTGCTAGGAGATGCTAATTCGAATTGCCCATGAACTGTTTTGTGACTGTCATGGTTTAACCCCAGCCAGTGACTAAGCACCATGCAGCCATTCACTCAATTGCCCCCCCCACCAAGTGGGACGCGGGAGAGAATTAGGAAAAAAAGTAAAACTCGTGAGTTCAGATAAGAACAGTTTAATAGAACAGAAGGGAAGAAAACAATAACGATAATAATAACAATAATAAAACGACAATAATAATGATAAAAGCATTGGAATATACAAAGAAGTGATACACAATGCAACTGCTCAGCACTCACCGACCAATGCCCGGTTAGTTCCTGAGCAGCAATCCCCCCCAGGCCACCTCCCCCCAGTTTATATACTGGGCATGACATCACATGGTATGGAATATCCTATTGGCCAGTTTGGGTCAGCTGTCCTGGCTGTGTCCCCTCCCAAGTTCTTGTGCCCCTCCAGCCTTCTTGCTGGCTGGGCATGAGAAGCTGAAAAATCCTTGACTTAGTATAAACATTACATAGCAACAACTGAAAATGTCAGTGTGTTATCAACATTCTTCTCATACTGAATCCAAGACATAGCACTATACCAGCTACTAGAAAGAAAATTAACTCTATCCCAGCTGAAACCAGGACAGTCACCTATGTGAATATGAGTCACCAGGTAAAAACATATCTAGGTATTTACCATTATAGTGTCAGAACTCCTTGTGGCTGCTGCTCACACTTTATCCTCCTTCTCAGAAGGTTTTGAAGTGTTATACCTTATTTTAAAGGGAGAGGGGGATAGGGGTTGGGATGGGACACTGGATTATAGGATTTAGATACAAAATAAGCAACATTAGGAAATGAACTCTTACTTCCTTCTCTCCTGGATCAGGGCCTTACTTGCTAAAGTATTATTTTCTCAACCTTGAACTCTTTATTCAGACTTAAAAAGACAACCATCTACAGCTCTCCCCACATCCCATTCCATATCTTTTAATAACAACATCATATATTGATGGTAACAGAGATAAGGATGCATCATTTGTGTGTGTTCTGACTGACAAAACTTGAAAGAGGGCTGAAGGAGTGGGAGAACAACATTTTCTTTGTTCTAGACTATAGTAGGATTTTCAGTGCTCTGCTGTCAGTCCTTTCACACTGTCTTTCACAAAAGCCACAAGAGACACAATGCGACATCATCTGTGAAACAACACCCAAGACCATCTCTGCCTACCTTGAAATGCTGATTCTTTCAGGGTGCCCTTTCCTAAAGTCAACCACCCTAAGGCTAGTCCTTTCACCCAGTCATACTTTATACTCATGCTGCTGGGGTTTAACTTTGGCCAGTGGTCACTGAGCCTCAGGCAGGAATGTTAGGCTATAAGGGTGTTTTGTGGCTTTTCAGTTCAAAGGGCCCAAAGTAATGTAAGAGTCATGCAACTGTGAGGCTCGAGTGCTGTATTATTCCAGAGCAAGGCTGAGAGTATATGGGAGGTCTCAGGGTTTGATGAAACACAAGTGCAGAGAGAGGAAAACACTGCACTGCACACTTCTCAAGAGTAGTCATCCTTAGAGTGAACTATCCCATACCTAGTTTTCCCCCCAGGCAGAGCTAGTCTGTTGTCTGCAAAAGAAAGTCTATAAGCCAGCTAGAAAAGTCTATAAACCAGCTAACATAGTGTCGTGATCAAGGGACCAAGGCCTGAGAAAAAAACATATAGCTAACGCACTTGGCACTACTGATGCCCTTAGATGCTTTACTCCAGTAGAGCAATACAAAAATAAATTCCAGCACAGGGTTGAGACATTGTACCCTGGGTGTTAACACAGAATAAAGCCAGGGTTTTAGTCGTGCCTGGTATTGATGTAATAAGCTTGGATCATGCTCTGTAATCCTGGGTTCTAAGCTGGTTCCCACTTTAAAAATCAAGGTAAAATATATTCACTTTCAAACAATATTTTCATCTCTGTCACCAAGGAGATCATTGCTTTTCAGATAGTAAGTAATAGCATTAAATACACTTACAAAACCTCTAAAACAAAAGCCTGTGAGCAGGTTCCGTATTTATCTGGAAATAATTTGTGTTCAGCAGGTCACAGGGCTGATAGCCCTGCCTGACCTATCCTCTGTTTGATTAAATGAGACAGCACCTTCCATTGAAGGTAATATAACATATCTAGCCCTCCTTTTTATCTAAAATATAATCTGTTGTGAGGTGTGAAGCCCTCCAAGATTGGCACCAGACAGAGTGACAGTTTGGGAATAAAGCCATTACAAGATTCAACAACTCCAGTATTTGTTTAGTTGAGAGACATTTCTCAGAGCTAGAAGTAGTATCACTAAGAGATTCTTAATTTCTCTTGGATCCTGGAACAGCAAAAGGTGTCCAGTGTGCATGATGTAAAACTAACTTGAGAAAATAAGTGTAAGAGCTGAACTTCCCTTTCAACTGGCTACTTTAAATAACTTATCACTTCTAGTACATATTCCAAATCAAACCAAGGATGTAGATTGTAGTCTAAAATAAATAGCTAATTGTATAAAATAGCACAGGCCGTAAACAGTGGCCAAAGTAGGTGGACAATGGAAAATAAGACAAACTGTAAGCACATGGGCATAAAAATATGGATATCCCAGATGTAGACACTGCTCAAAGCCAATCAGCAGCAGTAATCATGGCTGATAGAAACAAAATTACTCTGGAATCACTGAAATAGAAAGGGATGATTGACTGGTGTTACGCACTTTGTCTCTGATTGCTCTGCCTACTACTAGCAAGGAAACAATTATTAAAAATTAACTGTTTATACAAGTGATAGACAGCCAGCAACACTAAAAAACCTCACCAAGTTCGCATATCCTCAGTCCTCTCAAAAATCTGTCAAAATAGATGTTATCTACAGCATTGCCTAAAAGGCCAGCAATTCCTGCCTATTTCAAACAAATACTTGTTATCCAATTTACTGAAATCAATCTGCATGTGCAGATTAATTTGGGGCTGTAGATCTGTAAGTATGTCTCAATTTCCTCACTAAGGAAAGAAAATGAAATCATGTCAGGAAGATAGACCAGCTGTAAGAAAGGAAGAGCTAGCTGATGGCTGTATAAAGGACCCTTCAGGGCTATCACGTTTACCAAATTTAAAAGGCTAGCACTCACAAAAGTGTGAGAAGAAATCTAATTTTACAAAAGCACAATCCAGAAACATCTATGGAGTTCAAAAACAGAAGATAGCATTTGGCAAGCCTGATTTCTTACTTCTTCAGAAAACATCCTGAGGCTTCCTAAGCTGGAGCTTGATGTTTGAAATGATAACTTTCAAAATACTACATGTTTATAATTTAGCAACAAACGAGGAATTTGGCATCAACTAACCGCTGAGTTTAGCACAGGTCCCTGACTTTTCATCTGCCATTTGATTCACTTTTTATAAAATCAGCACAGTAAACAGTTTTCCTGTTTTTCTAGGGTAAGTTTATTTCCCTTACCAAAGGCTTCTTGTTCTCTGCTTCCACACACAAAGCCATAAAAACTGATGACTCTCCTTGCTCCCCTGTTTTGGCAATACCCTCGCTTGCCTCCCTCCCCTGCCTGCCAGCAGTGCTGTGTGTTTCTTTCATTCTTTCCATAGTGGAGGCTCTGTGGAGAATGATCTATTCCGTTAAAGTGTCTTTAAGCAGGCCGAATGTAATTACCTGAACTGGAATATGTCCAGGACTCAGGATTTAACAGCCATTAAAAATCTTGTTAAACATTTGTCATACCTTCTTAAATCGCCACACACAGTNTAGGTACATCAAGAGACTTTGCACCTAAACATCTAAAGAATGGCTAAATTAAGCCTTGGCAAACATTTACGTTTGGTCACTAGCTGTTAGTTTCAGCACAGGAAGAGCAAGAATGTGACCTGTCAAAAGTCACAGAGAAAATTTACAGCAGAGCAGGGAATGGAAATGTCCCAGAGAGATCACCTCTCCTGCATAGGTATTTCTCCTCACTAGCGTCCCCCTGCCTCAGACTCT
>VYZV01042151.1:66017-85972 GCA_013401275.1 Pandion haliaetus
TTTCCTTTGTCAGAATTAAGGTGAAACGACACCAGGGGAGTTCAAACAACAATCAACATTTATTCAACCTAGCTAACCTTGCCCAAGTACAAGTGAATTTAGCAATATGAACCTTGCATCATGTCATTAAGCCACTGTTTGAAAAGAGAAGAGAGGTGTAGAAAAAGAAGTGGAAAAAGGAACATGAAACTGTGTCAGAAGGGGATCCCTCCCATTGAGTCACACGGTTCAGAGCAGACCCCCCCTGCTTTCTGGACTCCTTCTCAAAGAGAAGCCCAGGGGTGGCTAGATCCACTCCTAGTCTCAGACTGTGGAAAAGAGAGAGAAAGGAAGAAAGACAGAAAGAAAAGAGAGAAGAAAAGGGTTTCACCAGTCCTGGGTCCTGCATTGGTCCAGCCAGCGTAGAGATCCAGTTCTGGAGGGCGTGCGCTGAGCACTCATTCTTCCTTCTTTTATAGTGAGTTAGTCGGTGGTCTCGACATGCGCAGTTCACGTTCCTGGGCTTCTCTGGAATCGGTCAGTGAGCTTCGGGGGGGTCATTGGGGAGTTGCCTCTCTTTCTCTGCTGGCATGACCGCTTAAGATAGAAGCACGGTCCCATCCTCCAGGTGCATATGCTGTGCTCCTTCTCATGGCCATATAAGATAAGGAATTGCGGCTTTGGAGAAGTGCGGTCCCACCCTCCGTGGGGCCCTCTCTTCCGGCCACATTGTCCTGTTCACACAACTCAGTGTTTTTACAGAGGCCTTTGCCACCAAAGTTCTTTAACGAATGTTTGAGACATTGACTATAATTTGTCAGACTGTCACAGAAACATCACTTGATGCACGACAGAACTAGGGCCCAGTCTGGCATCTGGCTTAATACAGACAGCTGCATTTAAAGCCATCTTGGTATATCCACACTGCACAGGTAAAGAGGTTTCACTCAGACTCAGAAAGTGAAAATTAAATGTAGTGATGAATTTAGTTTGGTATTGTATGTATCCACACGTGTGTGTCACAGAGCCGAAAACAAATGAGGATTACCCAGAGGCATGGTGAAAATACTGTTAGAGATGTCGTTGTAGGATTACACCAAAAAAAAAAAGATAGAAATTTTAATTAAAGGGCTCGCTTGCAAGTGTTTGAGAGTGTCAGGACACCTATGAGGGGATTGCCCTGAATGTAGGGAGAGGGATTTGTTGTGGGACCTTTGTAAATAATTAAGAGTTCATTAGCACTAATTTTCATTATCAGCTGATCCTCCAATAGGATATAACTTTCTGTTCTCTACGTTTTGACTAATTTCCTGTCTTGAAAATGATAACTGTTTCCCAGCTCTGTAAACCAATTGAGATCCGGTGTGTACCAAGAAAGAAGAAAACAACATTTGTGATGCTTTTCTGTTTACTGTAAATCAGTAAGACAGTTTCTTCTTATATGGCCCATTTCTGCCTCCTCAAAAAATGGAGACCTATTTTGATTTTTCTTTTCCATTGTGCTTGTTGATCAATTTCCTCCACTGCCCATTTCATACTTTAATCATCTTGAGAGCTAGGACACTGCTCTCTTTCAGACACCAGACAGCTCTACTGCCAGTCTTTCTCTTTCCCCTCTGCTAACTAATCTCAGGTTTACCTTGACTTGGCTGATAAACTGTAGCTGATCTAATTTGTTTCAGACCAAACCTCTTGTAAGCTCTGCAAGGCCCTCTCTTCCCCCCCTGCCACCCTCCCCCCCAAAGATATTATTTATCTTTTTTGCTTTGGTGAGCAAGTCAGAGAAGGAATTACTGCTTTGTCTTGCCTTGTATTTATCTATCATCTAGGAAATTTAATTTCCCTTTTTGTTCTTTTTCATAGCTGTAGTCACTTTATTGGTGGGGAGCAGCTTTTTGCTGCCAAAGTGAATGCTCAGGACAAGCTCTGCCACAGAGTAGCGGAGCTCAGTGTTGATGGCTGCTCTTGCTGCTATGATGGAATCAGTTAAATGAGAAGACCCCTGACCTGCCTTCATGTCAATGAGATCAGAATCCAGCCTGTTCCTGTGACTAGCTCATGTAGCTAGCTTCTCACTTATTTCAAAGCTGGTGCAGGCTGACAGCTGGAGAGGCTTTCTCTGTCTACACTATCAGTAGGCCCTCATGCCTAGGCTTGGAAGACCCATCTCAGCAGACCCAAGTCTGTAAACAGCTGCAGGGTAAAATGTCCATATGGAATCTACCACAGCTCTGTACTAAACACAGGGAACGCACAGACTGGCTCTGAAAAGCATTGCTTGCCTTTGCAGAACTGTGGGTGCTTGTGCAAAATGTTAAAAAAGATTAGCTGGCATATAGTGAATTTCCTAAAGAAACCCAGGTAGTTCTCACTCAAGTGATGTTTCACCTAACTGGAATAAGCATTGGTATTGGGCTCAAGCAGGCAAGCTCTGAGTTGCGATGGGGCTGTCCAGAGCTGTCTGTTTTTGTAACCCACCTCCATATTTGTGAGAGCAATTCCACTCCAGCCAACATGGTGGAAAAACGTCCTCCTGCGCTCACATTCATTGCAGGTTCTCCTGCTGCAGACATGGGTGAGCCTCCTGTTGCTTTCCAGGAGTTCCTAGCCAGAGTCTTATTTATTATTTTAAATACTGAGACACAAATTGCTCCAAGCTGTTGATTTATAAAAATGTCTACTTTTAGTACCTTATCTTTTTTCTCCTCCACAACTACTTCTGCAACAGAACCAAATGCTAGTTAAATGTAACAATTGATTTTCACGTCCAGGTGTAAACGTCCTGGCAACAGTGGCCTGAAAGAGAAAAGAAATAACAAGGTTTGCACATTTGTGCCCTGTGAAATGCCACAAACTGTTTCTCTCCATAAAATGATGACTTAAATTTGTTAATGTATTTTCTGCCATAAAAATGAATGTATGGTTAATAAGTTGTGCATCTTACACTACTGGCTACCAGAACGGTGGTGAAGATGCTGCATGCTCAAATATGCTACTCTATATCAAATATCATCTTAAAGATCCAGCAGAAATGGGTGCTCTGTAGAGCTATAAGCACAACAGTAATACAGTAAAAGGCCATTGGTCATGGAAGTGTAACAAGGGAGAAGTGTTAGAAAGAGGTAAAATGTACAGAAACATGAAGTGACTTGCTCTGTGTGAAGCTGGGACCCCACATCTCCCAGTGTCCCTTGGAAGACCCTACTTACCAGAGAACACAGCCTTCTGCAACAGCAGTCAAATATAAAGGTCTCATTCTAAACTCCTGAGCCTGCCATTTCGTCCTCAAAATTCCTAAGCTGAAAGCACTTCTAATGATATACAGTTCATAACAGAGAGCTCTGTTCCTGACTGTCTGTCTGATGAGCCGTTGCAACGTCCTTTGTCTGCTGTTCACAGAAGTCAGAAACCTTCATTTTTTGTTCACACCAATTAACACTTGCTTCCTGGAGTCACAGCACTGAGACCAAGTCCAAAGTGAATAATGACAGCCTGTGTCATGCAAGCAGGCACCGAGCATGCTGGTTGAGCCTCAGACAGTCTGAAGAGGAAATGCACCTCAGCAGTGAAGCCTGTTAGTTTTGGGTTCATCCTTTTTACATTGGGCTCTTACATATGGCATGTATCTTCACAAATGAGTCAAGGTTGAAGTAGTTACTGGGTGTCGATATGCATTACTTCAAAGCCTACTTAAAGAAATTAAGGACTCTTCACAACTAGCATGATTGTCACATTTGGCTCATGCTACGTATTGAAGCATAAGGAGACCACAACCTTGGGTGATTTACACCCCAGGCTTTGTACTGGTTTGTGTTTCAGCATCCTTACAGCCCATTTAAATTGTGTCTGTGCCAGATGTGGATGAATGCTATCTGAGACAGTTCTTGGAATTATATTTGGGGCTCCATAGGATAGAAGCAAGAAGTGTCTGCTTTGGAGGACTTGAACCCTGTCTTTGTTGACATTCTCTGTCTAATTAAGCAGCTCCATGTGGAGAACAAGGCTAGGCGTTCTTGTTTTGCTGTGCCCTCCAACAAGGCAGACTTTCCTCACCATGGGCCTGGTGATCCAAAGTTTCATCAGCAAAACCTAGGATGGGAATTAGGCTCTATTGCCACCATGTGAACTTCAGGCTGAGCTGAAGAAATTCCCATTGGTTTCAGTTGCTCTTGCATTGCTGAAGCCATGGGTGTGTTTGGGTGCTGGTGCCTTCACTTCCAACTACAGTATTTTGTCCATGATTCCTATTTAAATTTGCTGCCCACAGCTGTGTTATTTTTAACTGGAGTGAGTCTGTCACTCCCCATCAGTCTTGCTGTGGCTTTTCAAAGAAGGAGCAGAGGCAGGAAGAAGGCTCACACACTGCTGAGCTGAACTCAACTGAACTGACCTGAAATCAATTTGCTTGCAACACAGTTTGACATTTTAACAAAACAGTGGCAAATAACTATAATTTCATTTTTATTGTGCTAAAAATGGGAATACAGACACCAGAAAATGGCATCTTCATTGCACCTGGAGAGTTGGGGCAGCGGGAAGGAGGGAATCCATAAGTTGATTTTGATTTTGCATTTAAATGCCACTTTTTTTCCCACTAGGGTTGCTGAATGCCTTTAATTAAAGAAGTGTAGTTTTAATTTTCATCTTGACTTTCTGAGAAATAACTAGTTAGAGAAATGAAAGGAAAGAAGCATGGTCTAGTTGCAGGTCTCAGCAGGCTGTGTGTCAATAGAGATCTCCAGGATAACAGTTTTATTTCTGTAAGATAGACCTCTTCCTTTGTTGCGCAACTTCCTTAGTAATTATACATAATGACTGCAGTTTTTACATAATGGCAACACTTATATATAATAACTGCATGGGCCATGACAGCTTAACTTCTACTGTATTGGTCTTTTAGCTTTCAATTGTATAATATTTAAGGAAAGAGAACGTAATATACACACCAGTGAAGAGCAAGCATTAAGGCATGTCTTTACTCTTAAATAAAAAATAGTGTGAATCTGTTGGAAGAATGAGGATGAAATTGTCTCTAAATTACTTCAAAATTTCCAAACATCAAGCAGTGGGAACCACTTGCCAAGCACATACATTGTCCTTGCTGTGTGAGAAACACCAGAGCAAGGGTAGACAGCAGAGAGCCCCAGCTCCAGTTGTTCAGCTTGCATCTACTTGTGTGAATCAGCTGTCTTAGAAAAAACACCTTAGCTTTATAGTTGAAGCATGGGTGGACAGCTTAGAAAAACAAGTGCTGAGCTAAAAGCTGTAACGGCTGAAATTCCCACCTGTCAGGAAAGCTGATGGTCCAGACACATGCAGGTCAGGAAGTCTCTTCTGCCCAGGAGCTGCTGACATGTGCTCCTAGTCTGAACGGACATTTCCCAAGGGCTTCAGTTTTAGAGGTCAGTGAATAACCTTCCTCTGCTTGGGCAGGGTTAACAGCTCTTCAAGTGCCAAGGGGACATAAAGGAAGTAGTTAGGTAACTCACTGATTCTGCAGTATTGTATCTGTGGTCCTTTTTTTGTATGCTGCCCACAGTCATGCTTTTTTATTTTATTGGAATGATTTTCAGTTCCCCAGAAAGTTCAGAAAAGAATGTGTAGTTTCAAGGAAGCAGGAGAGGCTGAGAAAATGGATAGCACTACTAGCATCAAGGAAAGTGGTTCCCAGCCTTTGAGGTTCCTAAAAGCCCTGCAAGAGGTGAGAAAGGTTGTCTATCAAGCCCTTAAAAATCATGGAAAAAAATAACGTGTTGCCAAGGGTTAGACCAATTTCTCAAGTATATTCCTTCTGGATGTGTATACAGCCATTGGTTCATGAGATGTGAAAAACACACCACACATCTGGCCTCATTAGAGGGGTGTGTCTGACTCAGATCCCAATGAAGGCTATCATGACCATCTGTGAGGAATGCATCTTATAGCTTTGAAGATGAGATATCTCTGAAAATGTGACAGCTTGATTCCATGGCTTCTTGCCCTTCAGGCAGCTGACGCCCTGGAGCAGGAAGATGAGCTTATGAACCAGGGTCCCAGAAGTGTGAGGAAATGTGAGGAAGGAAAATGGGCCTTTTATTCTACATGATGCTTCCCTCATAAACACTTCTTTATTTGTTGAGTACAGCTAAGTCTATTCTGCTTATTTTGGTCTACTTTGACCAATGTTTCCACTGAGACATACAGCCTGACCAGCTTTCTGAACAGGCCTTACTCATCCCAGCAACAGACATTTTTAACTACTGCATGAACAAATGCTTGGCTGATTTTTTTCCTCAGTTCCACTGTGAAGACATATTGCATTTACTTAACAAGATGTACTTTTTCACCCTCAGTTTTGCCTTCCAATTTACCAGCACAGACATTTCCTGATCCTGGCACCAACTGGTAATCTCTCTTTTGGAGTGCGGTGCAGCTGTCCAGCTTACTGCAGACAGACCCATGCTCCCTCCCCATGTGTTCAAAGGTGCCAAGACATGGGAAAGGATTACCCCAAGGGCTGTCTAACTCCATTAGGCAGGTGTCTGCTCTCTCAATGGGTACAGCTGCTTTGGATCAGAGCTGGCTGCAATTCAGCTGCCACAGAGCAATGGGAAGGAAGGTCCTTACCACCTCTTCTGAGCCTTAACAGTACTATCTGAAGACCTTCAGAAACTCCGTGAAGGTGAGGTAAATTGAGTTAATTATGCATGTTAATCACGCTTATTAATGTAGTGCCTAATGAGGGTATATGGTCCTCCTTTTTACCAGGCATTAGGCAAACACACAAGAGCTTACTGACTAAATAGACAGCATATGTGGGAGGGAGGGCATGAAAGCTCTGAGATGTACTAAAAAGATCTACCTGCAAAAATTGTTTATTTGTTGGCATGGATTTCACCTCTCTTCATTCACATCTGATTCCTACCAGCAAAATCAAGACTTCCTGTTGTCAAAACAAAACTGCCTCTGTGGACAGAGAAGTCATTTGCCAGTAGCTTACCACCTGTACGCCAATGTACATGTTGCATGATTCATACCACAATACTTGTACCTCTACAGTACTCCTGTTTCCATGACCAGGAGTAGTCCAGATGGTTATACAGAGATCTCTCCTGCACAGGCACCACAGGACTGGAAGCCAGCCTCTCCTTCCTGGCTGCCCACTGCCCTTAAAATTGATAATGAGTTTTGAAATTCCCCTTTGTAAATAAAGAGAGCAGCCTGCAAGATATACAGTGAAAATTCTCCCTGGATCAGCAGCATAAATTCATTCTCTGACCAGTTCCATCTGAAACCAGCTTTAATGTAATTCTGGGACTAATGACTCTGGATTGCTTGTGGAATCCAGATTGTGTTTGGGTCCCTCTGCTCTAAATCCAACATTATTCCAACAAGTTTTGCATTTTTTAGGCAGCCCCATGTGTTCTCATACCACGTCTCAGGCCTCATAACATGTGTCGTGACTTTCTCATCACAAAAATAGTATTCTGATGGGCTTCAGAAGAGAAGTTTGAACTCCAGAAGTCTTCAGATCAAGTCTTGGTGATGTCAGAGGGTCAGATGAGCACCATACAAGACTCAGAGCGAAGCAGGGCCAACTACTGTGTGGTGCCACCATAGCCAAACCACCCTAGCAGTCCTAGTCCTGACCACTGTGGACTAATATGCACCATTTAAGGCCAAGCTTTGGGGCCAAGGATGAGACTAGGAGAGACTAAAAGATATGAAACCCAGATATAGTCACTTACAGCCTTTGAGGAGAGGCCCATGAAACTGAATATTCAATATTTAGAAGAACCAGATGAAGAGCAAAGTGACAAAGAAAGGGACTTCAGTAAGAAGTTTAGGTACGTATGCTAATGTACGGCATTTTCTTTTATGGGTTGTAAAGGCTTTGTATTTGCCCTTATCTCAATTTTCTAAGGCAACTGTTTGTATAACGAATAGGAAAAAAAACCCCAAACAACTACCCAGGAAGTTTCCAATAACCTTTCAGAAGGAATTTTAATTTGAAAATATTTCCTGCTTATAAACAAACATCTGAAGGAATTCATCTAGAAGCCATCTTCTTTTGGCAAAAGGCTAGGTCATTGCCTCCCAGAATCTAATATCTTAAAAAAAAAAAAGGGTTCATTTCTAGGATAAAAAGGAATATAAGGAGGTGGATACTTAAGTATGAATATAAAGGGTGCAGCAAATGTAAAAAGGTCTTTGTGAGCAACCTACTGACTGGATGATTTTTGCAGTGAAAACTTGGAAACCAGGAGTGTAGTGAACACAAGGCAAAGTGCAGGTGATAGGGGTTTGTTTCTCTATCCTGCCCTCCCACGTGGCTGACAGGACATCCACTGGGGCTGACAGTTTTGTGCTCTGGATGAGATTCACCATATGGAGCGAAGGGATCTTTCCCAATTAATAATATCAGCTAGTATGGTATAAACTCCTGTACCATATGAATCAATCCTCCTTTCCATCTCATTCAGACTGTAAATATGTCTGCCACTGAGAATGATGGGAAAGAGCAAGTGCTGTAGGGTGAAAGAGGAGAAGGCCGGAGAAGCTAAGGAGAGATGTTGCTTTGCTTTGGCCTGTGAAGTCCCAGGGACATTCCTGTTTGGCCTGCCAGAAGCTTTTGTTGCTCCATTGATGAATGTCCCTTTCTCCTCTGGTAAGGGTCTGGTTAACATTGTCTACAGTACACTTCTGGATGCCTTCCCACATATTTCTACGAAGACAAGGCTTTTTTCTGTCTTGCACTTCCCTTCTGCTCCGATAAACATTTCTATGCCACTCCAAGATTAACTCTGCTGGCTTACTGCTGTGAATAGCAGATGACATACAGGTTGGGGTGATGCCAAGGGTCTTTGAGAATATGCTTTCTGTCTGTCACCTCATCGTGGTTTCACCCCAGGCGGTAAGAAAGCACCACGCAGCTGCTTGCTCACTCCCTCCCCACTGCCCAGCCACGGTGGGGTGAGGAGAAAATATTAAAAAAGGCTCATGGGTCAAGATAAGGACTGGGAGGGATCACTCCCCATTTATGGTCATGGGCAAAAGACAGGCTCAACTTGGGGAAGAAACAAAATCAAATTTACTACCAATCAAATCAAAACAAGGATATTAGGAAGGAAAACCAAACCTCAGAACACCTTCCCCCACCCTTCCCTCCTTCCCGGCTCAGCTCCATTCCTGGTTCTCTCTCTCTCCTTCCCCCAGCGTCACAGGGGAACAGGGGATGGGGGTTGAGGTCAGCTCGCCACACATGGTCTCTGCCGCTCCTTCCTCCTCAGGGGGAGGATTCCTCACTCGTCCCCTACTCCACCGTGGGGTCCCTCCCACGGGAGACAGTCCTTCACGAACTTCTCCAACGTGGTTCCTTTCTGCGGGCTTCAGTTCTTCCCGAACTTCCCTGGCGCGGGTCCTTTCCGTGGGCTGCTCTCCAGTCGCACACTGCTCCAGCGAGGGCTTTCCCATGGAGTCACGGCCATCTTCGGGAGCCTCTGCTCCCCTGCTCACCCCCACGGGCTGCAGGGGGACAGCCTGCCTTCTCACCACGAGCTGCAGGGCCATCAGCCTCCTCAGGCACCACTCCTCCCCCTCCTTCTTCATTGACCTCGGTATAGCAGCTTCTCACAGGAGACAGCCCTGTGGCCCCCTCTCCCACTACCAAAAAAAACCCAACTTGTCACACAAACCCATAACATACCCTCAGCTGTGATGCAGAATCAACACCACCCAGTTCAAGCATAGCAATATTTACACTATTCTGTCTGTCAGACCCCAGCTTACCAAATATTTCACTATGTCATAATGCAGTATGTAGCATGCAAACCTGTCACCTCTTGAACTCCATCAGTTTATACAGCATCGATGCTTTGGGTGAATGGGAACTCCTCCACCATATCTTCATTATGCCACTCTGCCACCATTCCACTGGCTTTTTCAGCAGCCCTGTACTCCCCCTGGTTCAGATCATAACTGGCATGAAAAAACACACCAGCAGAAACTTTTTGTCTGCATCAAAGGTGAGATTAATTTCACTTGTGAGGTTACAAAATATTTAGCTGACAGTGGACTATAATATATAGGAACTGGCAGAAGGTGGACTGGGGAATTAGGCTGGTTTTTTTTTTCCCAGGTCTTTTTCTTTCAATGGGCTATAATGTTCAGTGGGCACTATCAACATCCTATGAAGCAGCATCTTTCCAGGTGTCTCATGCATCTTCTAACTTTTCTCTCCCATCTCTTCAAGGAGCAGTTACCCTCATAATGGCTTCAGAAGGGTCCCGCCTCCTCTAGCAGTCAGACTGTCTCTACCTGGCCCATCCACACAGCTCCATTTGACACAGGATTGACCACTGGATTAATGTCAGTTGTGGCAGACAGCCCAGCACATCTCAGGAACCTCCTGGAGCGTCAGCTAAAAGGTTATAATCCCCCGCTCCTCATTACCTACACTTAGCCAATCCTTTGTACTGGGTATCACTCAATCTCCTTGCTGATACCATTTTCTACTGTGTGCCTATCAAGAGCTTTCCAACTGATTAATTACTCTGTTGATACACTGAACATGGTGGCAAACTCAGATCATTATCAGGACATGCATTTGGTTCATGCTATGTAACCTGAAATACCATGTTGAAATATTTCCTATGGTCTTCTCTGTATTACCACAGGAGTTATGGATGGCACAGAGAAATCCTGCTTGCTAGTCTAGTATCTACCTGCATTTCCATCATTGCAGGATGTCTCCTATCTTCTCTTCCATGATAATTTGTCCAGATACAGAAAATTCTCTGCTTTGGTTTCACATACCATTCTCCTGCAAAAGCCTCTGCTGGTCACCTACCTCACACCCACCCACATTTTGAAGGATCCTTCTCCTTCCTGCCACTAACCTCAGGCCACTTATTTAATTGTGTGCCACTGTTTCCATCAAGGAGCCTGCTATGAGTTCACATTGCTGAATATATCTGAGCTTTGATACATCAAACTGTATTGGATTTATCAGCACTTGTTTCAAATCTGTACCTCCTGGGTACTCCCAGAAACCAGCAGGCCATGAGACACCAACACTTGTGGATCAACCTAGCAAACAATTATATCCAAAATTCACGTGATACAGAGCTAACAATGGTCAATCACACTTGGTTATGTGGATTTTATTCTTGCTAGTTAACATTTATACTTGAGTAATGGTCAGGGACTGTGATCAGAATTGAGAAACAGGCTTGAACTCTCCAGGGAAGGAGACAGAGCACCCTCCCAGACATGTAGAGCACCCTAGCAGAAGCTGCCCCATAGATTCACTGTGCTATGGTTAACCATGTGAATAACTGTGAGGAGGATCAGGGATCTGACCTGACCATGGTTTTTTTCTGGTTAATCTCAGTAAGAGTCTGGCTTGTGCAAAATTCAGTATAGAATGAAGATTAATAACTCACCCCACTGACTCCCAGTTATGCTGTGGTGATTTGGTATTGAATTTCCTTTTTTCTTTTTCCTATTCCTAGTTCCATGTATGGCTTCTCCTTACTCTTCAGCTGAGTATGTATGCAAGACAGGTCCTGACACAGACCTGAAGAGACCAGCCATGACCATGCTGAGCAATCCACACACACATATTTAGATTTGGAGAGTTTTCTACATCCAGTTGGAACAGGTAACTTTGCATCTCTGCTAGGAGGATGCAGAGGACTTCACTGTTTGGAATGTAAATTGGCACACAGATACAGAGACCTGGTTCCTGTGTTTTGCTTAGCTTGAGTTGCCTGAAACCTTTGGTTTACCAGTTTGATGCTCACCCATCACAGGATATTCCTGCAAGGGGAAGGAACATGCCTGTGCCCTTTTCCATCTGCAAGAAGGCTCCAAAGTCAATGGTTACAGCAGTTTCACCTTGGCTTTTATGACATTTACAGCAATGTGAATTTGTTAATCTCCATGTTTCAGGCTGCCTAGACTATAATTTTATTTCCTGGAAGGATTCTGTCAAACAACTTGCAAATCATTTCCCAGAGGCAACAGAGAAAGGGATAAAACAGCAACAGCTAGCTTTCAAATAGCCCGGCAAACCATCAGTATTACAGCATCTGGCCTACAGACGATAATCAGCAATGATATGGAAAAATTTTGCATGTAACCACCTCTTTATTTTAGTTATAGATGAGCTTCTACAGTTTACCTCAACTCATCCAATGATTTAATCATTCTTTTGATCTCTGGGTACCCTGGTAAAAGTTTCTTACATTTAATTTCTGGTTCTAACTATTTAAATTAAATCAATAACACTTTGTTCAATGAGAAATTTTTAAACACAGACATAACTGTAAACTTAAGAATAGTCTAATTGATTTCAAAGGAACTAAAAGGTGCTTAAGCACCTTGCTGAATTAATAACCAATTGCATTATAACTTTAGGAATAAACTTACTTTCACCTGCAAGTTCAGTATAATTTATTCAAACTCCCAATTATAGATGGAATGTTCAGATCTGTATGAATAAACACAGTGGCATATCCGAAATTGCAAATTAAAGGTTGCATGAGGAAAAGAAAACTACCGTTAGATATACAGGAAGAAGCTAGTCTAATACAATTTCAAAAGCTCATCCACAAAATTGATGTTCCTGCCTTTATTCTTGCAAGCTGAAACATTATAAGGACTGACAGTATAAAATTACAAAGATAGGAGGAATGAATGAACTACTGGAAAGGAATGAAGGGTCTATTCAAGAGACAGTTCCTTTTGCTTTTCCTGCTGAAAAGGTTTCTGTTACTTCTCATATACAGAAAATGCTGTAAAATTTTTTTCTTATGCAATATTATGTACAGAAGAAAGAACAAAAATGTTTTGATGGTACTTGAACAGATTTCAAGAAGTCTTGCAGTGTGCTATGAACAAAAAATACATTTGTTAACTAAGGGAGAGTGATAAGACATTTTTCTCTTTATCAAGCCCAGATAAAATATAACCAAGTTGCTGGACTGGTTAGATGACACCCTCTCCTCTTTCCTTGCTCCCAAGGACAATGGAAACTTTCTTCCGGTGCAAAAACTTTTTTGGCTGAAATCTTTGTGAAAGATTTTGTTATCTTGCAAATCCATTAAAAAAGGAAAGTTTAATAGAAAACTTGAGACTGCAGTGTTATAATAGAATCTTGCTGATAATTCAGGCATGTGAATGCATAAGGAATTGACCTGGAATTGTCCCTTTAAATAAGCATTTGTAGAACCATGTCTTTTGTTTGCAAAAGAAATCCCCATCGCATGTATCAGAGACCACTAATACTCCTTGCATACTAAATTTGAGGAAGAAACATTTAAAACAAGGTAAGATAATTCAGCTAATTTCAACCGGTGCATGATCACAGGGCAGTAAGGCTTGGGCTAATTCAATCATTTTGATGAGTTTACATCCAGGATCGGAATGGTTTATAAGAAAGAGTAAAGCTGAGTTTTCAACCACTATGTTGACTAAAATCCCACATTATTTATTACTGTTGCAAATGCACAACATCTTTCATGTGTTATTACGATATATGGTGCAGTAAGCTGGAAGAAGATTTTCCACATAAATCAAAATAGCTGGAGGTTTGCAAGTTAGCCTAATTTACATCAGGGTCCCGACCTGCAAGAAATAAAAAGATAAAAATGTCTTTTCACCTTTTTCAATTATTTCAAATGTTGCCATAAGCAACTGGAGAAAATTGCTTTTCCATTACTGAAGACAAAGCATGTGGACTGCTAAGTGTGGGTGGCAGGACACATTCAGAGAAGGGGCAAAAGTCATTTACATCATCACTCTGTCCTGATCAGAACCTATCTTGGTATCCTGCAAAGGGCAGATAAGAAAGGTCTATTGGGCATCTTCTGTCTCTGAGGGATCTCTTTGTGAAGTCTCTTTTCTTGTGTAGTAACTACCTCACTTGCTGCAGACATCCTTCTATATGTTTCTTTTCTGCAGAACAGGATCCCAGAATTTTTGCTCAGATGAGGTTGGTCGCTGCCAGCTGAATAAAAGGAAGGGCTATTATCAGGTTGCGTTGATGGAGCTGACATTTTCTGTGTTGTAGGAACTTCTCTTCCTTCTCAGGGGCAAGTGTGTTACAGTATGAGACTTAACAAGCAAGTGATCTAGTTATAATATTTATAGGGCTCCCATTAACCCAGGTTTCTCATGCAGGAACTTGAATCACTACTTTGTAAGGAAGGAAGGTCCCTAAGCGGCTACGGATGGGGCACTGAGGCTCGGAGAGTGAATCAGCCTGCATGTCTGCAGCACTGCCTTCAGCTCTCTGAGTCACCCTGAAGCACCTTTGTGTTAAGTGGCACAGAACATGTCAGGCTGGGGGACAGGTTCATGCTTTCACATGCCTCACCACACATCCTGCGTTCCTGCTGTCCTGGCTGGAGGGCTCCATGGCTCCTGTCTGCCCTGTTTCCTCCTTGCTACAACCAGGGCATAAGTTTAGACAAACCCAGGTTTCACCCCAAGATGGAGCAGTGGGGCTGCAAGGACAAGTCCCAGACTGACTAAACTGAGTTGGTTCCTGGGTGGGCGGCAGGCAGGGATCAAAGTCTGAATCAGCAGCAAATGCTTAATGGTCATTGGAATCCGGAGCCTAGATATTGCCTGAGGACCTGGGCCTGGTGTGCACAGAGGAGATGTCTCGGGGAAGCAAGGAATGTCAGACAGGCCTTCTGAATCAGACACCAGCACCTGTCCTGAGGTAACACCCTTTTTCATTAACAATCTGGCTCCCAGCTCGCCGATGTAATTCCTGTCAGATCCCAGAGGACCTGGGAAAAATGGCAAAAGAGCTACATTAAAGATGAAAACCCACAAGTGATATAAAGGATTTGCAAAAAGTGGCATGGGGATAAACCCAGGCAGTGTACCCTGAGTCCTTCTGCCTGAGGATATGTTTGCAAGGCTTGTTAGGAGTTCTGGGTTTGAACACTACCCTGTTTCCCCTGAACATCTTTAGTCTCTTAACTCTTAGACTACAGTACCCAGTCTGGGTCCTTCCTGAGCCCCTAGAAATGGTATGTCAAAAGGCTACATTTCAGGCTTTTTGCATGAACAGCACTGGTGATTTTTCTATCATAAAACAAGCTGTTAAGACCTGATACTGAGGCCTGAACATGGAAGTTACAGACTGCTTTGAGAGTGGTATTGGGGACTTCAACATCTCTTAAAAGCTCCAGAGAGTACTGAATAAGGACCACAGATCTTCGGTACACTGCAGAATAGGAAGAGAGGCTTAGCACTGAGACCAAATGTCAAATAACCCACACAGCTCCACAGTTTGCCCATCGGGGAGCCCACTGGCAAACATTAATCTCTCCTTGGAGGAGTTGAATTTTTTTCAAAAAAAAAAGAACTTGCTTTTTGTTTTTATTTACAGCTGGCTTTCATTAAACATCTGAAAAATAGGTTTGGGACTGGTTTTATTTTCTGAAAATATCTTTCCATGAATCAACTGAGATATTTAGAGATGAACAAAAATGTTCTGCAAACATCCTTTGGAAACAAAGCTGTGCAATGTGGTTTATCTATTTCTTTTTAAAAGAATGGAATGAAAAGTGTGGATGGACTTTTAACCCCCTTCTGGACTGTGACACACTGATGAAGCAGAATGGGAAACCTGTTCAATAGCATATCTATGGATAAATGGAAGAATTCAGTTTCTGAGGCTTCTTATTCTTTACACTAAATTCCATTTCACAAGGCATACCTACATGCATCTCCAAAGTATTACCGGAAAAATCCTCTTAACACTTACAACAGCTTTCATCTCTGTGCTTTCTGCAAGGACTAATCCATACCTACAGAAACAAGGGACCTTTTGTTCAGCTCCAGTCTTAGCAATTTTTTTTAATTTTTTTCTCTGTAGAAGCATAACAGGGTAAAGGATAATATGGACCCAGAGAAGCAAATACAAAGGCAGACTTAGCCTGAATGCATGAATATCAACTCTAAGGAGGACTAAGCATGAGGATATTTTCTATCTGTAGCTGATACAGTTCTTTATATGATAATTTGTTTGTGGCTCTGATTACCTGCTTTGGCTGGCCCTGGAACCACAATGACAGAATAAATTGAATCTGGAGTAATAGTGCTGTCTAAGTTACATCTATATTAGTAAAGTAAATATTTCCATGACCAATCTCTGGTACCAAGGTGATCTGGCATATATTGGCCCCAAACTGTATTCTTGGACTCTTTTCACCTTCAGAGTAAGGTGTCTGCACCCACAGTATCTCTTGGGAGCAGTTTCCAGCCCCACTAATGGCTCACCTGCACCGGGATTTATGTCAGTGCCGCTTAACATGGGACAAAACCATCCCAGGGACCATCCCGGGCTCAAGAGAAGAAATGTCAAAATGCAGCATCAGAGGATGTTCCTGGTCTGGTGTCATTTATGTCTATATAAATGCTTATGTTAGACAGTGCACCCATGCCTGGGAAAGGTGCCATCCGTCTCCTCTTTCCTACAGGGTTCTTTTCCAAAATTCTGATTGTTTAAAACTGTCTCTAATTCTAGTGCTACATACATCGTGCTGAGAACAAAGTCCTCACCATGCGTGCGTGACACAGGCTTATTTTGCAAAGTGGGGCACATCATTCATGGACCGTTTCTTTCCTTCCTACTGCTGTTTCTTTCAGTGCAGTGTGTTGTCTCACAGGAATCCTGGCTCTGGCTAATGTTAGGGATAAAGACAGTCAGGTAAGCCTGAGGAAAGAGTGTGGGGACCATTTGTATTCATATCAAAATACTTCAAGCCCATATCCTTACCAAGGATTTTTGATGTGTGTTTCCTGTTCGTTTCAATGCCCTTCCAGACAAATAGGGATTTTCAACAGCTCATTTAACAGTATGTATAATTCCCTGGTAAGTTACACACCACCCCATCTGTGCCAGGTCACAGAAAAAAAGGGCTGGGATAGCCCCCAGCTACCGAGCCTAGCTCACAGTACAATTTCGTTCATCTCATTCCCAAGCTTCTGGTTCACTCGCCTGTCCTGCCAGCAGACTCAGCAGCTTGCACACATGTGCCTATTAAAACCAGAATGAACTGGTCATCTCCAGCTCATTATAACATTGCTTCATGCATTTATCTTTTTCTTATTATGGCTGATTTCAGTTTTAGATCCAGAATCTGCCTGGTGTGGGGTCAGTGGTCGGTGTTGACAGACCAGCTAGCATCTTGCCCAGAAGAGGTATGTGTGGAAATTGGTAATTGCTGCTTTTTTATTCAGCTCCAAAAACTTCACGGAATACTTCACCTACCTCATTCCTTGGTGTCCTCCTCCTTCCCCTCTGAAACACATCTTGAATGCTCCCTGCTTGGGGATCGCTCTTCATTCCTTTTTTATGTGCTACCTTACACAGTGATGCCTTTAGCCCAATCATGTTTCTTGCTGCACCACAAGGTAAACAATACTTATATTTTACTCTTTCAGGCCTTAGTCTTTTGGGTTTTGTGACAGATTTTATACTTAACCCTTGTTTTAACAAGTCAACATTTTAAAATTAATAAAACTTTGGAGATGGAATGGCTTTGTGCATATCCTGTGTGTCACAGTCATCCAGAGCAAAGTAAATTATTTTTATTAAAACTTAACCTTGACTTAAATATGTCTGGGATAAAGGCTGCATCAGAAGTACGTATTCATTCCATACAACAATAGCAGGAGACAGGTAGTGTTGGTTATTTTCCAAGGTACAAAGAAAATGATGCCACAAAACTCTGCTCCCTTCCACAGGGACACTGTTCATTCTTTCCTTTCAAGTCACTCCCTGATGGCTTTGACCTTCTCAAGTGTCTCCTTTTACTGCTCATTCTCCGTGTTGCCCACTGGAAAAACACTGGAATAAAGTCTGACCTCAGTGATATATCCAAGGCCACAAAATTAATGGGACTCTTTATAAAGAACCAAACATGAGGACACTGACTCATGTCTCTGTCCCAGTCAGATAGCTGCAGTCCTCCTGCTTGCTCTGTGGCTAACTTCAGTGGCAAACTTTGGTGCAGTGCATACTCGCATGCATATCTCCAAAATCCCACATGCACATGTGTGTGTGAGTGCATGTACACAATTATTCCCCTGCTTGCTGGCTCATTGTCGCTTTCTTCAGGCTAATGTTGATGTAAAATGAAAAAGTGCAAACTAGACCAGCAGAAAATTTTCCTGTTGTTTAGATCCTGGCAAATTATGGATGAGCTCATATTGCAGTTGGAAAGGCTAGGGTCAAGGTAAGGCTGGTAAAGTTGTTGAATGCAGTTTCAACAGTCAGTCTTTCCTCCTTTGTTGCAATATAATGAATCAAGAAGAGGGAAGGCCAAGCCATCCCTCTCCTCTTTCCTACAGTGTTCTTTTCCAAAATTCTATTTGTTTAAAACCATCTTTAATTCTAGTGCTACTTACATCATATTTGTCCAAAAATGAAAAGAGAAATGAGCTGTATTATCAGAAATGCAGTTGGCTGCTAACACTGAGAATATAGGAATGGAGGACAAAGTGATTAAAAAAAAACCTCAACAAAGGCTGATACCCATGTCAGACTGCAGCCCACTTCAAGGCTCTGCCCAAGTTAATACTGCAGAAGTTACAGTGCCACAAGGCCTTAAGCAATGAGCACATCCTGGCTTCAAAAAGAGACTTGAAACACTCCAGACAGAGAGTGGTTCACTTAAAAATGTGGTTTGAAAAACTAATTCTCCATGCATTACAGACAACACTTACAAGGCCCTAAGCTTTTGGCCAAGACATCTAATAAGCTACAGGTCTGGAGGAAATGGGAGGGTAAAGTAGCACCATAGTGGGTGGCTGATTTTATCCGTGAATTTATAGCCCTTGCACTTTGGATGTCTTTCCCTTCAACCACTGTAGCAAAATGTGATTCATCACCGGAAAGCAGAGTGACAATTCAGTCTCAGAAATTCTGGAAAGGGACATTTGAAAAGCTTCATTAAAGAAATAACAGGGATGGGGGAGTGGGGAGGTTCCTAAGAAAACTGTAAGAGATTTTGCTTTCTAATGCAGGTCTCTATTAAATTAAATGAGCATGAATTTTGCACAGAAATGAGGCATTATGTCCCATGAGATTTCATCTACCTGTCATTACAGTCAATGAAAGGACTTCCATTAATCAAAAAAGAGAAATATTTTCATCTAATCACTGAAGGAACCTGACTCATCATCATCTTTTTCAAGTTTGGTTTAATTCATATGCTTTACTTTTCATCAGTCTTTCCATTACCTGTATGCCTCATCATTGCAAAGGGAACTGTTTCTGTAAAAGAGCTGGCAAAATTAAAGGTTTCCAGCTTGCTGGATATATTAGGTTTCAAAATTAAATTTCAACGCAATCCTCACTATTGTGTTTTCCTCATTCTCTGCATACCTAACTCAGGCACTGAGGATCTACTTTGCAGAAATGCCCAGTATGTCCAGTTGTACCTTAAGTCAATAGCAAGCTGTGCTTCAGGCACAGGAGTTGTATAACTGGTAGTGTTCAGAAAAGCAAGGATGTAGTACTTGATAAGGGATGTCCAGAATGAACGTATATGCCAGATTTTAATCTCAGTCCTCTAGCTCTGAACAGAGGTATTGAGAAAACAGGTAACAGATTACTTTTTTCTTTGTATGTGTGAGTGTGCGCAAAGTGTAGTGATAAATGCCAATAGAAGAGCAAAAAGTATATCGGACTGTCGTGGTTTCAGGTCAGCTCAGTCGGTAACAAAGCACCAGGAAGCCGCTCACTCACCCCCCACCCCCTCGCCTGGCCATATTGGGATGAGGAGAAAATACAAATGCAGGCTCGTGGGTCGAGACAAGGACTGGGAGGGATCACTCCCCATTTATGGTCACGGGCAAAAGACAGGCTCAACTTGGGGAAGAAACAAAATAGATTTAATTTACTACAAATCAAAACAGAAACAAAACACAAGGGTATTAGGAAGGGAAACTAAACATCAGAACAACCT
>VYZV01042153.1:0-17242 GCA_013401275.1 Pandion haliaetus
AACCCTATCCCAGCTGAACCCAGGACACACTGGAAGGAACCTTTGGAAGTCATGTGGTCCAAAACCCCAGTCAAAGCAGGGCAACTATGAAATTTGATCAGATTGCTCAGAGCTTTGTCCTCTCAAGACACCTCAAGATTGGATCAGTCACAGTTTCTAAGCGTAATGTCTTAAACTGCTTAGTCACTCTTACTGTGATTTTTTCGTGAACTGGTCTTGTTTCAATTTGTGAAATTCTGTATTTCTCCTTTGAACAGTACTCCTCTAAGATTGTCATTAAATCTTTACATTTAAAATCATGCAACTTGTGTAATGTTTAATGTTACATAACATCAGAATCATATTTCTTAATTTTAGAAATTAAGTGTTGTAGTCCAAGCCAGATATTGTAGGTTTCCTGTATAATCTATGGAGAGAAATAGGCACCTCCAGAGCATAACACATATCTCTCACTCGCTCATTATTTTAATAAGAAATTAATTGTCACCTAGAAATAGCATTTATTCCTTAGAAAACCATGAAAACAATACATTAAAGGAACTCTCCTTTTCTAAATTGAATGTACATTTGCTTTATATCAGGGAAAGTCCTTTGTAATATATTTTCACAGTCAGACAGTAGGTGGAGGTCTCAATTTAGCAGCAGTGAATTGTATATCTTCCACTGATCCATCAGGTGGGCACATTCAAATCCATGCCTTAGGATATACTATTGTATGCTGTTTAGTAAGAAGTTATTAATTACATATATTAAAAGAATGGGTATATATAACTGTAGCTTTTTAAAAAACTCAACAAGCAAAAACCCCAACAGCAACTAGCAGCTATTTCTCAGAAGAGAGGATCTGTTACCCAGTAGGGGAAACACATTTTCAACACCAACTCAATTGTTATTTGTAAACAAATCTAGACAGAGAAAAAAGACATTCTAAACTCACAGAAGAACACAGCCCATTGTCAAAGAAGTGGTAGATGTTTGCATTACATGTTCTTATTTTAAGAGAATGACAATTTTAGGGAGGGGTCAGAGACAGAGAAGGAGGTTAGTATTTAAGGAGCGCTACCAATGGAGCTTCCTCAGAGGGAGACAGTGTTTCTTCATTCTCATTCTTTTTGTACTTATGTCACTCTTCCCTATCTGCACAACTTATCTAACTTCCAATGCTTAAAAATAGATAAGTAAATTCAAGACATAATAGCTATCAGTCTCCAATAAGAATTGGCTTTATGCCAAAATTTGTTTTCGTAACAGTGTATTACTGTATTGGGCATTGGTGTCAAGGTGTTGGCAGTGGAGGGGAGCTACAGGTGTGGCCTCTGTGAGGACATGCCAGAAGCTCTCCCATGCTGGACACAGCCAGTTCCAGACACCTGCAAAACAGGACACAGCTGAGCCCCTCAATCAAGATGGTGGTGCCTCAAGGAAAACATATTTAATAAAGGGTGAAATGCTTTGCAGTAGTTGTGAGAGAGGAGTGAGGGAGAAAAAAAACTCTAACAGCCCTACAGACACCAACGTCAGTGTAGAAGGAGGGGGAGGAGGTGCTCCATGTGGAGCCTGGGGATGAGACCCCAATGGAGCAGGTGTTTCCCTGTAGCCTGTGGAGGGCTATTTCCTTCAGCAGGTCGATGTGGCTTGAAGGAAGCTGCAGCCCATGAACAAGTCAAGCTGGAGGAGGGTCCTGACAGGAGCCATGGCCCATGGAGGATCCATGCTGGAGCAGGCTTGTCCTGAAGGACTGCAGCCCATGAAGAGGACTGGTGCTGGAGCAGAGGAAAGGCAGGAGGAGGAAGGAGTGGCAGAGAGGAACTGTTAGGAACTGACCAGAATCCCCCATTCCCCATCCCCCCACACCACTTGAGAGGCTGGGAAAAGAAGTAGAGGAGTGGGGAATGAAGGCGTGATGTTCAGCCTGAGGAGCTGGGGGGGAAAATGTTTTAATTTTTTTTTTGTCTTTGTTTCTCACCATCCTACTCTACTTTAATTAGCAATACGTTAAATTACTATTCTCCTAGTTGAATGTTTTGTCTGGGATATTAACTGGCAATGATCTTCCTGTCTTTTAACTTGATCCATGAGATTTTCCATCTTTTTTTCTCCCCGCATCCTGTCAACATTCAACTGTAATTCTCACTCTGGCCTCTGCAATGATCACTATAGCTAAAATTCCAAAATAATCACATAAAATCAGTTCCTGGGGAAAGAACATCTGTTGCGAAGTGAACACAAACAATGGTTAGAAAAGAAAATTATTTGATGAACTAGCTGGAACATTATCATCGTCACTAAAAAACCATACAGTCATCACTAAGCAAAATATTTAGAATCTTTAAGTGTGCTTTAGGTGTAATTTTGAAACTTACATTAAGGAGAACAATCCCATAAACCACTTTCTAACATTTCTCTGATTTCAGACTCAAACTATTCCTAATACCAAAGTCTTGTTACATAGTAATCTGTACACACAAAAGAAGCAAAAATCTGGTTCTTACGCATTTATCATCCTGAGAAAATTTGCTTCCACTGCTTCTTCATGCCAGAGAACTGTATAAAGAATCATCACCTCAGAATATAACCTGGAAGGAATGAGAATCTTGTTGTTCCCTGAAGTTTTGATGGCTATGCTGCAATTAATCCAAACTAATTTTAACTATATAGAAGTGATGCAGCCAGTTCAAATACCTTGCAATAGCTAGTGAAGAGATAGGCATCTCCAGAGAACATTGTCTAAAACATTTTTCTTGGCTTAGCATGAATTGTCTGAATAATATACTTATCTGTCTTGCGTTTCATTATAGAATGACTAACATACATTTGCTATGTACTTTTAAGAAGGATAGAAGTAGGACAGCTGAAATTCAGCCCTGAAGTTCTACAGATAAGACACATTACTTAACTCGTTCAGAAGTTAGATGCAATATGGTTGGTTGTGCTGAAAGGTTTTGAAGATCTTTGTGACAACTATAACCTATCCCTTGAACTGAAAGGATGACTGTTCTTCCTCACCCATTCAATCTTTTTCCTCCCTCTTCTGGTGTAACTAAAGAGTATGAGTCCATGGTGGTTTTATGGTAAACATTTCTGGAAGAACTACTAATGTTCAGAATATTTTCTTAACTTGGAATATCTTTGCTTTATTTATGATCCAGTTCCAGCTGTCAGCATGTTACAATGAGCACTTTCTATTATTATACCAAGCTTCTTTGTCTGAAAAATACAGCTTTTAAAAACCAAGTAACTAATACTGCATAGGTGATTATGGGAGCCATTGTGATCACATATGAACAGAGTAGGAACAGCTGGTCAAATAATGTAGATCATAATACACAAATATCGTCACTAATAAACAGCAGTGAGTTCATTGTTCTGTGTAAGCCATTATTGCCCATTGTTCCTGATAACACAGATTGTGACTAGCCATCCAAAAAAGTCTGTGAGTCCTGGATATCTTTTTGAAGATAGTACAAATAGTTATTTGTCTAAAATTCGTTCATAGGATGATGGTCATAATTCACCATTATCTCTTATTCTTTGTTACCCTATTTAGTATAGTGCAGTGTAAGCCAATCTGGGAGCAAAAACAATACCATGTAAGATGAGCAATCATACGCTATAAATAACAAAGAGTGACTAGTCAATGTGAGCAGCTGTGAACAGGCCATAGGCAAATACATATGAATAACGAACATATTCACAGACTCAGCATTAGTTTGCAAGCAATTCACAGATACAAAAAAGGAAAAAAATTGCAATTAATAGTATTTATAATGAATAATTCAATTGGCTCTACTTCTTGACAACTGTCATGACACTTCCTAACCATTTTTTTCATTGAGATCTGCATATTTTGCTCTTTTAATCTTTCATATATTAGTCCTCTCAGCCTAAGTGTTAGATGGAAGTCCTTCAGTTCCTAAAGTGATACTAAAATCTCATTCCACTTGAAATCTTCATTCTTTCTAGAGGTATTAGTTTATTATAGTTGTGATTATCTGCATTTTAAAGGATTACCTTTTATCTAATTTGAAAATACAAAGTATGGCAACTTATTCCCTTCCCTTTTCAGTGCAAGGCTTACAGACAAGCGAAGTAATTTCTGTGCAAAGTGGAGGTTTTTTTCTGGCATTTACTTGGTATTGAAAAATGGTACAATTTAAAGAAAAAGGTTAACCTCTACCTAAAGTCCTCATTTACCTTCACTTTCCTGAGAAAAGCTCCTGATCTTATTCAGAAATATCATTCTGTGCTTTGCTAGAGATCTCCTTAATATTAACTTCTTATTTTACACATGTTCAATTTAAGGAACTGAAAAACAGTGTTTAATTGCCATAAATTTAAGAATACACCTGATATCTTTTATCTCCTTAACAATTAAGGTAGACATACCCTATACATTAAAACCACCTACCTATTCCCTAACTAACCACAGTACAGAACATATTTTAGAGCAGAAACCAAAGAATTGCAACTACAGAAGACTGTATAGTACTTTAATACTTGAAAGGAAAGTAATGGTGTTTTCATTAAAAATATATTCTCTCAAATACAAATGCATGTTATTGCAAAATCTGAATCAGACAGCCTGATATGTAGGTTCTTTGTCAAATAACGTGGAGTCAATTCATAGAGATCAAGGTTAAGAATCTTCTCAAGAATATTAATACATTTTGCAGATAGACATCTAGCTTTGACTTAGTCATCACACTCTTCTTTCAAAGCAACTGGAAAGATACAACAGTAAGCATACAGTTATTTATCTGGCCCACTTCAGGATGAGACTTATTATCCTCTAGAGCTACTCTATTTTCTCTATTGACAATAAAAGTAATTGATTAATTAACTAATTCAGAATTAAATGCTTAAACAAGGTGAACACTGGTTTAGATAAAACTATGGAACGAACTGGTAATCCAAGAAAGAATTTTCACAAAATCACCAGTTCTCCTGCAAAGTTTCTTGCCTACTTTATTTCAAATACACTGTTAATGTGGACTTGAAAAGAAATAGCGTGCATTATTAAACAACCATATACATCATTTTCCCTAGGGGAAGAATCAGAGAAGGGATCGACTTCACATACCAAATCCATCATCATTAAGATAAATCTATACTGCTGAGCGGAACATGGTCCAGAAGGCAGGTTAAAACCTTCATGGAGCTGGCCAGCCCCCGGCAGATTGTGGCTTGGCATTCTACAGCATAGTCTCAAAAGCAGGACAGGTGTTTGTCAAGGTGAGTCCTCCAGTTCTGATTCCCTATGTATCCAGTTTAAGGAATCTGTTGACAATCAAATTCTATGCAGTTAGATTTAAGTTCAATGGAAATAAAAATGGAATCATTACTTCAAGTCATCTTGGAAAGAATACCAATGAATCAGGTTATAGAAAACAGAAATGAAGAATAAAAAGCTAGGAAAAATTGAGAAGTAAAATGGTTGATAATGTTACTTTAATCCCTTTTTGTTTATGTATGACATATATTTGCATAATTCTACTTTGTTTTTTCCTGTCTATACTCCTTACCTTATATATTGTGCAATACACTCTTTTTAGAATAAAAGACAATGTCATTTTAAAACAGAAGTTTGGGATGTTCTATTGCTGGCCCTTTCTCATTCACTGCACAGGATAGACAGTTCTCACCTAATGACAGCTACTCAATATTTTTGTTTTATTCTCATTGCTCAAGGTATGGCCTCAAGCCAAATTATTGCACACTATTTAAGCCCTACTCTGAAGGCAGAGTTATTGATTTTGTTATGGACATTCTTATAGTGATCCTCACTAATGTATATGAGCACTTCACAAACAATTTACCTTCACAACTCTCCAGTAAAGAGTCTGGAAGAGAAGGGGAGGTGTTGTTGAAAGATTATATTCTCACCTTGGTACAGAATTGAGGCATAATGTGTCTAAGGTTATTTTGGAGTAAGCTATGTGAGGTAGTCTAAGACTTGGGGTTTTAGAAAAATTTCCACTATGTAATACTTTGTATGTTCAAGCACTGTATCTTTTGAGCTTAGATGATTTCTTTTTGAAAAGCAATCCCACTTTTCAATTCAATTAAAAGGCCAGGTTCAACAAAGAAGTTGGATGCTAAAGAGTGTGTTGATATGGTAGCTGCGAAGTATAATTGCAAATTAAAAGGAAGGTACCTAGGGGAAAGCTAGAGACATGAGAAGGTTGATTAAAAAACAATAAACAAGCAAACAAAAAACCTACCCATAGAGCCAGAGCTAGCTAGTAGGTAAAATGGAGAAGCAATCACTAAAGCAACACTTTGAAGTTTAGTTTAGAGGAGCAAAAGGAGTTGCAAATCTGTATTGATGTTCTACAGTGCCTTTCCTAAGTATACTATTGTATTAAGCATTTGATTAGGAAGAGACCTGAACTGTATTTCCCATGAAGTATATCTGTCTCATACTCTCTACATTACATAATTCTTATTAGATATTATTTGTGTTAGAGCAATACTATGGGGAACATATTTTAAAAACAGAAATTAAAGTTAATTTGACACGATTTTTTAAAGATAATTTCATTTCCCAAGAAACCATAAATTTTCATAGATTCCATTCAATTTCAGGAATAAAAACAGACAATCAAAAGCATTAAAATATACTAGCAGAGTTTTCTTTAAAACAGGAAGTGTTGTAAACACCCTCAAATGACAGAATAAGTTTTCATGTCACATGTAAATCATCATTTTAGCTGAGAATTTTTTTTTTTTTTTTAATAGGGAGAGTTAAATCAAGTTCAGATTTAGTTTTGGGTATATAATTTAAATCAAGCTCAGGTTTACTTTTGAGTACTGAGAAGGGTTATGGAGCGTAGCATAACCCTGCCATTCGTGGGACCTAAAATAACAAGTTCCCTTTTTTTAACATGATGCACTTGTCGTGGTTTTAGTCCAGCCAGTAACAAAGCACCACGAAGCCGCTCGCTCACTCCCCCTGTCCACGATGGGATAAGGAGAAAATATAAAGGCAGGCTCATGGGTCAAGATAAGGACTGGGAGGGATCACTCCCCACTTATGGTCACGGGCAAAAGACAGGCTCACCTTGGGGAAGAAACAAAATCAATTTAATTTACTACAAATCAAATAAAAAACAAAGATATTAGGAAGAAAAAAACAAACCTCAGAACACCTTCCCCCCATTCCTACCACCTTCCCGGCTCAGCTCCATTCCCGGTTCTTTCTACCTCCTCCCCCTGGCGGTGCAGGGGAAGAGGGGATGGGGGTTAAGTCAGCTCGCAACACGTTGTCTCTGCCGCTCCATTCCTCAGGGGGAAGATTCTTCACTCATCCCCTGCTCCACCGTGGGGTACCTCCCACGGGAGACAGTCCTTCATGAACTTCTCCAATGTGGTTCCTTTCCGCAGGCTGCAGTTCCTCACAAACTGCTCCAGTGTGGGTCCTTTCTGTGGGCTGCAGTCCTTCAGTCACAGACTGCTCTAGCACTGGCTTTCCCATGGAGTCACAGCCATCTTGGGGGTATCCCCCTGCTCCAGCGTGGGCTCCTCCATGGGCTTCAGGTAGGCCTCTGCTCCCCCGCTCCCCTCCATGGGCTGCAAGGGGACAACGTGCCATCTCACCATGGGCTGCAGGGCCATCAGCCTCCTCAGGCGCCCCTCCTCCCCCTCCTTCTTCACTAACCTCGGTATCTGCAGAGTGGTTCCTCTCACATTCCAATGTCACCACTCCCTGCAGGTCCCCCTTCTTAAATATGTTCTCCCAGAGGCGCTGCCACCGTCACTGACTGGGTCGGCCTGGGCCAGAGGCAGGTCTGACTTGGAGCCGGGGAAGCTTCCAGCAGCTTCTCACAGGAGTCACCCCCGCGGCCCCTCCCCTGCTACCAAAAAAAACCCCACCCATGCCACACAAACACCTAACAGCACCTGTGAAGCCCTTCTGCTTGTACATTGATATTGCAATTGAATCCTCCCCTGATTAATTTTTCTCTGATCAGTTATCAGCCATCAATTTAGCTGTGCACTTAGTATGAGCTGGTCACCTCAATGGAGTATTTTCATGACTTTGCAGATCAGATTTGTGACTGTAATCTTTGATTATGGAACCACTCTGCCAAAAATTTATACCTAACACCAGGTTCAGGTTTAAAGCACTGGCTAGATTTCTGATCCAAAAACATGAGAAAAAGAAACCAAATTTTCTTCACTCATAACCATGAGCTGAATATCAACAAGTTTGGTCTAATTTTCCCATGTTTTGGGTGAGAACTCCAGCAAGTGTCTTGCTGGAAAGAAAACATGAATAAGGTGATGGAACAAGTCACTGTACAATATTTAAATGCTAAAAATGCAACTACAGTTAGCTTCCTTTTTCCCAAAATGTGGTAGCTTCTAGGTTTGGTGGGAACTTTGTCTTGTTCTAATAAAGCAATAATATAATAATTAAAGAATCCCAGTATACCAAATCTTAATCTAAGCAAACAAATGACCTTGTGGGATCAATTGGTTCTATTAAATGGTGCCACAAATTGTTTCTTTCTGCTTCTTTTGCTGGCCACCTTTTCAAGCTTTGTCATGTTCCTTGCAACTTTTTATTCTGCCTGTTGCTGTTTCTGCTGACTGCCCCATGCTCTGCTTCTCACACAAGCAGCTGCTCACACTGCTCACTCTTCCTGTTAACCACAAGAGCACTGCTAAGCTCTGGTATGTCACCTATAAGTGAGGTTATCTGTAGTACTGACAATTGACCCCATCCTACAGTGGACAGGGGATTCTGAAACAGCTCTTCCTGTTTCCCAGTTAAAAAAAATCTTAAACAGCTTCTTCGACCTCATTCCTTACACAGAGTTTACTGCCCTCTTCCTTTCCTTTCTAGGCTGTAAATTTTGCTAACCATGGAAGTTTGAGCCTTACTTTAGAATGAGTACTTACCCCAGCATTGGTTATTGATAGCTTGCTAATCCAAAAGCTATGGTAAATTGGAAACTTTTTCATTTCATTACATGGTGATCTTTCAACAGAATTGCCTGTCATACGTAATAGAACATGGGCATCATTATTTTTTATTTAGTTCCCCTTCTTTCCACTTAATGTTAACAGGATACTCTCAGTTTTTGGGGTCTTTCCCCTTTGGATTTCTTTGGAGAGGAGTAATATAAGGGGTTTACTTTCACTTTGTTGATTACATACTAAGTGTATGGATACTTAATGGATCTTATTCAGCAGGATCCTTGATTCAAAATGTTGCAGAGAGAAAGATTACTCACAATATTTTGGCCTGTGTGAGATGTCTGTACTCCTGAGCAGTTCACATATAAGTCCCTCAGGTGTGTGTGTGTGCATGTAAAATATGGAGAACATATATGCTCTATAAGATTTTGCACTTTTTAGTACAGGAAGAAAAAAAATTTAATCATTTCTGTTTCTGTGAAGAAATGTGGACTGTTTTACTCAGCGTCAGAGCAATAGATTAAGATCCCAAGGTGTTCAATATAAGAATACTATTTTTTCTTAAATTACTTTTTTCTTTTTAATTACAAATATATTTTTAAGGCTTTCCTATATGTTTTCAATAAAATACAACCAGAGTCACAATAAAACATGCCAGGCAATTCCAAAATGAAACTTTCAGATTTCTTGATTTCTAAGTAGAATTGCAAATACCACAAAAATTGGTTTTTTTCCAATATATTCTTTACATTGTATTTAATTTTTTCTATTGAGAAAAAAAGAACGATGGTATAACAGTGGAACCATAAGTATACAAGGAGAGAGAGATGTTTGAAAAAAATTAACAAAGGACTTGTAAGAAGCTACTTTACCTATGACAAAATTAAGATATATTATTTTGAAACAACATTTCAAATAGTTATTTTACAATGAAAAGGTAAAGCATATGAATTTTCCAATTCTTCTTCAAACCTTAAAAACATTCTCCATTGCAATTAGATTATAGCTGGCTATTACCAAGACAAAGCAATTTTCAAGGGTGAAGTCTTAAAGACATGAAAGTAAAGCTTTATCAGGAAACTTGGAGGCAAACTTGGAGGCAACCTTAATCACAGAGATTACTAATCTCCATAATAATGACACTATAGTGTAGGAACAATTTGCTGTCTCATATTTATTACAAAATCTACAAATAAGAATATGATTTCAAATTACTATATTCTGCTCTGAACAGCAGGAGTTAAAACATTCACTTTCATTGTGTGGGTTGTTAGGAGATGAGCATTTGCAGACTGCGTGATGTGATATAATGATATGCTTGTTGCAATATCTCAGTAAAGATGGATTCTGGTGTCTGATATTGTTCTATTTTTTCTTCAGCTCTGCCTAACTCTTCAGTATAATATTTTTATGTCACTACTCTTTTTTGGTGGTTATTGTATTCTTCTCTATTAAAAAAATTAAAAATATTTTCTTATGTTTCCTCCCATTAAGAGCAACACTGTCTCTCTCTTCATGTATCCCTTAATATTATTATTATCCCTTATTTATTTTTTTAAATCCAGATGGAAAGTAAATGCTTAATCCTAGAGGAATTCTCATTTTATCCCTTGACAAATCTATGATTTATCTTTCTTCCTGTCAGTAAGGTGATGAACACACTACAGAAGCTTATTTTCAGACACTTTGTCCCCAAAATGGTTGTAATTCCATCTCACCCACTAAAAAAATTCTGTTCAGGCTTCCCACAGAACAAATTGCTTTCTGAAAGTCCTCTATTTTTCCATTATTTTAGCTTCAGTTTTTCCCTCCCAGTGATGCTCCCTCCTCTTCTCTCCATATCATGGTTACATATTGTCTCCTGTCAGTAAGGGCAGGGCTGCCCCATGAGGGGGCCAGTCTGTGGAGTGCTGTTGAGCCTCTGAAACTTCTGGTGTGGGGCAAGCCAGAGCTGGGACCTGCAGATTGCAGGGAAATACCTGCTCCATTGTAGTCTTCTCCATGGGCTGCAGGGGAAAGTCTGCTCCAGGGCTTGGAGCACCTCTTCCCCCTCCTTCTTCTCTCACCTTGGAGTCTGCAGGGCGGTTTCTCTCACATTTTCTCTTACTCCTCAGCCTCGGGCAGTATTTTGCCCTTTCTTAAATATGTTGTGAGGGAGGTGCGATCATCTTGGCTGATGGGCTCAACCGTGCCCTGTGGTGGGTCCATTGGAGCCAGCTGAAACTGGCTGTGTCCAGTACGGGACAGCCCCAGCCTCTTCTCACAGAGGTCACCCCTGCAGCCCCCCTGCTGCCAAAACCAAACCTTTCTACCTACACCCAGTACACAAGTATACCAAAAACCTGGCTCAGGCAAGGATGGGGTGTGCAGGGTTGAGGTGAAACAGGGCTCCTGATCCTGTGGATGAGAGGAGGTCCCAGGGGATGCTGGCCAGGGTCAGTAAGACCCAGTGTTATCCTCAAGGTACTGACATTTCCAAAGAAGGTGCCCAGGACAATGTTTGCTCTTTGTCTGCATCTGGCCATGTCTCTGCACGGGTTGCATAGTGCTTTGATGAGACATTTGTTCAGAAGGCAGCTCACTATGCAATATCTCCTATATTCCTAGAGGGTTTTTTTTGGAGGATGCATTTAGGATGTAGTTAGGGCATGTGCATTGCTAAGGGATTTGCAAGCAGTCTTCTCCAACACAGCTGAGACAGAGCCTCTCTACCCTGAGAATCATTGCCATGTGCAATCTTTATCACTTATATGTTCCAATGAAATTTATATTCTAATTCCAATTCTGCTATAACTGACAAGTTGGACTGCTTCAGCCCTTTTATCAGTCACAAATAAATCACATACTATCATCTCACATTCCCATTTCACTCTTGAATCTTAGTCTTTTTACTGTTGTTAATAAAGAAATCCTAGTTTTTACTGTAAGCATATATAAGAAGAGCATGTCTGGTCCTTTAAGGGTATGTAGTCAAAGAATCCACAAAGCATAACATACAGAGACAAACCTGACCAACACATGATAAGGAAGGTCATGGCAAGAAGTCACATAAACTGGTAAGAGCACGTGGGGTGTGAAAATGTTTATTTGTTCAGTTTGCAGGGGTATCAGACAGGAGGGTGTCCATGTTGTTATTTGGGGTGATCTGTGAGTGTGGGGTATCTGTAGGACAATTGTGTGAATGCTGCATGTTTGCTAATAATTTCATTTAAAAATAAAACTGGACTTGGGTTTTCTGTTACTTTATTGTGGAAAAAAAAAAAGCTTTGATTTATCAATATATTGTCATAGCATTTGGGCTTGTTTCAATAAGAAATATCTCATTTATATCAGTGTAATTAGTTCAGGTATTTAGGGTTTCAAAGTTTACCACCTGTATTTATTACAAAATACAGCACACCTAAAATAATGATGAAGACAAATTTGGGGTTTTTTCTATATTCTCAATAAAATATTTTCATTTCTGCATTAATTTATTTGGCTTCTTTATATATCCCTAGTGGGATTACTGGAGCAGAGTTTAATTTTTTTTAGTAACAATTTGTTTTCTTCTAGAAATTTATGAGAAATGAAAAAGTTGAAGCCAGGTTTCCTAAAGACTACCATTACTACGATGATTGACTATCTGTTATTGTCTGGTGTTTGCTCTTACCTATAACATCTTCTTTCAATGTATTTTAGCTATAAAGTTCAGGCCATTGCAGAAATCAGTGATGGGAGTCAGATGAAGGAGAAATGTGGATATTTGAAGCTTGATTCAAAACATCTACCTACCTTCTATTTTTCAAGCTTTGCAAAAGAGAATAATTATCACTGAGATCTCATTCTCCTAACTAACCATTTACATATATATATATTTATAAATTTATTTGAAATCTGTAAAAGATTCAAACTTGATTGCTACAGGAGGTACATAACTATTCATCATATAAGTCTTGTTTTCCGAGAATTTTGTACCTTAGTTGCTCTCTCTTCTACCTTAAATGCTACATTTAATCATAGAATCATAGAATAGTTTGGGTTGGAAGGGACCTTTAAATGTCATCGAGTCCAACCCGCCTGCAATAAGCAGGGACATCTTCAACTATATCATGTTGCTCAGAGCCCCATCCAACCTGACCTTGAATGTTTCCAGGGATGGGGCATCTACCACCTCTCTGGGCAACCTGTTCCAGTGTTTCACCACCCTCATCGTAAAAAATTTCTTCCTTATATCTAGTCTAAATCTACCCTCCTTTAGTTTAAAACCATTACCCCTTGTCCTAGCGCAACAGGCCCTGCTAAAAAGTCTGTCCCCATCTTTCTTATTAGCCCCCTTTAAGTACTGAAAGGCCCCAATAAAGTCTCCCCAAAGCTTTCTCTTCTCCAGGCTTAACCCCAAGTCTCTCAGCCTTTCCTAATAGGCAAGGTGTTCTGATCGTTTTTGTGGCTCTCCTCTGGACCCACTCTAGCAAGTCCATGTTTTTCCTGTACTCCTGAGGACTCTAGAGCTGGACACAGTATTCTAGGTGGGGGTCGCACCAGAGATGGAGTAGAGGGGCAGAATCACCTCCCTCAACCTGCTGGCCAAGCTTCTTTTGATGCAGACCAGGATATGATTGGTTTTCTGGGTTGTGAGCGCACATTGTCAGCTTTTCATCCACCAGTACCCCCAAGTCCTTCTCTGCAGGGCTGCTCTGAATCCCTTCATGCCCCAGCCTGTATTGGTACTGAGTGTTGCCCTGACCCATGTGCAGGACCTTGCACTTGGCCTTGTTGAACCTCATGAGGTTCACACAGGCCCACTTCTCGAGCTCAGCCAGGGCCCTCTGGATGGCAATAATAATAATAAGTTTTATCAATGTTATAATTATAACTGTTTGAGCCCTCGTGCCCTCTGTCCATTTTGTCTAAAATTGGCCAAATAATTAAAAGACTTAAAAAACCACAAAGACTCATATACTGGGATTCATATGATCTAATGTAGATATCTACACACCAGTAGTGACTCTAAGATGCTGTGCAGCTGTTTTAGTCAACGAGGGCAAATACATTGGTCAAATACTGTAGAATTCATTTCCTATACAGCTGTCTTCAGTATGTCCAATAAATCACAATAAAATCCATTGCAAGATTTCCAATAACCTTATTATGGTAACATTTTGCCCAGTGTGCATATTCCAGTAATCTAACACCTGAATAATCTCTTTTTTTTTTTTTTTAATTTTTCCATTTTGTCCTTTAAAATATCATTCAGCTTTAAAATGCATGTTTGCACTGAAACAATTTTACAATGTAAAAATAATACTTGCAAAGACAAAAATCAGTTGAATAATGATTCTTCTGTGTATGCATGTGTGTGTCTCTAAGTAGGTAGGAGACAAAATCTTATACTCAAATCCAAATGCAAATTTATATATACACTTAGAGTAAATGAAAACAGAATGTTTTTCTGTCAGAAAAATAGACATCTTGCTTAAGCAGGTTTATACCTTTGACTATTATTTATGAAGTATTTGTCGTATGTTGGAGAAGCACTACTGTCCTTCGTATTTATAAAGTATACTTCACTATTAGATGAGTTTGCAGATTGGCTGCCTGCCTCCAACTGCTCCACTTTGGTAACAAAATTAATGGTACATACATCAATAGATGTGGCAAATTAGCATACTGGACAGAAGTAATAAATCTGAACTATCTTAACAAAGAGCATTATTTTTTTCCATTATTTCTCATATTGCCTTATTCCATCCTAACTACTTTTATACACAATCTGAGAGGTGAACCTTCATTTTTTAACCAGATACTTAGATTGATGAATACAGTATTTCTCATGTAATATCCAGGAACAGTTACAATTCTGACAATGGTATACATTTCATGAGTAATTATTACCTTGAATATTTGTTTTTCTGTACATCAGCTATGTCGATATTAGTGAAATATTAAATGTTGTTAGCCACCTAGAATGACATCTCATCTAACTGTAAATAACCTTCTATCTCAGCTAGGTTTCTAGACACTACAGTCAACCAAAAGAAGTAGGCAGACAGATTCACCTCACTTGTATAAAAGTCTATCTCACAATGAAAAGGAAGCATGCTATGAAGAATTTTCTCCTAATGACCATAAAAGAAGTTTTGATATGTAAAAAATATTTTGGTATATACAAATGAAATCTGTCTCCAAAAACTATTTCCAGTTCTTTCCATGACCAAAAAATTTCATCTTGTACTCAAAAACAGTTATCACATTTCATGTCTTGCAGTGTAGCATGATCAAGTCCACAATTGTTGAAATAGCCACATTGTTGTCTGATCACTTAGAAGGAAAAAAAGAGATACTACAATAGAAATTACTAAAAACTTGATTTTTTTTTCCTTAGCCTAGAAAACCCTTTACCAAAATGTAAAAAGTAGAGTTACGCGAGTCAAATCTGGACCATTTGATACTTTAAAAAGTCAAGAATAAGAATTTTCCTTCAATTCAAAATGCTATCAGCTCCACCAGTAACACATGCTCATAAAACGGAGTGTTACTTGATTGCTGTATAGAAATGATGCTGATATCCAGACTATCTTTAGTTTTCAAATAGTGATAAAGAGTAGCCCCAAACAGACTAAATTATAGGAACCTAACTGTAGTGGTAAAGGCAGGAATAAATGAAGTGATATCTGTTTCTGAATTAAAAGGTTATACTCTCTTTATCAAGCAGAGATGAAAACAATTATTCTTTGGCACAGTCACTACAACACCCCTAAACAAAAAGGGGTGTACAAATAACAGCTTCAAGAAAAATAACCTTATAATAAAGAGTGACCTAATTTTGCTTACTTAATTTTTTCTCCGCTACTGGCTTAATCTGTAATTAGAATGTGTGTCTTGGGGGGTATTGTGGATGGAGTGACACACTTCACTCATAAGAGAGAAGCAGCAATATGTTTGTTGATATAAAATAGCGATTTAACAAAGTTTGATACGAAATGCAACAATGGTTTAACAAGATTTGATGGCAAGGTTCACTAGGTATTTACTGCATAGCAGACAAGGTCAGACAAAACTGTCAGGGAGACCCATTGAGTCATGAGGTTCAGAATGGACTCCCTTGCATTCTAAGCTCCTTCCCAGAGAGCAGTGTAGGTGTGGCTGGATCCACTCCTAGTCCCAAACTTGGTCAACGGTTTATGTCTAAAAGATTACATATGCACAATCAATCCTTTATATCACTTAGCTAAGATTTCAAAGTTTAGCATGGTATTAATTGTTTACTGAGAATCTGTTGTGGCAAGGAACTGCTCAACCTCAAGGAGTAACCTTGAGAGGCACCCCTAATCAAGGGGAGATCCTAGTGTGCAGCCTGCTGCTGTGCAGATTGCTCAATGGGCCCTGGGCTGTCCACTATTTATGGAGTAAGATGACTGACTAATTGTCATATTTGCATATCGACTACAGATGTTATTTTCTTCCAAATTTAGCTTGAGTCGGACATTGACCAACACTGTGGTTAGGTGGGCAAATTGTTCAAATTAGCTTTTGGCTATTGTGCTGTTACCTGTCTCCTCTGAATCCACTTTGAGCTGGATGCAGCCATCACGACCAGACCACATCCATTACAACTTCTTCACGTGGTTATCACTTGAGCAGGATTACATGAAATAAAGGTCAGGCTGGGGAAGGGGGGGAGCACACAACCACAGGGGTTGGTCTTTCTTTTCCCTGCTGAAAAGATACAAGACACATACTAATTTCATTCAGAGAGGGATTATATGTTTGTTTTTCTTGGATATAATTTTAGAATAAACTATTGATTGTAAAATATCTTATTCCAATAGCAAGTCATCACAGCATCAGCACATCAAGACAAAATTCTCTTTTCTAATTGCTTGGTTTGTAAAATATGCTGTACACAACAAGGAGACTAACAAAAACAGATGTACTCTGTCAGCCAAAGGGGAAATATCTGCATAACAAGTTAGCCCGGGAGAGGATTATGTTAGCATAGAAATGCAATCATTAATGTACATTATCATTCTTCATCACTCTGTTCTCTGCTTAGTGTTTTTGCTTTCATATTGTAAAATCCTGTGTACTACTAGCATTGGCACGTACCATTTATAGAATATATACTTCAAATACTTAATGGATCATCCAAATAAGAGAGATGGGGGGTTGATATATGCTTTTAGAAGCAGATCCTTATGCCAGGGATTTGCTCACCACAATGTGGAGGCGTGTCTAGAGCAGCATATGCAGATGTAGCAGTCAGCTTTAATCTCTCTAGCTGAGTTACAAGTGAGGACAGGGGACCTATTCAATAAAGTGCCTCAGAGGCTCATGTGCT
>VYZV01042154.1:2363-39982 GCA_013401275.1 Pandion haliaetus
AGTTCCGCACTCAGGCCAGGGAGAATAATAAAATAAACCCCTCAGGAACTTCAAAGCCAGCTTGTGGGGCGTCAGTGAAAAGGGTGTCACCTCCATCGCCTTCTTCCCAGGGATTTTTTCCAGGAGGTGGAAAGGGGCGAGGGCCAGCTCCAGCCCATCCGCGGGTTACCAGGGCTGGGTGGTTTGCGGGAGCGCACAGTACCGCGGCGCTGAGCTGTTGCGCTTCATAGCTAGGTATCGCCTTATTCGTTACCTTTGTCCTCTAGGTTTCTTGGATTCTCGGGATGTATTTATCTTGTCGGTCTGGGGCTGCTTCGCTAAGTCGCTGTGTAAATTGAAAGGCTTTTTTTTTTTTTTTTTCCCCCTTTTCCTCCCCTCCTCAGCTCACCACCTTTTTTAATTAAAGCTTTTAACTCGCCTGGTGTTTACTGTCTTATGTAAAGTATCTAAACAAACAGACCCGGCCGAATACAAACACCAAAAGGGAGCTGGCCCCCCATTCTTACCCTTTTATTGTCCAAAAAAAAAAGCGCATCTCCCCATGTCATAGTTACAGTTCCAAAAGGAAATTGCTTTTATTTGTAAAGGAGGCTTTAAAAAGCAGTGACATGAAGGGGAAAAGCTCCTTAAGGGAGGAAGGTCACGGGGTTAGGGGTGAGATTAAAGGAGCGATCTTTCCACCTCGCAGGGAAAGCAGTGCCGGAGCCTCCCCAAACCTGGGAGAAGGGCTGCTGGGGGTGCGGGTGGAGAGGGCAATGCTGGGGGCCGGGGCTGGAGGAGGCTGCTGGGCCCCGGGCAGTCCCTTGGTCCCACACAGCTGTCAGAGAAGGGAGCAGATGCAAAGAGGTGAAATCCCTTGCTTCAACCCCCCAGACCTCACATCCTCTGTGTCACCCAGACAGAAACATCACAGTGGGGGAAGCCGCCCCTCCAGAGCTCCGGCTCAGGTGGGCGGTGGGACACGGAGGGCCGTGGGATGCAGAGGGCGATGGGTATGGGGAGCCCTGCTCCCCGCTGGGGCTTGGGAAAGGAGGCTGTGCCACCTCCCCAAGGCGGGTTGTTGCTGTCTATTTGTGGGGAGCCGAGCCGAGCGATGGAAGGCGACAGGACCACGCAAGCGATCACCCCCAAACCTCACTTCCCCTCTTCCGTATCCGTCCATGACGGCTGGGTTTTTTGCTGAATAATGGTCCCTGGTGAAGGAAAGTCATTGTGAGGGATGTAGAGGCACTTCCCTTTGCCCCCTGCAAAGGCAGCACCCTGCCTTGTCTCAGGCATGAACAGCAGTCTAGGGCTCCGGGGTCAATGCTGACAAAGGTGGCTGCATCCCCCCTGCACGCCCTCTGCCTGCCTGACCCCTTTCCTGTTCCCCTCTCCCTCTGGGTGGGTACAGTCCGCTCCCCTTACCAGTCCTAAACTGGGGCTGTGCCCAGCCCTGCCCCACGCAGGAGCAAGGGGCAGTTTCTGCAGGGCAGCAAGGAGAGGGAGTTGCAGCCCCGGTCTCACCATGGGTGGAAAATGTCTTTTCTACCGCTGAGAGGGATGCAAACATCCCTAAGAGGGATGCAAGCATCTCTCTTTGCTCTAGCTGGGGTTTGTGTCCCGGACTGTCCATCTCCTGTACTCAGGAGGTCCCTGCTAATAAGTGATCCCCACCATGGCAAGGGAAGGTGCCAGTGGTGATAATTCCTTTGCTCCTGGCGTGCTGCCAGCATGGGTGAGCGGCTGGGACATTTCTCTGCCCAGCTGAGGACAGTCCCAGAGGAAGCGCATTTGGAAGGAGAGGCGGGGCTGGCCATGCTTCCTCCTGGGATGGGGATGGAGAGGGGACCACATCTGCCTGACCCATTCAGGGTTTCAAGAGCAGCGCTGTGCGGTTATGCCCTCACCACACTGAGGCCTGAGCATGACCAAGATGTGGATGCAGGCACACTCCCACTTGGGCTGCATGGGAAGATGCGGGTTGTTTGCTGGGCACAGTGTTTGAAGCAAACCTAAATGAGGTGGCCATGTTCTTGCCGTGACCCTGAGCAGACTGCTTTGTCCCTCCATGCCTTTAGGGACAGGATGCGCACACACCAGCTCTCCTACCCTTTCCTGAAGTTCAGGGCTCTGTGACATTTGGGTAGTGTGTATCTGGCGCTCTGCGGCTTCTGCTTGGCGTTTCCAGTCCCAAAATCTATTCTCGCTTTCTTCTCCAAAGTGCAGTGGCCTCATTGTCCTCGATATTTGGGGAGCTTGTGCAAGCATAGAATGAGAATGGGTGTGTGGGAGGCTGCTCCTCTCCTAAAATATGTGCATTTAAACTGTCTGAGGGAATTACTGACATTAGCCTGCTTTGTTTTGGGGTTTCATTTGTGTCATTCAGTAAACATCCCCCTGCAACCTGGGTAGTGAATGCCCAGCCGTGCTCAGTGGAGATGCCACTCGGCGCTCCGCCTGCCACAGCAACTGCTTGAGGATAGTAAATCCATTCACCCTTTCACTTGCAGGCATTGGAGCTGCATTGGCTTGTGCAGAGGTGGCTCCTGTGCCCCTCTGTGGCTGGGTCACAGCTCCCCTGACTTACGGGACTTATGTGCCGTGGAGCATCTGCAAACTGTCCTGTCCTGCAGGACCCCTGCCAACGGCATGGACATTCCTCATTCAGGCAAACACAGTGGCTTGTGTGGACCAGGAACTTGTCCTTCCCTTTCACCTTACCTTTCTGCATCACCGGTTTTATATAAAACCACAGAATAGACCATAAAGCCTGGCACACACAACTCACTGAGAATTGACTGGGTATCATAGATACACACTGCTTCTATAAATATTTATGGAGGTACAGTCAGCCTTGGTGTGGGCAAATATGAATGTAAATAATTCCATACACTCCTAGAGTGCTACGGATGGTGCCGTGAGCAGGAATAGCGGTTCCTTGTGAAATCAATTTAATGAATCAGTTATAGTAAGAGGGAAATAATCCTAGCAGCATTATTATGTCCAATAGCAGGAGCAACACAATGAGGGCTGGGTTATCCAGAGAGCCTCTGCTTGGGAGCATGGAGCCCTCCACAAGCTTCCCAGTGAAGGAAGATGAAGACGAAGAACATGAAGAACCACCAGAGGAGAGATGTGGGTGCGGGTGATAGAAATAAGAAAGAAAGAGTTGGGTTTTCCTGGCTGTTACACACAAGGGTGCTGTGACATTCACTGGGATGGTGGCTGTCGGGGTGGGGACAGGCACCCTGGGTGGCACGACTTGCTTGGTGAGGAGGGGATGAGCAAGAAGTCGATGAGCTGAAATGGATGACTTGCTTGGTGAGGAGGGGATGAGCAAGAAGTCGATGAGCTGAAATGGATGGTCTTGGGTGAGAAGAGATGCTGCACACCCTGGGCCCCTCTGATATCAAATACCCCTCAGCAGAAAGCTTGTTTTCAAGTGATTTTGGCCCCTAAATATCTGTGTGCCCTCAGCTAACACTGCCAAACCCTCCCAGGACATGGATGTCTTGCATTTTCACCTCTGCCAGAAAATGGAGGAGATGAAGAGTTCCAGGATTAAATCTCAATTTCACAACAGGCTTCCTCATGTCTTTGGGTGAATCTCTTCATCTTTCTCTTCCCATTTTCTGCAGCAAAGTGCTCTCTCCTGACCAGGCATCTCTTCCATGCTCCATCTCTGGCACTTTGCTGAGTTACAATGTGAGCCCTACAGCACAGAGCAGCCTCTGGGGCACAGTTTCTACAGGTGATGATCAAAGGTCTTTCCTAAATGTAGACAAAGTAGATCCATAGGTGTTGGTTTTGTTTGAGTAAAACCGACACTGGTGCAAAAGGCCAGCACAGAGGCCGAGCAACTCCTATGTCCTTGCAAAAGCGTGTGGACCTTTCAGGTGCCTCTAGGCTAAGGGATGCTGTGTGTAGCTCACAGAGACACAGCATAGAGGATGGGGGGAACTTCACTGTCTGTGGGCATATTCGTGAAGTAATTCTCAGCCCATAGGTTATTCAATAGCAGTTCACTGGGAGCGTGCAGTAGTTCACAGTGTGACGCATGCTGCTGGACACATGGGTCATGTTAGCGCTGATCTTCCCTCAAGAGGTGGACAGTACCAGCAGAACCAGGTCAAATTTCTGGAGATCTTTTCTAGCTTGTAGTTTTCTTTTTGCAGGCGTGTTCCAGCCAGGTAATTAATCTGTTAGGTCATGTAAGGAAAGTAAAGGAAGAAGAGGCAAGAACATGGCCAAAGCAAATCTGATTTTTTTATTTAAGTGAGGATTTCAGGATATGTTTTGAGTTGTCCATCAGCTCAAACAGTGAAGATCATCTTCCTTAGCTGGATGTGTTCTCTGCAGAACTTCTCCATGTGCTGATTCGGTGTTTATAAACTCAGGGGCATTTTGACCCAACAGCTCCAAGGCTGTTGGTAGAGCAGAAGGGCCAGAGGAAAGGGATGATTTGTTGTCTGAAGAGTTGAGCGACCCAGTTTTAGTCAAACTGCTTTCTGAATAACTGGACTTGAGAGGCAAGAGCTGAACTTTCACACTGGGGACTCCAGCAAGAGCATGAAATCTGGGTACAGCTGCACAGCGCTGTATAAACCCAACATATTTAGCATCTTTAAAAGCTCTTTCTTAGCAGTCCGATCCTTGACCTCACAGTTATTTCAATTAATTAGTCTATCAGAAACTATTTTTGTCCTTGCTTTCCCTCCTTCCCACAGGTTTGCAAGGCTGTACACAGTGCTGTGCTCCGGCACAGAGCAGTATTGTTTTCATGAGCTTTTGGGTGGATGCTGTACTGCATTAATGTGGCACTTTAGCATCCATTAATATGAGGCACTTATGCATCATCAGATTTTTGGGGGGGGGCACCTTTTCCTATTCTAATCAATGGACTGAAGATGTGGGAAAGGAAACCAGCAAAGTGCAAGGGCCAGGAGTGTGGTTGTTCACCCTCTCTACTGAAATCAATGATCATGTCTTGGGGGCTGGATCCTGCTCCTGATTACACCACCCAAAATCTGGAGTAGGTCCATGGGGCTGAACCCCTTTCACTGATAAACCCATGTGATGGGAGCAGGCAGAGGTCTGTTGTAGCTGAGGACAGGTAGTGGGTAATCAACTGGGCTGAGAGGAGGTGGGTTGAGCTGGCAGCTGAGTTGAGCAATAGCATGGGGCTGAAAAAAAAGCAGGAATTGTATGGACCCTTGAGCGAGGGAGCAAAGGGGAAGGACTGATATAACAGCCCAAGACTGGACACCAGCTCAAAGCACCCAGCTAGAAACCACAGTGTGTTTTGGAGCATCACTGAGGACCGGCGCAGGTTTGGGTTTTTTTTTAAGCTGGTGACACTCCAAATTATTGCCATTAAAACCCCTTGCTCTGGCTGCTGCCGCCAAGCAGAAGCCGGAAAGGGTTTGAAGTGAGAGGCAGCTGGAGCCTTCACAAAAGCAACCGCAGAATATAGAATCAGAGAGAAATTAGGACAACCATTTCTGTGAGCTTTGAAGGCAAAGGCTGTTTGTTTAGCCTTAAAGGAGGCAGGCTGCTCCCGCTGCTGCCTCGCTCGCCTCAGCCTGTGAGATAGCCTTCATGCTTTCTAAAGGCGAAAACCCTGCCAAAAGAGGAGGCGAGGCTGGGTTTCATTTGCCGTGGGGTGTGGCGAGGGGATCGCGGTGCCACTGCAGGGTCCCTCACTGCCAGTGTGCCCAGGCGGAGGCAGAGGTCAGCGGGTCGCCAGGTTTTGATCTGCCCTGATCCCCCTTCACAGGGGAAATGAAGCGACAGGGACTTTGCTCCAGCACAGTGGCCACTTTGAAAAAATGTTTCAGGCAGATAATTTATCGGGTTTAATTGCTCTTTAATCCCCCTGATCGGCCTGGCGTGGAGAAATCCCCTCTGAATGGGGGAGCCTGTTTGAAAAGGGCCAGGAGGGCTGGGAGGGCTGGTGGGAGGATGGAGGGATGGAAGGAGGGATAGAAGGATGGAGGAAGGATGGAGGAAGGACGGAGGAAGGATAGAAGGATGAAGGGAGGAATGGAAGGGTGAGGGATGAAGGGATGGAGGGAAGGAGGGAGAGATGGAGGGATTGAAGGAAGGATGGAGGAAGAGATAGAGGCGAGGAAACAGGGAGGGAGGGAGGGAGAGAGAGAGGCAGGGAAAGATGAGGGGAGGGAGGGATTGAAGGAAAGATGGAGGGAAAGAGGGAGAGCCTCTTGTTGTGCCCACCCAGCCTGGCCCCTCTCTGCAGCCTGGTGCCCCAGTGCTGCTGCCCACAGCCTGCAACCCTTTCAGTGATTTTATCACAGATTAAAAAGCCCTGGATCACCTCTCCTGTCTCCTGTATCCTCCCGCACAGAGGAGGCTGGACCAAAGTGCATCACTGCAGCAAGTGAGCAGGTGGGGGCTTTCTTAGCCATCCCCACCCAGGGACCCCAGCAGCACTGAGCCAGGGAGGGGCCCACCAGTGGCACCAGCACCCCAGTGCTGATCCCCTGGGTCCCCAAAGCCGCAGGGACTGATGTCCTCCTTCCCCCCTCGTTCAGCAAGGTCCCTCTCCTCTGTGTGCTTCTTGCCGTTTCTATGCCAAATCCTGGGCTTTGTAAGGAGTTCAGAGGAGGAAATATTTTGCACTCTCCATAGGAGCTGTACCTCTGTGCTCTGATGTAGTTACAAATGGGGGAACGAAGGCTTCCCAAGAAGGGCAGCAGATGCACAGGCCTCACTGGGTATGGCAAATCCTCAACATGGGGCAAAATCGCCTGTAACACCCCCCTCTATTTCTGTCCAGTGCTCTTGGCCAAGGTCTGAGTCTGGAGGCAGGAATGAAGGGCAGCGCGGGCTCAGAGCATCTCCAGCACAGCTATTTTCCTTTGGTGTTTATCTCCCCCTCAGGATGGCAAGGTGGTTTCTAGTGGGATATCTCCAGCTGCTTTCGTGGGACACATTTAGCCTAAAACACAGCAAAGCACACTGTCCATAACCCAACACAAGACCATGAAATCATCTGGTCTGTGCCATGACACTGAGCATGCAGAGAATTATAAAACTCTAATAATGTTTTAAAAAAACCCCACAGGCTAAACTGAAAAGTGTATCTGTACATCTCACCTCTTGCAGTGCCCCTTTGGCTCCTTATGGCCAAGCTCTGCTCTCTTGTACACTGGTGTAAATCAAGAGTGCTTGAGGGGTGAGTTGGATTCGACAGACACCAGAGTAAAACGAAATCTCCATTCAAAGGCAGGTAATATTCACCATGTGTAACCAGCAGAATCTGTGCAGCTTTATCCTGGAAATAATGCTTGTTTTCTGTTTCTGTGGTACAGAAATCTGCCCAGCAAAGGGCTCCTCCTACCTCTGTTTCCACAACCCAACAGCAGAACAATATCTATTTTTTCTATTTGATGCATATGAGCCGTTTCCTTTCAATCAAAGTACTTACAGATGATTTCATCATGCTGGTTCAAAGTATGTGTTGCCTTTTATGCCGTAGGTATCATTCTGGTTTTATTACACATTAAGTTGAGTCCAGACTTCTGCTTGCTTGCGTACAAGAAAAAGCACTCCAGTTAATTCCCAGCATTATAATATGCTACTGGGAACTTGAGTAGAGAGTCTATGGGCTCCCAAGAAAATTAACCTAGGCTTTCCACTCGAGACTTCATTGGTTTTAAATCAAAATCACAAACCAGCTATAGGCAGGTTAATGACAACTAGAAAAAAAAAAAATTGCACTGATGAGTCCAAAAGGCCCAAAGGTATATTAACCACAAGACTGATGTTTTCCCTGCAGCCTTCAGCAATGCAAACTCTCAGGGAAACTATTGCAGTGCCTAAAATATGCAACACAAACAAGATTACTCTTATTCTTACCCATGGCATAAAATATTACCCAGGCTTCTTCCAAGCCAGAAAAGCCTCAAATCTTTCATGGAAATTGCTGTAGCTGGAGAGGCGTAGATCTACCCCGACCATCCAAAGCTGCAGGGAACCTCAAGGACAGGTTGCTGTGCTTTGCCAAAGGAAAAAAAATGGTTGCAATGATGCTGCTAAAGAGCTTTGTGCTGGATCATGTGATGGAAGGGTGTATTTCCATCTTAGAGTCAGTCATGTTTCAGCACAGCAAAATACAGGGACTCTGGCTGAGCAATTCATTTAGGAATGGGAATAGCTGTTCCCTTTTGGTTCAAGGCAAGCTGTGACTTGTGGTCCTGTTCACTCCAACGTATTGGTGGCTCCTTGGAAACTGCATTTCTGGGCTCAGTGACCATGAGAGCTATGAGCTACAAAAAGACAAGGGACCAAAATTCCTCTTTTTTCCGTTTCCAGTGGTTGCTTTACCTGCTCAGGCAGGCGTGGGAGCAGTGGGCACCGGCTGCAGAGGTCTGAAGAGGTGAGCATCCTCTCTCCTGCAAGATCATCTCCAATGCTGTGGCAGGGTTTGTCCCACCACACCTACCCCACAAGCTGCCAGCAATGAGCTGGATGCTGGAAATTGGCTTTTTTTCTGTGTGAGAAGGTTTGATCAGGGAATTTCTTGCCAGTGAAGTGAGAGAATCCTGCTCATCCGTGGCAATGGGCTGGTCTATAATCAACCAACCAAATGTGTTCACATCCATTTTCCCAGCAAGAAACAAGGGAGGTGACAGATGAAGGAAAAAAGAGACCAGGAAAAGCGTAAAATAAACTCAGTTTCTTTAACCTACCACCATTTCCTGGTGTAGGTAACAAGATGAAAATGCCATAATTAATTCCCTTGGAGCATCCTCACAGCAAGGAGCCCAGCCAGTGAGCCCACACCTCCCAAAAGTAAACCCCAAACCCATGAAGTCGCTGAAGCAAGGCCAAGCTGGACCCCAGAATTCATTTACAGAGGAGCCTGCATGGAAAAAAAGACCATGGGATTTTCTGAGTAATTCAGTTAGTTAGGAACAGATTTTCCCTCTTGGTTCAACCACATCATTCTGTCAAATCCAGGTAAATGAGTCCTGATGATGGTTATGTAGGGGAGTGGAGTCAGAACATCTAAAACCTCTTATTTCTAGAACAAGATTGCAAATTGTTGACTCAACATACTGTCATTCCTTCCCTCCATGCCTTTTCTGTGGTGTCTTCCTAATGAAGACGTTATGTTTCCTCTCTGTATCGGGAACTGTGTGGAGAGACATTTTGTCCTTGTGACAGACACAGCCCGTCTAAAGGCTGCTGGCGTTTTTTTCCTTCCTCTACTTCTTTTTCTTTTTTTTTGGCAATTTCTCTTTTGGCTGATGAAACCCTCCCTGAGGCAGGAGAGTTTTGCTTTCCCAGGCAGCAGGCTTGCCAGGAGTGCTCCCCCAGCCTCTCACTGCTCTAATTATTAGCACAAGGACAAACAGATGAGAAGCCACGAATGGGGTCAGCTCCACCTGAAAAAAAAAAAAAAAAAATCATCTCTGAAAACCCCAGGCCAAGGTGTGAAAGCACGGTGTGATGGAAGTGCCTGACTGGCCAAACACTGGCAGGCGCATGGTGCTGCTGACACCAGGGCAATGTCCAAGCTCACTTTCCACGTAAGCACCAATTTACTGGAGGGAGAGAAAAGGCATCCTTAGCATCACCACATCCTTCACTAATGAGGAATTAGCCAGGTGAAATTCCTGGGTGATGGTAGGAAACAGGCAACATCTCGTGCTCTTTGGGAGAATGAACTAACATAGGATGAAGAACCAGTGCATCCCTTCTGCTGCTTCTGTCTTCTCTCCAGATGTGTGCTGAACTGTCCTGCCTGTGGACTCAGGCTATCCATAGAGGATTCCAATATATGCTGGAAATGGAGATCCTGTCCTGTGATTCCTACCCAATCTGAAGAGGAAAAAATAAAGCAGATGAAGATGTAGCTGGGACCTCAGCACTAAATATCCTACTGGGTCTTTGCTGTTCGCTTAGGTCTGTGGAAACTGATGCCCTTGTGCTTTCCTTCCAGGTTTTCTATTAAGGAGAAACTCTTTATTGCTTTTTTTTTTTTTTTTGAAGAGCTGATGACTTTCAATGGGAAAGGGCAGAGCAGGACACAGAAATCGGAGATTACATGAGATCATTTCATCTTAACAGGCTGCTGCCAATTCCTGAGCTCGATCTTTATCGAAACACCTAGAAACTGTGGCAGGCTCACCCCCTATGGAAAATACTTGTTTCCACTGCTGTTGGCTTAACTAGGACCAAACTATGTTTTAGTCATAGTTACCTCTAGTTCCAGCATGGCAAAGGCACAAACTTAAAATGCTGCAGGCATCTTTCCTGGAGGAAAGCAGGGATCCCCTTGCCACGGTAAATGAAGCTGATGAAAGGCCAGCTGAAAGTGTCCGTGGGCTGCAGCACATTGCTCCAAAAAGCCATGTAAGAATAATGCAAGCACCTTCATGGTGATGGGTTTGATTATTTTAAGGAGCCTGCATCGTCAGAGAGAAGCTATTGCAAATTAATTGCTTTTGGTGATGGGATTGAAGTCACAGAGAGTCTGGGGCTTTTTCAGCCCTCGCCATTTGAGCAACTTGCATCGGATCCATGGAGCTGGCAAGTGAGTCTTGAACAGATGCTCGGGAAAATTGGATAATTTACAAAGTGTTTACAAATACTTCCCGCTTGCCCCTTGCCAATTTTGCCATCCTCCCCACTTTGAGAAAACATGCAGGTACATCCCCAGCCATTGTCCTGTGGGTCCCTTCTGATGGAACTGGCACTGAAGGCATGGAAGTCATTGCAGGAACTTGCGTCCTCCACATCAGCCCATCCACAAGGAGAAATGTCACCCATGCAACCTGGCTGGGGCAGCGACTGGCAGTTCTGGGTGTAAGATATAGCCTTGATTTGAAGGCATTTTGAATTAAAGATATGGTAAATGGCTTGTTTTAAATACACAGCCCAGCAGTAACTAGAGGTATTTCTTCTGTGCTGATGTGCTTTGCTGCTACATGCAGAAAATTCTGGTGTTCTGTCCCAGGGGACCCCCCCCCAAATACCAGGTAAGAAGTCTTTGGTTCCTATTTCTAAGGTGAGATAAACTAATGTAAATTACTCTGAGACCCCCAGCATAAGAAAGACATGGACCTGCTTGGACTTGAGAAGACTCCAGGGAGACCTTATAGCAGCCTTCCAGTACCTAAAGGGGGCCTACAAGAAAGCCAGAGAGGGACTTTTTACAAGGGCCTGTAGTGATAGGACAAGGGGTAATGGCTTTAAACTGAAAGAGGGTAGATTTAGGTTAGATGTGACAAAGAAGTTCTTCACTGTGAGGGTGGTGAGGCACTGGAACAGGCTTCCCAGAGAGGCTGTGGATGCCCCATCCCTGGAAGTGTTCAAAGACAGGTTGGATGGGGCTTTGAGCAGCTTGGTCTAGTGGAAGGTGTCCCTGCCCCTGGCAGGGGGGTTTGGAACTATATGGTCTTTATGGTGCCTTCCAAGCCAAACCATTCTGCAATCTATGATATCACACACTGGCAGGGGCTGGAGCACCAGGCTGGCCTGAGATGTCACAGGCAGCCCAGAGGAAGCTCCCATGGCCTCTCAGATGTGGGCATCACACTCTCCTTCATGTGCTCATTTTGCAGTGCAGCACCTGGAACTAGATCCAGTATCTTCATGAAATCTCCAGGCTTAGCTGCTATACCTCAGGGACAGATGCATTGGCTGAGGCTTAAGGAGGTGTTAGCAGGCACAGATGGAGGTATGGAAAAGCAGTTTGGGTGGATTCCTTCCTCCACTGGATTTCTGCCATTGCACCAATACCTTTGGCATCGGTCAGCTTACAAATCCATCAAAAGTGACTTCAAGGAGCCCAAAGATTTTGGTTTACAGCTGAATGGTTTACAGCCTGCAGGGGATCTGGTGATGGGAAAGGCAAAGGTTGATGCTTTCTTTAATGCACAAAATTAATAACAAACCACTTTATGTGCCACAAAGGTCATGGTGTCTTGGCCAGTGGGCTTGGCCACTTACCTGCACCACAAAAGAGCATGAGCAGTGCTCAGTCTCTTCCTGCTTTCAGGACTGGCACCTCTCTGAGACAAACCCTGGGAGGTGGTGAGAGGGGCATGGCTGTGCCTGGGCTTCTGTCTCTAGCCCAACACATCCCAAACACATCCTGAGCTTGTGATGGATTTGTCCCTTTCACACAATGTTTGGTTATGGGTTAAAACTCCTGCATGGGAGAGCAGGGTCCCTCGGGGCTGTGTGGGGACTTTGGCTGATGCAGGGGAACAAAGGGTGATAAAAATCACTGCCTTCCTCCAGCTGACTTCTTACTGATGCTACATCTTCTCTAAGACAAGCAGCGATGCTGATTCAAGTTGGCATGTGCATTGCAAAGACTCCAGAATAAAATTTTCCCTATGCAGGAACTTCCCGATCCTGCTCTCTTCCAAATCTCTGTTCTTTGAACCCCAAATATTGCTCTGAACCACAGATTTAACATGACTAAGGGGCTCCAGGGCAATTACCATATCATGCCTTTCTCCCTACAGCTCTCACAGCCAGTTTCTCCAGCTTGCCTTTCTACTTACCAGGAGCATTGCAGCCAGACGCCCCTGCCCAGGCAGAGAGCATCCTCATCAGCTCTTAAAACTCCTGCTTTAATGGAGAAAACAAGATCCTTGGCTGGACTCGCCTTCCCCAGGCTGTGCATCCCGGCCGTGCAGATCCGGGCCCAGAGCCCTTCGCTGCTCCGGCAGCAACGGTAGAGGGAGCACACGCCACTGCCTGCCAGGCACCGCGGGTATTTTACCCAGATGTGACTTTTAATTTTAATTTTCTAGCAACAGAGAGGTGGACTGGCCCCATCCACCCCCCTCCAGCGATTTTCTCCTGATTGGCACAGCAGGCCCTGAGCGAGCACAGCTCGCGGGTACGGCGGGGAAGAGCTTTGCTTCGGTGGCGTGAGAGCAAATCCTGCAGCAAGGTTGTGGTTTGCTCCCTAGTAAGAGGCTTCGAAATATCGATCAGGACTGGAGAATAGATGTGCACAGGAGAAAGAGCACAAGATTTGGGGATTTAAAAATGATATAATTGGATTCCTGAATTAAACACAGCAAGCAGGAAGGTAGGCAACAGCATCCATCCAGGGGCTCAGGTTTTCTCAGCCTTGCTTGCCTGAGCATCCAATGTGGGACCATCCCAGATGATTTCTCCCGGGGAAATGATGTGCCTGAGCAAATAGGTTTGGGAACATCTTTGCTGACAGGCCAAAATGGTGGCATTGACTCCGTGTGCATCACATTAGGCTGTTTTCCCTGTGGTGCAATGGCACAGAATGGTGGTTCATCTTACTGGGGCTGGACACTCTTTCTGAAAGACAGGAGGTGACTTCTGGTTTCCAGGGATGGTCCATAGCTACACTTACCAGTGCTTTCTGTCACTAAAAATATTTAAAATGTTTAAAATTTGTAGCTTTTTAAGCTATAATATCATCTGCTGTTTGTGTTAATATTGGATTCATCTATTTGTGCCATATACTTCTCCCTATATAGATCTCTCAATGCACATGCCTATGTGGCATAGAAGCCAGCAGTTCTATAGGATAATCCCTTTGAACTGGTAGCGGCTTGGTCCTCACACGCTGGGCTGTGTGGTGCTGGTATGGGAGACATGGGGTCCACTTGCACTGTTTTGGGGACAGAGCTGAGTCCCAGCGTGGGGCAGCCACCCATGCCACAGCTGTGGGGGGCAGAGGCAGCGTCTCCTCACATGGGGGATGGGGCTGAGCTGCCCTGGAGGGTTCACCCCAAAAGCAGGGACCAACCTGGTGCAACTTTTACCCCAAAACCCCAATGTCTGCCCCTGGCACCAGCATCCCCACCTGAAGCAGAGACCCTCGAAAACATCACCCAGGTTCAGGTGGGAACTTTTAGCTGTTAAACTGCATGCTTATTATTACGTATAGGAAGCGTGTATTCATCTTTTATATGCATTTAAACATTTTGAGAGACCTGGGAGGCCCAAAGCAACAAAAAACCCATGTTTTGCAAATTACCCCTTGTAGTTTTCAGGTATGGAAGCCTCCCCTGGGGTTTCCCTGCTCCCAGGCTGCCTCTGGCCGGCTGATTTCCTGGCCATGTTGCCATGGAAACAAAAACTACATGGGTGAGAAGAGGGGGAAAAAAAGTTCTTGCAATAGGTGGCATTTCCCAGCTCAGAAAGTGAGACTTTCCCAGGCTAGGATTTTTTTCCAGGGTGTTTTTTCCCAAGAGAGCAGAGGGTAGGACATGCCCTGATGTGGAGGTGGATGAGCAGCGGTGGGTTGCCCTTGCTGCCTGCTGCATTCAGAGCAGTAGCACAGGTCTCAAGGCTTTAATGCTATTATTAATGGCCACTTTGCTGCTATAGATGTGGCAATTTGGCTAAAAAAAGTGTTTTCTAATGGCTGGGGCAGGACATGGGGGCTGCCCTATGCCAGTTGAGCCTGCTCAATGATGTGACCTTAAGGGATGGTCTCAGCCAGCAGATACCTACTCTCTGTGTCTGCGTGGGCATATAGTGATGCTTGTTTACTTTATACCTCTGCTACAAGGCTTCATTAAAAAGCATCTGCAAAGGCTTTGGAGTCCTCACCTGGACATCTTGCAATGTCAACATGAGCAGTTGTAGCAACATCATCCTGTCAGGTATGGCTGGCACAAAGACTCCGACTTCCGATGAAGATATCAAACCCAAGGTGTACTGCAGCCAGCTCAAAGCAAACCCGAAATTATGGTCTCTGCAGGGAGAAGTGACAGCCCTGCTATGGAGATCAAGGATTTATGGAGATGGGGCAGCCAGATCGCTCTCTTGCATCCTGATAGCTGATGTGACACATCAGGTGTCAGGGTAGCTTCTATTCCTAAGAGGTTAAACAAGTCATGCAATCAGGAGGGGCTGACATGTTGGTCCGGGTGAGGAGAAAATCATTAAGTTATATTCCCATTGCTGAGACAGCCAGTGGCAGCTCAGTGAGGTTTCCGTAGCCTCAGGTGAGATGTACGACAGGAAAATAAACATCTGATATGAGGTTAGGTGCTCTGGAATGTGAAATAATAATCAGGATAGTGCTTATTGCTGAGCCAGGCGAGATGCTTTGTCATATACCGCAGGGTCATGGTTTGGGCTAGTGTTTTATATATATATGGGTTTTTTTATATATATATGTATATGTATATATAGCTATAGCAGTAGATATATTTCTTTTAATATTTTAGATGTTTGTTTGCATAAAAAACATTTTAAAAAAATTATTATAGTCTGCTTCACTTGAAAACTGACTTTTAAATTGTCACAAGATGGGGAAAAGAGGATTCTTTCATGGGAATCAGAGCAGGTCTTGGCTCCCACTGGAGAAAGAGGCCGGTTACAGGTTCAGGGGCCCCAGCATGAGGAGCACTACAGATGGACCATGTCTAGCAAAGAGAAGTGACATTCTTTGGACATCAACACAGAGACAGAAGATATACAGATGTACAGTATATACATACATATATATTTATAAACAAGCATATGCACACACACACACATATATGTGTGTATATATATGCTTGTATATACACACATATATATAAACCACCAACATGAACCACAATACACATATACGTATAAAGCACACACACAGGTAGGTAGATAGATTGATTGATTGATAGATAGATAAAAAACACACGCACACACTGAAGGTGAGTGTTAGCATTTATACTTGAGTTACACCTGGGGGATACCTCTGACCTGAGGCTGCTGAGATCCCTGTCCCTCGCTGTGGTTATTTGTATTTACCCATGCTGGAAAGCACTGCTACTCCCCTCCTGTCTTCTTCCTTGTACTTTTGGGCTTTCTGCCCCTATTTCTCTTCTTTAAACTCCAGGTTGTTTTCTATAGGAATAAGATAAGGAATTTAAAGGAGCAAATTGCAGGAGAAATACTGTCAACCTAGGCATCTCATGTCTGCAAACTTAACCTTGAGGACAGTGGACTTTGGTAGGGTCAAGGAGGAGGAATCAAGGTCTCATTTTAACATGCTTACGATTAACAAGCCACAAGATACACGCTGAAGTGATGCTCCGGCACCCTTCCAACCTGCAGTAGTGAGGAGGGGCAGGGGCAGCACTGTGCGGAGAGAGAGCGGCTCGGCGTGCGGGTACCGCAGCACATATGGCGAGCCCGGCCACATGCTGCTCCAGAGCCGTGAAATGCGGAAGCACAAGGGCACATGCCATGGAGAAAATATCAGCTTGGATCTCTAGCTAGCTCTGGGGCTTTCTGTTCAGAGCCATAGCATTGCCTGAACTTACAGTTTTTCACAGCAGACAGGTTTTTTTAAAAAACCCTTCTCAAAAGAGAAAATAAAATCAGTTATACAAGAGGATGCTGATTGCAGCAGCTATTCCCAGCAAAAGGCTTGTGATTTTTAGGTGGTTTCAGGAGCTGGGATGATGGGAGATGCAGAGGGCAGGGGCCATGGTGCAGCAGCACCAGCATCCCAGAGGAGCTGGGGGATGCCACACCTGGTTCCAGTGGGCACAAAACCACTGCCGGGCCATGCCGTGGGGACAAGCAGCAGCACAAATATCCTTTGTTTTTTGGGAGGCAATAGAAGAAATCACACGACTCTGAGTTTGACATTTGAATAAGTGCAACGCCTCAGACCATAATTCTGCTGGCTCACTGCCTGTCACAAAGCGTGGGCAAAGCTGGGAGTAGGGTGCCTTCAGCACCCAGAGCCTTGAAATGGCTTTTCTCATGGGGATATTGATCCAGAGCTGGGCAGCAGTGCAGCAGCCTGGGGAGATGGTGTGGTGGCTGCATACATGTAGCCCTCAGCCATCAATACATGCATGGTTTTGCTCTTCAGTGTTGTAAATCTAGGTGCTGTCAGACGGGCATGTAGATGAAAGCAATGTTGTAGGTTACACTTTCCCTTTCCTTTTTCTCTGCGGATGCCAGAACTATGGTATCTTTTGTCTCCTTGAAGATGTCCAAAGGACATCACTCCCCTTCACTGGACACATTCCATCCCCAGTTTCCTCATGCTGGGGCCCCTGAACCTGTAACCAGCCTCTTTCTCCAGTGGGAGCCAAGACCTGCTCTGCTTCCCATGAAAGAATCCTCTTTTCCCCATCTTGTGACAATTTAAATGTTAGTTTTCAAGTGAAGCAGACTATAATAATTTTTAAAAAATATTTTTTAATGCAAACAATAAACTAAAATATTACAAGAAATGCATCTAGTGCTAACCTCCATATCTCATGTTTGAGAAGCTGTTCCCAGTCTGGGTAAAGTGAGTTGTCCTGAGTTCATTGTCAGAGCATTAACAGGAAGTTTCATTATTCTAATTTAGCATGAAAATACATTTAAATAGCATTTCATTTTGCCCTTTCACAGTATTAAGTAACTGCAAGAATCTTTTCAAGAGCAATTGCCCACAGCTTTTTGTGCAAATATTCTCCTTACAAAGGTCTCATGATGATTTGGGAGAAGCAATGGGGAAAAAATGTTTCACTGACAGAATAAAGGAGAAGTCTAGTGTAATGCTCAATACAGTCTTATTTATCCTGTAGCTAATTACAATGATAATCTGTTGTATAAAGGAGGCATTTCAATGTCAAATTTCATAAAAGAGATTAACTCTCAAGGAAAGATGAAGCAATGGGGGTCGGGCAGTGTTGCAAGTGCCCACCGGCACCAAGCATCCCTCGTCTCCTCCGGGTGGGAGCCCTCAGCTCAGTCTCAGCCACACTCTTGGGTACTGGTTAAGTAGATTTGGGTGTGACTGATGTCCAGTCTAAACCTACTCTTTTTCTGTTTAAAACCGTTGCATCTTATTCTGTCACTACAGGCCTTGATAAAAAGTCTCTCTTCACCTTTCTTATAAGCTCCCTTTATGTACTGCAAGGCCTCAATAAGGTCTCCCTGGAGCCTTCTCTTCTCCAGGCTGAACAACCCGAGCTCTCTCAGCCTTTCCTCATAGGAGACGTGTTCCATCCCTCTGATATTTTTGTGGCCCTCCTCTGGACCTGCTCTAACAGGTCCATGTCTTTCCTGCGCTGAGGACCCCAGAGCCGAACGCAGTACTGCAGGTTGTGTTTCACCAGAGTGGAGCAGAGGCAGAGTCACCTCCCTCGACCTGCTGGTCACGCTTCTTGTGATGCACCCCAGGGTATGGTTGGCTTTCTGGGCTGCGAGCGCACATTGTACTCATGTCCAGTTTTTTATCCACCAGTGTTCCCAAGTCTTTCTCTGCAGGGCTGTTCTCAATCCCCCCACCTGTATTGATACTGGGGATTGCCCTGACCCATGTGCAGGACCTTGCACTTGGCCTTGTTGAACATCATGAGATTCACACAGGCTCACTTCTTACATAATCACACCAAACCTGTACAATAATTTTGAAATACTTCAATGTCCAAAACGTGAAATGATGTTAAAGCATCAGTTTGAGAGGACTTCACTGTGTTCAGCAGGGTTGTTGCTGGGGAGCAGGTTTAAGAGAGCAGCTGCTACTATATAGCAAAGATGTCTAAACACCAGTGCCACAGACCCTTCCCTGAGCGAGAACCTTCCCCTGTCATGCATTCACAGCCCTTTGATCCACCTCCCTGTCATGTTAATAAATGGTGATCTGCAAGAACCGACTGAATTACCAGGTGATAAACCAAATTGCTTGTCCTGAAAAAGAGCGATGCAATATCAGTGTGGTTATTGCTTATGCAGGCAGAGACCAGAAATATTCAGGTAACACCCGTGGTGTTTTTCTAACACTAATGAGAAGGAACTGTGTGGTATTGGTTGCCTGTCATGTTTACCGAGTGAAAAATTTGCTTGTAACCTTTTTAACATGTGCTCCCAGAACCTGAGTGAAAAGGATGCAGGTCCCAGGAAGACTGTGTCTGAGAGGGCCTGTTCAATTAAGTCTTCCTCAAGAAGTCAATCACCTGCTAAATGTAGCTGCTCCGGGCATGGGAAGTGCAAACCAAGAGGTTTAAATGATCTGGGAAGAGCCGGGCCACAGCAGCCAGAGTCACTCGAGCCTCTGCTGCTCCTGTGAGCTGCCACGCCGCCGAGGAGACATGCTGCCCAGAGTGATACCAAACTAATGCAAATCCAGTTTCTGAATGACAGATGTCCTCTGAACTCTAGCACAAAATGAAGCACTTCTATATTCCTTCGGATGATGTACTCAGGGATCCATAGGCACTGGATTTAAGTTTTCAGGTATCGAACTAATTAGTTGAACGGTGATGCTGCAGTGACCTTGCCAGGTGACCTTGGAAAAGAGCAGTGACTCTGTTCATAATTTGTAACTTATTTATAACAAGGAGGTAACAGTCCCCTTCTCCCATCATTCTGACTCTGCGGATTGAGAGCTCGTTGGGATGAGGAGTGCTATGGTTTAGGCATAGAAAATGGCAGGTGGGATGGTACCTGAATGTGCCAGGGCTGCTTGAGGGAGTGGAATAATGATGATGATGATCGCAACAACAATCAGCTGGTCGGGGAAAACTTTGTTCATAACATAACCAAGTAAATAAGAAGCATTTTCTCCAAAGGCCTTAATCTATGCAATTTTAAGCAAGACAAATTCTTGTGAAATCACATATTCAAATGCTCTCTGTGCTCTAGAGGGTGAAAGCTGTGCCTGCATTTCCTTGTGCCACCGCAGCTCTCCAGTGTCTCTGGTCTCTACCTAAAAATAAAACCCTAAGCAAAAAAGAACAAGCCCCCCACCGGCCGCCTGGCACGGAGGCAGAGCACAGTCGCTGCCAGGCATGTGGTCTCTTTGTCCTTACAGGTCAAACCTGGAATTGAGTTAAGGATGCCAAATCTCCAGATCAACACTTGGAGCCAGAGCTCCCTCTTGCCTGTGTCCTGCCTAGCAGCCTGCAACCAGGAGCCCCCCATGGACCCTTGCCCGTGGGTCAGCCCCGCGGTGGTATCAAAGCCCACCACTGAAGTCAAGGCAAGGTCTGAGGGCATCACTTGAGCTGAGAAGTGCCATCTCCCCTTTGCCACCATGTACCAAAGGAAGGCAGGAGCAAAACCAGAGCATTTTCTTCACCTCATGGCCCCACAGGATTCTCACCCACACCTGTGAAAGTCTGAAAATTATAGAATCATAGAATCATTTAGGTTAGAAAAGACCTTTAAGATCATTGAGTCCAACCATCAACCATGCCCACTAAATTGTGAGACCTTGACTCCAGAGCCAGCCTGGGACAAGTGGAAATAGGAGCTTCACTTTGTCAGTACTCTCTACTGCATCCCCCTTGCTGGCTGTCTGAGGACCGGAGCCTGTTTTCTCAGGAGGATGTGGAAGGGAGGCTGAGCTGGGGCCTGATCCCATTTGCATTCTCCTACTTCCCAAAGTCCAGGATAAACCACTGCAGTGCCAGCCTGTCTGAAGCACAGTAGAACTGTAAAAGCCATGTCTGAGCTTCCAAAGTGAAAGGTCTGAAGTCATCTGCTCTCAGGTGATCCCTGTTTCATGTCAGGAGCATGCCCTTAAGTCCCAACCAGCACTTGCCTTTTGTTAATCACAGGGAGAAAAAAGGAAACTAAACTAAATCCACACAATGCAAGATTGAAAGAAAAAAAGAGAAATGCTGAGATTTCACATTACTCTAAATCATCATGTAAACAGAACGTCATTAAGGCGATGTTCCTGGGAAAGTCACCTCTCAGCAATCCTTTCCCATTTTATCCTACCCTGTCCCTGACTCCCAAGGAAAGGAGTTGAGAGGTTACAAATAAAATCCTAAAGGAGGGAAGCTTTGACACGAGTTCCAGCACTTGGGATTTCTGCTCTGTCTCAGAAAAAGTGGCAAAACTGTCACACAGTGCTTACAGGCTATCCTCAGTGAGCTCAAGCGTAAGCCCAGCGTGTTTATTAAACCCATGGCCTGGCAGAGGGAAGGTGTCTGTCTGAATTGCAATAAAGTTCATTTTAAAACAGCTGGTTTAAAACTCTTTGTCTTGGTTTAGTGAATTACTGAATGCCAGGATATAGCATTCAAACACAGTTTCTCGTGTCTAGGTACCAGGTGCCTCGCAGACGGCTCTGGTCACTTCAGCAGACACTTAGGGCTCTGGTCTGGCTTTTTCTGCATGGTGTAGCATAGCAAAATAAGATGTTCTTGTGTCTGTCTATGAATATATGTGTCTAGATGGATAGACGTGTACACTGTGTAAATATATATAAATATGTTAGGTTTAATTACATGGGGCTGGTTTTGCTCTTGGTCCCATTCACTAACCCCTGCACCAGCAACTGTCCACATGAGTCTCATGCCTTCATGTGGATCACCTATAAAATGGACCTGCAGAAAGAACGACTGCTGTCTTGGTCCAACCAAACATTCACCTCTGGGCCAAGCCTTTCTAGGGGCCCTGTCATGGGGGTATTTAAAGAGAGAGGGAGAAGGGTTTGGATTGTTTAAAGAATCACCTCCAATTGTATTAGCAATAGAAAAATGATTTAATAGGAATTTCTGTAAAAGTGTGACTTCACAGAATTCGATGGCAAGGTTCACTCTATTACTTAGTACATGGATGAAATGCACTCAGGAAAATTAAATTAGAATCAGACTAAACTCATGTATATAGAGACCAAAAATGTAATAGGGCAAAAGGGAATGTTACAAAGAATTAATTTCTTGTGATTTGTACAAAGTTTGGAAATGTGGAAAAGGGTAAGGGGGACCCTCCTGTTGAGTCATGAGGTTCAGAGACGACCCCCTTGCTTTCTAAACTCCTGTCGGAGTCTAGGTGTGGCTGGATCAACTCCTTGTCCCAGACTTGGTCAATGGTTTTTATCTAAAGGGATTATGAGTATAATAGCACCCTAAAATTCATTCACAGTTGAATAAAAATCATGACCAAAATTTAAGTATAAACTTAATTTGAAAGTAATAACTTATAATATACTTACTATAGACTATTTAGCTAAGTACGCGTGCGTGTATAGGCACTAAGAGGTATACATATAAGAGAGTAAAAGAGAGTAAAAGAAAGTGAAAGAGAAGAAGAGGTATACCTGTTAAAAATTCCCCTTGAGGTCAGTGAAAATATTCATGTTGAATGTTTTGGCACCTTTCTCAATGGCTGAAGGGTCGAGCCTCACAGAGTGAAGAGAATCAGCCCAGGTCACGTTGGCTTTCGACTACAGACCTCTGATTTTTGCAAACAGGAAAGTGTGCGAGCCCTGAGAGGCATCCTGCTCAGAGGGAGATGCTGGTCGCAGCCCGCTGTGGTCCAGGAGAGCTCAAAGGGCCTCACTCAGTACTGCTGTTTATATGTTTGGGAGATGATTGACTTTTGTCATCAACAAATTGCTGGAATCCCAGCTGTGCTGGAAAGAATAACAACATGGATAGGGGATGCTCCAAGGTTGTCAGGGGAGGACTGTAACGTCTCAATGTTGTTATGAGAACTGGCTGTCTCTATTCCCATCCCCACACCTTCGCTGGGCAGCAGGAGTCCTTAAGACACACAGCGTATCTCCCTGTTTTAGCTGTAAAGGGTTCCTGTCATAGCCGAGGGTCACTCAACTGTCCGACTCGTTACAGTTACGCTAAGGCCTAGCGAGCCTTCCCGAGTTCGTTAATCACCCTGGAGAGGGGGAAAGAAATGCACCACCGCAGACCCATGGCACAAAGAGACATGTACATGATCTGAAAGCTTGACCATGTTCCTCAAGAAGCACACTGTCTGGCCAAACTCACTTTTAACCAACACTGGGCTGAACTTTGTTTCTGGCCAACAGCAGCATCACTGGAAAGCACTGCAGAAGCAGACCTACTGCTTGCATAGCAAGGAGGTGTTGAAAAGCCTCCACAGCCTGCAAAGTTCAGACTACTCCAAAACCTGGCTATTTTCTTCATCTGGGGAATCAGATCCATGAGAGTCAATATGGTGATGTGCACATTTATGTGGAGCTTAGTTTTGAGGAGCCAACGTTGTTGTTTCCAACATTGTTGTCATGCTTCAAAGCTGAGATGACTGAGCTGTGGCCTTCTGCTGTCAGTCCATGGTCCTCTTCTATGGAACAAGCAGAGCGTAAACCAAAGGAGCAAGTCTCTCCCACAGTGTTCTTTGCAGAACCTGTGGTTTTGCAACCTCTGGGGAGCAGAGAGCCACTAGTGACCCTGCCCATGGCCATTCACCACATCCTCATCTCAGTCAGTGTTTGATGTGAGTGTCTTCTGTATCTCCAGCACATATTGCTACAGAGGGGGCTACACCAGGCACCAGCACTGTTTAAACAACCTTAAGCCCATACCAAGCCTGGGAGCTGGACAAACTGGTGCAGCACAGAAGACGAATCAAATGTTTTGCTGTCTTCATGTTCATCGGAACATCTCCGAAGTGGCAGCCAGCAGCAGCAGGACTGAGGTACCCATAGGCTACGGGTCATTTAATGGGATTTCTGAATAGACCCTTTCAGCATGTTGAGGCTGCTCTTTCTGGCCTCTGCAGCTGTGTTGGTGGGATCAAGCCTCCAGGCAGCCCTCCCTAAGGCCAGGTCTGTGCATTTGAAGGCTCAGAGGCAGTAACTTACCGAGGTTTGACAGTGACTCTGATGACAACATGTATGATCTTCTCCTCCCTGGGAAGGAGGATCCCCAGCACAGGGGAACTGGTTCAGTTCAGCAGCCTGAGCAATACAGGGGTCTGTCTCTGCAGTGCTCAGTGGCAGGTCCTGTCCCTCCTTGTGCCCTTCGGGGTCCCCTCCTCCTTACCTGCCCCAGACCAGGACAGGGCCCCATTGCTTCCCCCTCCCTTCCAGTCCCATACCCCTTCCTTTTCCCCAGCTGGGAGGCTGGGAGGCAGGAGCCAGCCTTTCTCTGCAGAAAAACTCTACAGTATATTTATGTTTCCCTCCTGCCTATGGAGATCCCACCCATCTGAAAACTTTATGAAATTATTTGCTTGAGCAAACCGACAGCAGCCTCTGGGCTAAACTTTTGATCCATTAGTTTTCTGCCATCTTCAAACAGCACTGCAGTGCAGGCATGTGCACCACCGGGCACAGGCGGCAGTGATCCTGTGGTCAGTGGGGCCAGCACGACTCACTGAGGGCAAGAGGAGTCAATGGAGGTGAACCTCCATCCTCCTGCATGTCACGTCTGACTTGGCAGCAAGGGGATGGCTGGTGTTATCCAGTCCCTGGTGTCCAGGCATGGGTGTCTCCAACCTGCAAGGCAGGAGGCACCAAAGAAAGCACAAAGTGATTCTGCTGTTGAAGCAAAACAGAGCTACAAGGGCTTCAGCTTCCTTTAATGTCTGTCTTGATCTTGGGTCCCAGGAGACCTCCTCTTTCTCCTGTCCCTCAGGCAGGGGAGCAGTAGGAACCTGTCACCCAGCCCTGCCCAGGATGAAGTTTTTCCAGTGCTTGCTGGCTATGCTCCGGCTGACCCTCTTCTCTTCAGTGAAAAGTGTTTTTCAGTGCGTATCACCATGAAGCCTGACGCTTTTCTATGTGCTCACAGAAATTCAAAATGATCACACTGGTGCCAACACTGTTGTTTAAATATTTACACCTCTGGGATGAATACCGTGAAAATAATGTGAATTAATAGGCAAAACTGCAGGGATGGATTCAAGCACAGAAGGAAGGAGATGGAGTTGGGAAGACATAAGGTAACAAGGTTCAAAGTCTGCACTGCATAGCCAAAACTTCCCACCCCAGCTTCTTTGAGATGTACACAGATTATCATGCTGTGAAACTTTGTTCCCTAATTGAATAGGATGAACCGATGTAGAATCATAGAATCATTTAGGTTGGAAAAGACCTTTAAGATCATCGAGTCCAACCACCAACCATGCCCACTAAACCATGTCCTGAAGCACCTTGTCTGCAGGCTTTTTGAATTTCTTCAGGGATGGTGACTCAACCACTTCCCTGGGCAGCCTGTTCCAATGTCTGACAACCCTTGCAGTAAAGAAATTTTTCCTACTATCCAATCTCAACCTCCCCTGCCGCAACTTGAGGCCATTTCCTCTTGTCCCATCACTAGTTACTTGATAGAGGAGACCAGCATCCACCTCACTACAACTTCCTTTCAGGTAGTTGTAGAGAGCGATAAGGTCTCCCCTCAGCCTCCTTTTCTCCAGGCTAAACAACCCCGGTTCCCTCAGCCGCTCCTCATCAGACTTGTGCTCCAGGCCCCTCACCAGCTTCGTTGCCCTTCTCTGGACGCACTCCAGTGCCTCAATGTCTTTCCTGTAGTGAGGGTCCCAAAACTGAACACAGTACTCAAGGTGCGGCCTCACCAGTGCTAAGTACAGGGGGATGATCACTTCCCTGCTCCTGCTGGCCACGCTGTTTCTGATACAGGCCAGAATGCCATTGGCCTTCTTGGCCACCTGGGCACACTGCAGGTTCATATTTAGCTGACTGTCAACCAGCATCCCCAGGTCCTTTTCCGCCAGGCAACTTTCCAGCCACTCTTCCCCAAACCTGTAGCATTACATGGGGTTGTTGTGACCCAAGTGCAGGACCCTGCACTTGGCCTTGTTGAACCTCATACAATTGGCCTGGGCCCAATGATCCAGCCTATCCAGATCCCTCTGTAGAGCCTTACTCCCCTCAAGCAGATCAACACTCCCTCCCAACTTGGTGTCATCCACAAACTTACTGAGGGTGCACTTGATCATCTCGTCCAGATCATTGATAAAGATATTAAGGAGAACTGGCCCCAGTACTGAGCCCTGGGGAAGAAGTAGATGAATCCACAGGTATTGTGCATACACAGTGGTAGTGAAAAACACAACCATCATCCAGCTGATATTGAGAGATTACATGCTGTACCGAGGGGGGATAAAGAATATCGGTATATTCTACTCTGGACCAAACTTCAATGTCTGCTGACTTCAGCATATGGCTCCTCACTGACTGCTGGACCTTGCCCTTCAGCGGTGAGGACAAACTGCCTGAGGGAAATGCTGCTTGGGGTTAGCAGACACACAAACTTGGAAATGCACAGGGAAAAGTTTTACTCATAGGAATCGAGCACAAGATCAGTTAAAAAGCCATGGCAGTGAAGAACATTGTCCATTGCAGACAAATGCTCTGTTATGAGTGGGATGTGGATGGAAGTCTGTGCAGTGGATCCCCAAGCTGGTACCATTGCTGTTGGTGAGCACCACAGCAACACCAGAAAGTCTTGCTGGAATCAGCCGTGGGGGATGCTACACAAAGACAAGGAAGGAAATGCTGCCTGCCCTGGGGAAAATGTTATCCCTGGTCCCTAAAATGGGCAGAACCTGGGTTGGCATCTTGTAGTGATCCTTGCTTGCCATTCTCAGTTGACGCCTTTGAGATGGGCAAATTCTGAAGCCATTTCTGTCTTTGCTTCTACAGACTTTGGAAGCAGATGGGTCTGGCTGAGAAGCAAATGAGAACAGCAGCTCTTCAGACACGCTGGTGTCCACAGTTGGACCTCTAACTCCACACTTAAGAGTACAATGAGTGGCCTGATTGTCAAAGACATTGAGCATCCAAACTCTGCACAGGGTCATAAAAGGATGTCTATACATTTGACAAAAACAAGCTTTCTCACAGTCTCACTGGAGAATTTTAAACCCGATTCGGCTGTCCACAGCTGTGCAGGAAAATCTGTAAATCAAGAAGCTACTCCAGGCAAGATTTCAAATGGTCTAATTGCCTGTTGAATTTATGACAAAAGTACCATGAGAGACAAACTGGTTTCAGTACTTCACTGGCATAATTTAGGGAAAAATATATCTTTCATTCTGTAATAAGTCATTATTACATTAGGTTTAGTGTTCAGATTTTTCCCATTAATATTTTTTGTACCAAAAAAAGAGTGTATAATTGATAATCAAAAGTCCTTGAAGATCAGAAAAATGCAAACTTTTAGTGTAATGAGTTTAAAAAAACAACTGCAAAGTGAGATTACCATTTGGGATTTTGCTGTGAAACACAATGGGAGGTAGATAAACAGCCCAGGCCACATCCTGCTCTTGCTACCCTGATGTAATTTGGACTGATACTGTTGAAACATGGTGAGTTTCAAGGGTTGGCCCAAAATATTTTTAAATGGAGGTTTAATATTTTATATGACTTTTACTAGTACCCATCAGCCACTACTACTAGTTATGTTCACATCCACAGGTTATGCTGATTAATCCCATAATACTCTTGTTCACTTTTATAGCTCATTTTCAAATTACCAAAACTTTAGGCAAACAAAAAGGTGTGGTTATGCAGTCCTTGGCAGGCACGATCTCCATAACCTCAGACGTTGCCAATGTAAGGATGCAGGATTTGGCCGTAGCCAAGGGAGGCACACAGTGCCTGTGGTGGTATGGGGATACCCAGAGGAGCTGTCTATGGGGGAACCCAGTGACTGCGTACCAGCTCTTGCTCTGCCTACTCCAAATTTGATTAAGTCATGGTGTCCTCTGAGCCTGTACATAGATGAGCAACATGATCAAAGAGAAGACTGGGAGGGCAGACTGTTATCTCCCTGGGTTTCCCGGATGATACCATAGGGCTGCAAAGGACACCATGTGGGGAAGGAGCCTGATAGAAGGAGTCCTGTGTGCTGTGGGGTTGGGGCTGTGTGGCTGTGAGATGGTGTGAAGGACATAGGGATGGACCTACACCCTGCCAGGTGCCCCCCCTTCCCCACTTCAGGTAAGGAGGGAGAGGGGTGGAAGAGGAGGGTGAAGGGTGGAAGAGGAGGGCAGAGGACTGAAGGTGGCAAAGGGTGGAAGAGGAGGGAGAAGTTTGGAAGAGGAGGATGAAGGTTGGAAGAGAAGGGTGAAGTGTGAAACATGGAAGAGGAAGGTGAAAGGGGGAAGGGGAAGGTGAGCAGTGGAAGAAATGGGTGAAGGGTGGAACAGGAGGGTGAAGGATGGCAAAGGATGCTGAAGCAGTTTTGCTGTCCCAGGTACTCCTGAGTGTATTATTCAAGCGGCAGGAAACCTGTCTTCATACCATGTTGTTGTACAGTGAGATTTTTTAATGGATGTAAGCCCAAACCTGCAGAAAGTTTCTCTTGAAAGGCCAGATTCTCACAGGGCTCAGTAATGAAGCTTCACCGATGAAACTATCTAGTGCTGGTTTATAGCAGCTGTAAGAAATCAGTGTAATATAAGAGTAACCAGGGGAATACTGACTTTAAATACACTGACTTATTTTGGTTTTAACTGGTATTTTGGATCAAGAATCTTAAAAGAAGATTTGACACCAGCTTTTATGATAATACTGTTCCCTGATGATACCACGCCTTTCCCCAGCCACCACTAGAAGTAACACTAAGAATAAAAGCATTTTTCTAATCTTTACACTTTATATTAAAAAATAACTCTCAATAAACACCTTCCAGGATCACTTTTGACATTAAACATTGATTTCTATGTCTGTTATAAACCTTGAAGAATTGCCTCAGGCACTTGTAATAATCTAAGCATTAGATAGGAGCATTTTCACTGTCTAATTATTACCCAGTTTAATACCAGCTGCATTTCAAAAATATTTGAAAAAAGAAATTATCTTAAAAAAAAGACCCATCCCCCAGCAATTCCACTGCTGCTATTGGAGCCAAATGCGGTACACACCAAGACAGAGAATACAAGTCAGACCACCCAGTAACATGACTTCTTTGAAAAGACATTGCAATGTATACAGAAATGTCAGGGTCTTCTTCTTTCTAAACAGGTAAAAATCCTCTCCCCATTGCCCTTATTTCCAAGAGGAATAACATCCGTCTTCATTCTTTCCTATTTCCAAAACATGCCTCATTGCTGAGCACATTTCAGAGACAAGGGTAATGTAGCAAAGGGTTTGTGCACTCCCATGTCCAAGGCTGATTCCTCCTTGTTTACATTTGAGAGCTATCATTTATTTTTGCATTTTTCTCCCCAGGATATGGCTTTTAGAAAATGAAAGCTGGGAACATTTCCCATAATTCAACTCCAAGGAGGCCAGTAGCGTATATCCAGGCACAGCACTGAAAATTTCTGGAATAGCCCGAATTTAGTGTCTCCTCTACTTCATACAACTGTTTCCGTGATTTCTGTGCACGTGCTTATCTTGGCTTTATAATTCTCACTCCAAAAAATTTTGGAGGAATAACACACCCAACATAGGAAGTTAAATAATTGAGCTGGGATTGATCTCATCACATCTGATCATATATACACTGGAACTGGTCACCCTGGCCTGTTCTTCTCAGTGGCATGAAGTTTGCAGTGCTGCTCATTTCCCTGTAGGTATCTGCGTTGACACCAAAAGGTCTTGTTTTTCTCCACTGACCCTGCAGAGGACTAGGGTCACAAACCCACATGGAGACATATATACTGGAGAGAGCTACAGCTAAGCGGGATGAATCCCACTTTCCAATGTCCAAATGATTTAATAGAGATGAATCCCAAGAGATGTTACTAAAATGAAATAATTCTGGGCAGAAATTATTGCAATGGTGTTAGGGGAATGGAACAACAGGGTATACCCTGAGAGATACAGGGTCGACAGAATGCTTGATGTTCTCTGGGAAAGCTTGTATGACTTTTCCTAGGCAGGAAAAAGTGAATGATGGCTGCACGAGCCATCATTGCTTGCTTGGACCCCATCCTGATATTGCTTAAACTGTACCTGGCTTGTAAGGACAGGTTTGGGTGCAGGTGACTTCCTTGGGAGCTGCAGGGACAACCACAGGATGGACACACAGGCTCCTGGGTTCCTTCCCAACCCCTTCACCAGAGTGAGGGGAGACTGGGTATAGAGCTTACCCCTTCACTGAGGACATTTGCAGGGGAGCCCCTCAGCCAAAACATTCCCAGTTGCTGGACCAAGGCCAGTATTTCTGAGGAGTCATCTGCTTGACGTGCTTTTGGGGAGGGGCTTCACCCCCGAGAAGCACCCACCTCTCTCCACGGCTGTAAGGGCAGCCTGAGTGACAGGCTCAGGTCTGATATTTGCAATGCTTATGTCCACACTTGGGCAATGCATCCCACCCGTCTGCTCACAACCAAGTGGCGGTAGCAACCCCGGCACAACAGGTGAGCGAAAGGCTTCCCAGGGACAGCAGTTGTAGGTAGGGGAATACCTTTTATTACACCCGGAAAGGTAGATGAGGTTGTATTATAGCTGGAAAGGTAGGCAAGGGACATTGCACGGATGCTTTCTTTCAGCTCTGAAAGCTGCAGACCCCAAAGACTATCTGCTGCATGCAATTACCCCAAATAACCTAATGAAAGGTACTATTTCTCCCCACATACGATGCCTCATTTAAATGCTTCAATAAGGAAGAGCAATAACCGGTACCATTACAGTGATGTTTTCAATATAGCAGGAAGATTTCAAGCTCTCCTTACGGCAGTGCAGCCCAAGAAGTATGAGAGCGTGACAATATTACCTATGTTTTCCCAATACATTGCTACACACTATGCAAACAGAGCTAAATGTGATTTGGGCTCCAGATACAGCCAAGAGGATACAATGGAGAGATCAGAAAACACCTCCAGGTGGAAGGCATGAGGTTAAAAAAGGATAAATAGCTTGAGGAAGGATGAGGTTTAAGATGAATATTATAGAAAAATCAGAAATTCATGATGGAGGTGTAAATCTCCAGGTATAAATCAGCACAGCTTTATGGATGTTTGCGTTTGCATTAGCCAAGGATCTGGTCCCATGTGTTTGATCAAACGTGGTTTGCTACAGGGGAATAAAGGAGTGTTGCAGAAGTGGGAGAAAGCAGCTTCCTTCTCTGAGGGAGAGTAGGAATGCAAAATATGTCTAAAATAATACGCTACCCAAATAGACTTTCAGCCTTTTGTGAAGGAAAAATACACTTCTCTACAAGGAAAATGCCACATATCTCTACAGCCCCAGGAAAAGAACGAGGTCACATCTTTCACTAAGGCTGAGAGAGGTTGTTTTTTTTGGTGCAGCATTTCATGCCCTTCTTCCAGTAATGAGACATGCCTCGCTGCAGTGGGGTCCTTGGTATTTATCTTCTTTTGGGCTCCTCACAAAGAAGAGTTCAATCCTCACTCAATCTGAAGGGCTAAATCCTACACCACCAAAGCAGCACTGCTATTATGGAGGAAATGGGTTTGCCCCTTGCTTCCATCGGTGTGAATTGGGAGCAATTTTCTTTAAGTTAAGAGGTGAAAGCTGTCCCACTGACTCCAGCTGCAGAAGGGTTTCTTGCATGGGAATGAGGGAAAAGAGGCCAACTTTATAAACCAGATTTTGGTCTCTTTACACAAGGACAATTTGTAATAAACCCTGTGGCTAACATGAAGTTATTGCAGACTTGCACTGGCATGAATGAGGTCAGAAACCAGCCCGGGGTGGCTGGGACAAGGCAGCACAGAGGTGTTGGAGCGGAGAAATTTGGAGTTTGACTTCCTTCAGCCCCTAAACAATCTCCACGTGGTCACACCCCACCTTTGATGTATTTTGGGTCAAATTGATGAGTGTCATGGCTCAGGACCGAGCATATCTGACATGGAGAAAGCCATGCGGAGCTCGTTGGAGTGAGCCAGCACCATGTGCTAATTAGAGCTGTCTGCTCAATGAATTTAGCTTTAACTGCTCGCAGAGTGTCTGCAGCTAGATTGGGATTTCCTCAAATTGATTTGTAATTTGAGGTTACTCAATTAATTTTTCTTCTTTTTTCTTTTTTTTAAAAATTTTTACTCTCTGGCTTAATCGCACAAGTGTTTGACTCCCTGTATCCATGCTCTCCTCACTTGGATGGGTGCCAGCGCTCCCCATCCGGGTGCCCTCTCCAGCATTGCAGCCCTGATTTGGCCACCAGCGGGCCAAACCCCCAAGATTCACCAGCCATTTAGAAGGAGGTTTAAAATAAGCAGGATAGAGGAAATTCAAACTTTTTTTCCTTTTCTGGGCCACACAAGCCTTGCCCAAGGCATTATTCATAGAAAAATTAGGCTGCTGCAAGATTCATTGGCGGGGTGCAGAATTTAAATAGAATTTTCTCTTGTCCCAGTTACACAAAGTCAGCCTGATTCCCCCACCCCTTATGCTGGTGTAAAGTGAGAGTAATTCCAGCCACGTGGCTGGGATTTACTGCCCACTGGAGGGTCCAGCCCCAGCCCTGCGGGTGAGGGGAGAGCCAGGGCAGATGCTCCAGGCAGCATCGCATGGCGGCTGCTCCGGGCAGCTGGTCTCAGCCTCAGTGGGTCGGGTCCACACTGGGTGAGCAGCATCTTCCTTCTGATGTGAAAACCTGCATGGATGAAATTCAAATTTATTTTTTCCAAGCATTTTTTGTGGTCAAGCTTTGAGTGCCAGCGTGTTTGGAGGCAGGGAATGCAGAGGGTGTATGCATGACTGCTGCAGAGACATGACCCTGCACAGGTAATATTTTATTGTGTTCATCTCCCACCACCACTAACATGGAGCAATCAAAGGACCCACTTGCCTTTCCAATCTTTCAAATCTATGACTGCTTTAAGCTTCACCGGTCAGGGTCAATGCTCTCTTATGGCAGTTTTATGCCAGGCAAATCCAGTTGGATCTAGGGAAGCAGTGCTGTGCCAAAATAAGTGATGTGCTTTCTGAAACTGGTTCTGGGAATGAAACTGCAGCTCCCATTCAGAGAGGTTTGCTTTTGCAACGGTGGAGCCCAGTGACACAAAGAGACGAACCTTGCAAGGTGCTGTGAAGCCTTTGCTGCTTCTGCTCAGCCTTGGCCACTTGTTCCAGCACTCAAACCCAACCATCTGCTGGTGGGAATATCTGGTGCACCCTGAGTTCAATGAGCTTCCCTTTCCCCTTAGATTTAACCTCCAAACCATGTAAAATAGACTGGAAAATGTACCAGGCGCTACGTGACCACCCAGGTAATTTGGTTCATCATTTATGCACTTAAAAAATTCCAGCACAAATACTTCTGTGATATTACGGGATATTCATGAAAAAGTGTTCGTTCTGGTTTCTGTTGAGCTTCTCCCCCATGGCAGCAGTGCCCAAAGCTGCTGCTGCCTGTGGCTCTTCCTAGCGGGAGCTCAGACCCGGAGCCAGGCTTCCCTCCTCTTGACTTGAGATTTTCAATCAGAGCAATTCCACTGACTTCAGAGAGCTGCTTCTCATTTCCAAACATATGCTTAGGAATATAATCAGGCTTACAAATCTCTGCTGACGGCAAAGCTGAGTGCCAGCTTCCCTTAACAAGTAATGCAAAACGCTGCTGGCAGGGGAGAGCAGCCTGTGCCCACCACCCAAAGCTCAACAAGCTCAAAACTGAGCAAAGTCCTGGCTTCCTTCTTGGAAATGAACATTTTATGAGCAGGATTGGAAATTAATGGGTGCTTTGGCACTGCAAGAACATGATATACCCACAGAAAGGTGGTCTTTGCCACTGTGGCAGTGCTGGCATTGCTCTGCTGCCTGTGGGATAGAGATGGGCATAGGGCAGGAGTGTCTCTGAAAATAACCAAACCCGAGGGAGAAATAGTGTGGACTTCACCAGCAAACCCCAAAGCACAACTCATGGGGAGGCAAGAGTTTCTCCCACCCACCTCTGAGCAGCCAGTTTCAGCTGCAGGTGCCAGCAAAGGATGTCCCTGTGTTTGTCCTTGCACAGGAGAAGGTGGCACAATGGCTCTGAGCCAGCAGATGCAGTAATAAGCTGCTCGCACTGCTCAGCATCATGGTGCTCCAGACACATGTCTCTGCTGACGGGGATCATCAGGCTCATCAATAAAATGATTCATCTGCTACCTGGCTGCTGCTGGAGCTGAAGGAAATGTTGCTCAGACTTTTGTCAAAGCCACAGACACTCTGGGCAGGATTTAGACTGGTGCCTCTGTGTCAGGGTCTACGTGCCAGCAAAATGCAGAAACTGTGGCAGTGGTTAGCAGAGACCAGTGCTACTGGAAGGGTGGCTGGGACACCCACGTGGTGATGGTAGATGTCACCAAGGGCCTACAAAAGACCAACGCTCTTCCAGACCAGCAGCTGGAGGTTGAGTGGGGTTCCATATGGGCAACCCAGAGCCCAAGCTCATGCAGATGCCCGCATCTAGACATTGGCATTTACAGATCCCTTCATCTGCCAGTTTTCCCCCTGCCCATGGTGTTTTCCAGAAGACCATTCTGACCATTCTGACCATTTCTTCCATCAATGCCCAGCCACTGTTCCCAGCCACCACACTGGTGCACAGCTCCAGAGGAACAAGATGGTCCTGTCTTGTTCAAAATTCATTAAACCCTGCCTTTCCATGGAAACAGTAAATCATCAGGGTGAACCTTAGGAGCAACGGAGTGGTTCTGCTCTCTGCGGAGCCTTGAGGAGAAATTCAAAGCATCCAGGACCACTCTCATGGCGGGGGGGGATATTCGTTCAGCTGAGGCTCACTGGTGTCTCTGGCTGGACATCAGAGGGAGGGAAGCATGGCCCCACGGCACGTGCCTGCTCCACGCCATGTGGTGATTTCTGGGGCAAGGCACACATGTGTACAGCTATGGCAGAACATGGCAGGCACCAGACAGGTACTGGGGTGCTCAGGAACAAGCAGGACATGGCATGGGGTAGCCGAGGAGGGCACAGTTGGACTGGCTTGTGTCCTGCGAGGGTGGCACTGGAGTGTGCCTGGCACCAGGCAGCATTGCCTGGCCCCATGTGGGTGCAGCACTGCCCTGGGTGGGTGCAGCATGGCTCACTGCAGCACAGCACTACCCAAAAGCTGTGGCCAAGCCCCCAACAGGTGCCAGCATGCAGGGCTGCCCCTCCCCTGGCTGCACTGGCACCATGTCCCCTATCTGCACAAGGCCGAGCACATCTGCAGCACCTCCAAAATGACCAAGACCAGCAGCACGAGGGTTTTAGCTGGGTGACAGGGCATCCCACCACTGGCTCAGGGCACCCCAGGGCCCCAGGCCCAGCTGGCCCTACTGTACATCCCCTCCGTGTCCCCCTCTGCCCCTCTCCTCCACAGAGGAAAATGGAAGTTGCCTTTTGTCTGGCAGGGGTCAGACAGAGCCGGTTTGTTCGATAAAGCTTTAACGCTTTGTGAACACACAGAAAAGCTCAACCCGGGGCCCTTTGACAATCTCCATTGTTTTGCAGCTAAAAAAAAAATAAAAAAAAGAAAGAAAGGAAAAAAAAAAGGCTGGTTTGATTTAAAACACCAAGTTCATGGCATTTCAAAGAGAAATGATACACAGCGTATGGATTTGTGTGATATGGGGAGATAAAGCAGGGAATAAAATGCCAAGCAGGAGCATTACAAATGCTGCTCTCGGGGGTGAGCCTGGTATTTTGCCATCTGATTATTTTAAGAGGTTTCTCTCTCTGTAGCAAATTCTCTGGCATTAGCTTTACATCCCAACTCTCAGCATTTGGGGCAAAGTCTGGGAAAGGAAAAGGTGTGAAAAGATGAAAGAATAAGCGATACTTTGCCCTAATGGCTAACGTGCCCGGGAAATGGCATGTATATGTGTGTATGGTCCGCTTCATCGACACTGGGGTTCATTGTCTGCAAAATTCATAAGCCACATAATGCACCAGTTGCCAAGCAAAGCTGGGACACAGGAACCCTCCCCATAGTTTCTTTAAGCAATAAAATAAAAAAAAAAAAGGGACGCCTGAAAGAATCATATGAGCTGGCGAGGAGGTCAGTTGACGGAATATTTCATTTATTGAATGTGCAATTGCCAAAATAAATAACTCGGGGAGGAAAGCAGTAGTGAGGAAATTGAATGCGTTTTTTGTCTCCAGTGAAGTTTCCCTTGAGTGATTTCCTTTGGAAGCTGCCGCTGCCCGTGGAGCGCATCCCGCTCCTCCGACTCCGGCGGCAGCCCAGGCACCGGCAACGCGCTCCTCCCGGCCAGCCTCTGCCAGGAGAACAAAAATGTGTCGTTTCACTGTCCTTATAATGCACGGAGGAAATAGGATTAGGTCCAAATAGCAGCAAGGTAAGTAGGATTAATGACTGGCTTAAATAAACTGTGCCATTCTTTATGAGGCTTCTCGATATCATTTCCGCCTGGTTGTGCTGTGTGCAAGGCAGCGCATTGCCATGCCCAAGAGGTGCACGCGTAGATAAGGTTGGGGGCATTGGAAACATATACCGCTTTGTGGATTTTTTCCTTTTAATTTTAATAAGAAATCTGACTTTTGCAGTTTTGAGGTGCTGAAACCCCTGCGAGAGGGAGGGAAGGAGGAGATGAGAGATGGAGGGACGGAGAGATGGAGGGATGGAGAGATGGAGAGTTGGAGAGATGGAGGGATGGAGGAAGGCAGCCTTTGTGAACGCCTCTTGCCCCCTGGCGTCCCCTCGCTGCAAGGACAGCCGGGGCTGGCAGGGGGGAACCGGGGAGACCGGGGAGGGGAACAGGGGAGACCGGAGGGGGGACGGGGGGACGGAGGGAGGACGACACCGGCAGCCTCCAGCTCTCGTTACCTCTTTCGCCCAAAACCCAACCAATAACACCAGCCAAACCGACCCAAGTGACACCCCGGGGCAAAACTTGTTTCTCCCTCTGCAAAGCACCTTGTAAAAATAAAGACGACCCTGAGCAGTTCCCCAAAGGGAGGTTGGGAGGGCAGGAAAGGAGGAAAAGAAAAAAGAAAGAAAAGCAATAAATTTAAAGAGCTGGTTGCTAGGAAGGGAATGCGGTGGCTTATTTGGCATTTCTATCCTCTTTGCATAGTCTCAGTTTCAGCTGGCAGACCAGGAGGTATGTGGTTGCCTCCATTAAATCTGTTTCTCATTGCAGGCTGACAAGATTTTAAGAAGGGTTCCTAATGACCGATACAGGCTGGCATCGCAGCTGAGTTTTGTAATTAAACGTTACTGAGCAGCAGCAGTAGCTGGGGATAAATGTCAAGGCTTTTTTTTTCCGTCTTTTTTTTTTCCGCGATTTTCGGAGGAGAGGCTGGATATGTCACACGGAAATTGCAGCTGCCAAAACAATCTACCAGCAGCACATCAATAAAAATAACTTCCACAAACTTTCCCAGCGAGCCACGGAAATGACACTTGGCGGCTCACGATGCTGAGCATCCCCCAAATCCCCCCAAAAGCTGCAGTTACCAACGGCCCCGGCAAATGCCCCGTCCCACTTCAGCAGGACCTGGGGCGCTCGGTGCATCCTGCGGTCGTTAAATTGAATTTTACCGAGAAATGATGCTCGGTTGGCAAATTGTCGATAGGGAAAAGAAGAAAGGGAAGAGGGAAAGGAGAAATGCGAGCGATTTCCTGTGCGGGGGGGGAGAAGCGGCAGGGCAGGAGCTGTGGTGACCCTGAGGATGTGTCCCCAGGCACGGATGCTCGCTGCCCTGGGGTGGGGGCTCCGGCGGGGGCACCCGGCCGGCCCGGGGGCTNGGCCGCCCGGGGGGCTGCCGCCTCCTGCCCTTCCGCCCCAAGCCCCGCCGTCCTCTGCCGAGGTGGGATCAAACCCTATCCGGCTAACTCGGCTGCTGCTTCTCTTTCGTCTCGCTTGCCGGCTTTTTCTTTTGGATTTGTCCTTTCCTGTTTCTCACTTGTTCTTTCCTTCCTTCCTTTTTCTTTCTCTCTTCCTCTCTTTCTCGATTTTCTTCAGCCTCCTTTCCTTTCCTTTCCTTTCCTTTCCTTTCCTTTCCTTTCCTTTCCTTTCCCTTTCCTTTCCTTTCCCTTTCCCTTTCCCTTTCCCTTTCCCTT
>VYZV01042154.1:41586-53549 GCA_013401275.1 Pandion haliaetus
TCCTCCTCCTCCTCCTCCTCGGGGCAGGGGCACCTAGCCCCCGGGGCCACCAGCACCCCACCAGCCCCGCAGCCCTCGACGGTGCCCAGCTGGGGCGGGTCCTGCCGGGGTGGGGGGCGAAATCACTGCGACTCCAGCTCCCTGGCACCCCGGCTCTGACAACCCCCACTACTTTTATCTTTTTAATTCCTCCCCCCGTGATGTATAATTTCACCACGGAAAAGACTTGACTTTTTTTTTTTTTTGGACAAGGAAGGCTCCATCAAAAACACATTTCCCTTTTTGTCTTGCCTATTAGATATAATTTAACATAAAACGCCTGTTATAATTACTGATTATACAAGGGGTCCCATGTTTTCACAAGCTACTAACAGGATTATCTAACGAGTGCTAGATTTCAAATTAACCATAAACATTAGAGTGGAATTCATTTTCCTGCACTGGAAAGGAGGGAAGGAGTGGATTTTGGGGATGGAGGGATGGGGTGCTCCTGGGAGCCCTGTGCCCAGCATTGCTTCCCCCTTGCCCAAGTCGGGTGCACTGGGCAGAAGCATTGTCCCTGCAAAGCCTATGAAGGTGTTATTAGAATTACAAAAATATATATAAAAATTGAAAAAAAGATATGAAACCCTTCTAAAGCATTGTCTGGGGTGCGGTTTGGAGCGGCCTGATCCATCCTGGGGCAGAGCACCAGCTCAGCCTCCTGCCCACCACCTTTGCCCGGCCACGGGAAATGGAGGGCTATAAAGAAATCTATCAGAGATGAGTTAATTAATGGTAATTGGAAAAGGGACCTCCCCTACGTAAAATCATCTTTCTCCACAAAAGAGCATTTAAAAATAATCTGAGAAAAAACCCCTGCAACACCATAATGAAGCTTTTGAGTAAAAGGCCTCATGTTTTCATCACCGAGGGGAGCGGGGAGGAGGAAGGTCCCCCCAGCCCTGGCCTCGTCCTGGCTCCTGCCAAATCCTGGCGAGGGAAGCAGCCTTCCTTGCCCGCTGCCCTGGTAAAGCCTCGTAGTCTGCGATGAAACCTGCCTGCCTGGCCACCCCTGGCTGCAGCCCCGGTTTTCTATCTGTGTGGAAAATGGCTTTATCTGGGGAAGGGGGACCTGGAGGGGCTCAGCCCCGAGCGTGGGCTCCCGAGGATGCTGCTGTGGGGTTGGGATCCGTGCCCTCCCTGCCAGCGCTGCCACTCCTCCCCTCCTTCCCATCCTTCCACCAGAGCTCCAACTCTTTAGGCCTGGCGGAAAGCAAATCCTTTTAATGAGTCAAATAATTTTGGACATGAGAAATTTCCCCCCTCTCCTTTGTAATTAGAGCTGGCCGTGTGTCTAAAATGATCTGCTTTCCAGAGGGAAACAATAATTGAATTGTTGGGTGTCTCCCGAGCTTTGCAGGGCTCCAGGAAGGCTGCGAGGGAAGCTGAAGCCGTTCTCTTGTTAGCGCCTGCAATGAGAGCAAGACACCCTAGAATTCAATTATGCGGCTCCTCCAGGAACCGTTATAATTATAACGTCAAGTTGTTTTTTAAAATTTCATAATTACGTTTTAGGTTCCTTGCGTGGATGTTTGGGAATGCGTCTGCCTGGCCCCGGCCTCCCGTGCGCACCCTCCTTTGCCGCAGCCTCTTCCCTGCCCATGCTTTGGTGGCTTCCTTGCTCCCCGCACCCAAGGGTGCCCGGGGTGCCCTCCCTCTCCATCCCTGTCCCTGGCACCCATGCCACGGCCCCGCTGAGCCCTCCTCTGCTCCGTGTTGCCGGGACATCTCTCCCAAGCGCTGTGTCGCAGCGTCACGGCACATGCTGTGAATGGGCTGGTGACATGTCCCCGTGTCAGATCTCCTGTTCTACCCCTCTGATTTCCCTGCCTGCAAAATTGATTCCCATGCATGCCTAGTCTAGAAGAAAATAGGGAAGAAGTAGCTCGGAGTCGCCAGTTACCGACAATTTTGCGTTCAGCTAGTTAGAAATAGGTGTCCAATGTCGTCCTCCCTTCAGTGGCACCCGAGGGGTGAGATTTGGGGCATGCCAGGCGGTGCTGGGGGACCCTAGGAGTGGGGTACTCAGTGTCAGTGCTGCCTGTGCTCAGGTTGGCATCTTCACTTTCAAAAATGCAAACAGAAAATACTGAAAAACTCTCCCATTCCTTTTGCAGGTGGAAATTAAAAGCTCAGAAGGGCCTGATGCACCACTGGTGATGCCTTGCAAGCTAGGGCTGGGGGCGGCATCGTGTTTAGACGGTGTCTGAGCTGCTTTTAGGCTCTATTTAAAAAAGTGAATCCGACTGCTCATGTTTTACATTCCTGCTGAAATGAGAGAGCTGTGACTGGGTACTCATCTCTGCAGAGACCAACCCTGGGCTGATAGGTACCAGGATTGGAAGAGATCTCCCGGCTGTACAGTGCTCTTTGAAGCTGTTTAGTGAAGGAGCTGCTTCTGCAAGATAGGAAAGAGGAGACTGAGAGAAAGTGCAAAATGGCAGAAGAGCGAGAAGACCAAATGGAAGGAAGGTGGAAGAATTATTAGCTGCTTCTCCAAAGAAATGGTGAGCAGAAAAGCTAAGCCCAGTCAGACCCAGTTAGCGCACAGACATTGCAGCACAACCCGCTTTCCAGGTATGTGCAAAATCCCAGTATCCCGCTGTCAAATTGGCAAAAGGGTCTGATTCAGACTGTGGTGTGGACGCTTTCCGCAAAGCCCCTTGCAGAAGTGGACTGGGTCTCCCCAGAGCTGTGCACGGAGGAGCCTGCTGTACGTTGGCCATGCCATTTTTCTGTAGAGGGAGAAACTTGACTGTGTCTTTAGCTCCCTGTACCCCGCAAAGAGCCACAATGCACAGGGCCATGCACATCAGGAGCAGGCAGCAGAAGGCCTGATGTTCTCCCCTCCTACCCCATGGCCATTGCCAAGAAAGTTTGACAGCCCCAGGCAGGAGGGTATATCAAAATGAATCCTGGTAACCACCCATCAGCACCAAGACACAGGTGCCACCAGAATCACTTCATTTTGAAAGTGCATCTTGCACCCAGCTGCTCAAACCATCTTCTCCTGAGCTTGGCCCCAGGTCCTGAGGAGGCTGGTGCACACACCATTGGCTCTATGGACCCGCATCACCATCTGGCTGAGGTGCAGAAGATGCAGTTCGTGTCTTGGTCTTTGCAGGTCAGGGCCCCACGCAACAGTTGTGGCACTGGGACGGGAGAGTGGAGAGGAATACGCAATGACTGTGCTGATTTCAGACTGGGAATAGATTCACTTTTCATTCTCTCAGACAAGCAATTAGAGCAGTCTCCCCAAGCAGTTCCCACCCAGCAAGGAGTTCCAAAATATGAGAATTCTCCCCTTTCATATTATTTTCCAGATGTTCAGTCTTCGCTTCCCTTTATTAATGCTTCTTTTGCCAGGGTGACTCATTTAACAATTAGCTTAGGCATAGGGTGTAGCAGCTGTTACAGATATTACCTGTGCCTCTAAGGTAAAGCTTCTTACCATTGTTTTTATCCATCTCTCCTTTCCTTCTAGGCCTTTAATAACGTGTAAAAATATCTTTAAATTAGTGGGAAGCTCTGATTCTTCAACCAGGTCAACAGATGGCTCATTTGGACCTGCCTTCAATTAAGCAGGTGGAACATGCCCAAGGAGCAGGGAGGCAAATGCAGCTGTTCTTTCCCCAAGTCCCACTGCAGAGCTGATGGGAAAGGCTCATTCGCCGGCTCCTGTGTGAGGCTGCTTGTTCTATCAATCTCATAACTTTGTGTTCAAATTTCCCTCACCTGGCTGTATCTTCCAGGAGGTCACTCCTCACGACCATGAGCTGTGGGTGTGAGGATGCTGAGATATCTGTGTATTGTTGGCTTCAGGGTCTACTTCCAAGGTTTGATTGTTGGGCAAAATCCTGAAAACCTGGTATTTCTCAGCTTACATGGTGATTGACATCTTTGGTTCACATATTAGTTGACGTCAAGGGTTGGGTTCAAAACTTGAGCCTAGTGCCATCTGAGATGTCCCACACCCTGTGTGGCCTTCAGATGCTGCTCTTGGAGGCTATGGGACTTCGGTGCGAAATCTATTAGCCCTATAAGGATGTCTTGAATAACCTGGGATGTCTAAAATCATGGTAATGCCTGTGTTTTGCAACTGAGTTCCACCAAGAGAATCACTAGTCTCCAGGTCTTATCTTCAAGTCTGTATTCAGTAAGGGCTCATTCGTACCATGGTAGGACTCTCGTCCCAGTTGTTTGAGTAAAGATGAAGTAAAAAGTAAGCAATGATGTCAGAATCTGCCCTGGTGATACCAAGTGCTTTCTTTGCATGAAAAGAAAAAATCTGATAAAAATCTGAGTAAAATCATCAGGACTGGTTATCCTGTTAGATACTATTACTATCTTCCACTTGCAGCTGACAACTTTGCTGCTTACTACTGTGTGGCTCTTTTCCTGATGTTTTTAGTCACTCTTACTCCATTTGTTCCAAAATAGCCTTAAGCAAGGGTCTTGGGAGGTGACCTACAGGATGTTTAGTAGGAGGATTACTTAATGACTGACCAAACCCTTAAAAATTTCTAAGGTGACCAGGGGGGTACCTCCAGCCCTGAGCCATGACAGTCACTGCTGCTCTGCTATGACTGCTGCTCCCTGCTGCGAGCAGAACTCCAGACCTGGAGCTGCTTTTGATGCTCAGCACATCTCCAGCCCCACTGACTTCCCCTAAGATACACCTCATGTCCCCTGCGTTTGAATCCTTTCTGGGATCAGGACTTCACTGACTGCACTGTCTGGGTGCTTCAGTAAAGCAAGGAAAAATGTTTAAAACCAGATCTTGCAGAGAAGCTCATTGCTGCAGAGCTCTGCACGGAAATGAATGAGCTCTGCTTGTCTGGACAAGGTCTCTGTTGCACAAAAGAGCCCTCGAAGTTCTGATTTTTGCCCTGTTTACTTTGCTAATGCTGGGTAAGTCAGCATGGTATGTATTCCTGATGATTCTTCCTTAGCTCAAGCTCTGCATCTCCATTAGCTTCACAGAGATTTCTGGACTACTCTCTCTCATCCTTGCAGGGCAAAATTTGGAGTGGGCTTGCGTGATGCTGGCTGGGATGTGTCGCACCTCCTTCCTACACCAGCTCGCTTCCCCTCTTCCACCAGCCCAGCAGCAGCAAGTTTCCTGGAGGAATCAGAGCCTGTTGCTCAGCCCACCAGCATGGCTCCACGCAGTGCCCAGGCTCCTACGCTACGGGATGCTGGTGCAAGAGCACAGCAGCACAGACCCCACCAAAAGGACCCTCCACGCTTGGTCTGCCAGCTGCACAGTAGGAGTGATCAGGGATCGTGGACAAGTTTTCTTGCTTTTGGATGACATCAGGTTCAAATTATACCTAGCATTAAATTCAACAGTAGCTTGCTTTTATAAAGCAGCAACAGTGCAATAGGTACCGGTACTAAAAGCTGAATGATGGCTTGTAGGTTTCAGAGTTAACACACAGCCTGAGGTATCCCATCTCCAAAAGCTGCTGTTTGAAATCGCAGCAGTCTTCAGTACAACATGACAGCTACGTAGCTGGTACTGGAAAGCTGCTCTTCTGAGCCAGGGCAGAACAGGTAAGAAATTTTTTTTTTAAAATATCCCCAACCCTTCAGTTCATCTTCTGAAATGCAATTGTCAGAACAAGGCAGAGATTCTGCAGAACAACCCAGGTCCCTGCTTGCTCCCCCAAGCACTGAGGTGGGGGATGTGGGTCCTTCCAGCAAGCTGACTTTTTTTATTGTGGGAAAAGGTTCAGAGACAGGCAGGAAAAGAGGAGAAAGAAAAAAAAAAAGCCTTGAACAAGCTGAGAGTAAGAGTCTGAGAACAAAAAGGTCCAGATGGTGCAGTGTGCAGACTACAGATCCAGCATATGTATCTGCTGCTGTTCAAGCCACCATTGGGGTGGCATGGAGAAAGATGAGGTCCGAAGGGTGATGAAGACAGTGTCGAGCCTGAAGGAGGCTGTTTAACAAAGAAAGGGCATGAAGGAAGAAGAAAGTGATTACCCTGGGCCAGGAAATAAAAGATTGATGAGGGTGGCAAGTGAGCAAGGAGATAGTAAAAGTGCTAAGGAATTTTTTTAAAAACTTTTTTTTTTTCAAATAATGCTATTTTATCACAACAAAAGATAATTCCTAAACCAATACATTCTTACGAATTTCTGTAACATAAAAAACAACTGGAAAAAAAGTTTGGAAATTGAAATTGCTCATCTCTTTTATAAAAAAGCATGGTTTAGATTTTTGAATTGGTGAAACATGGTAGTGTTAGACAACTTGGACCGCTTTTCAAAGGTCAGAATCAAAACAACACATTTCAAGATGGTAGCAAGTGTTTCAGTTGACTCAAACTTTGTGCTTGGAGGTCGTGTCTTCATGCAAAAAAAGTAAGGGTCTGGACTTGTTTTTACTGCAGTCAGCAGCAGATCTCCCACAGCCACTTCTGATGGAAGACCTGTCACCACTGGAAGACATGAACAGATAGTGCCATGTTTGGGCAGTTGCCCTCACATACATGCCAGCCTGTGGTGACAAGAAGCAACACAAACCCACAAAACCCCACATCAAGGGCCAGACCAATGGATTTCAAGTGATGAGCTGAGGAGCACCCTAACGTGTCCAGGAAAACCCAAACCTCAGTGAACCCTCTCAGTGATCTCACTATCTCCTGCTCCTAAATGACCTCTGTTTGTAGCATAACATCTCCTTTGTGTCCAAGTCCAAGGTTTAGAAATCCCCCTCCAAAAGAATCACAACCCCCTTGTTCAATCCTGCATGGCCCAGCAATTCTTTGGTGATGGGTAGGAAAGGCTGTAAGTACTGCTGGGCATGTTCCCAAAGCTGTGGACTTTTCTGCATTGCAGGATCAAGTCCTTCCCAAGCTGTGGTTGTCCCAAGCCACCTGATCTGAAGCTTTCTTAAGTCTCTCTGGTACACCGCAATTCAAAATGCAGCCAGAAAAGCCACCAGACCTTCTGTCTTGAAGAACTCCACTGTCACACGTGAACAACTTACATTTCTGCAGGAACATCTCAGCAAGCCTTTCTGTCACAGGCCCTTATTGGATGGGACCTCGACTCTCTTGTGAATCCAGGTTATCTTATTTTAATTTTGGGGCACCTACTCTAAGATACCTTGGAAAGGATGAACTTCCTGTGCGTTCATATGCAGGTAAGAGACACACAGCCTTTAGCAGGAATTTTATATATATATATTTTAAATTGAAGCTAGTTCAGCTTGATATTACTAGAATATAGCCTTCAGGGCTTTCTGAACGGGACTAAGTATATTCAGGGTGATAACTGTGACCTCCACAAAGCCAGTTAGCTTTTGCTTATACTGCCTCATCAGCTGCTGGGATGGTGGTAACCCAGATTCAACCCTGTCTTCAGGAGTCAGCCCATGCAATCTGTGGCCAGATTCTGCAATGCAGGAACGTGTGCTTTTCTATCTGGTGAGAAACTCGAGAGAAAGGGTGAAAAACCTCTTTTCTCTCCTCCATCCATCCAGCAATATGCGGGCCAGCTGTAATTCATTCTGTGATTATTCCAGTTCTTGCTGTTTGAGCTACTCAGCTGCTTTTGACCAGTTGGAAAACAAATAATCAACATCAGCACAAACAATACTCAACACCTATTGCTTTTGGGAGGAGGAAGCTTGGAGGATCCCTGGAGCAGCTACAGGAGTTGGCCTCCCTTTCCCAGCCCCAAGCCATGGCAGGCTGGCTGGAGAGATACACACCTGGCTGCTACAGGGCACTGTGGGAGCCGCTGACCAGCTACTGAACTGGGAGAAAATGGTGTAGCTGTGTTTGATTTCTGTGAAGAAATGCTGGTTTGTAACTGGTATTTTAATTCCTGGGAAACCTAGCAAGTTGGTGTAATCTCTGTAGCACTTGTCTGAATATAATAGCACTCAAACTTAGTACACAGACATGACTTACTGTAATAGAGAAAACATGATTTGCAGCTGGAGAAAAACTTTACTGAGTAAAACTTAGTAAAGCTCTGACTCTTTATGACTTTTGGGGCAGTAATGCATTATTTATAGAAAGTATCATACATACTTTGAATTCTGCCTTTGAAAGTTAACCAGAGCAGGCCCTAAGCACCATCACAACCTACAGACTTTCTTATCACAGAGACAGGCATAAGGACGGTGGTTTTATTGCGTATGTAATTCATCTGGACTGTTTGTAGCCCATGAAGACAGAACATTATGACTGCACAACAGGAGGCTTTAAACACAGGGAAAGGACTCCAAACTAGGTATGGGGCAGCTCCTGCAGTATTTCATTGCCCAGAGAAATCGCCATCACCTATAGGTACCTTTCTTGACTTTTTAGCTGGAAGAACCTGTTATCACCCACACCTCTCACAGGTTTCCAAGATGGGGCCCTCAATGACATCTTACAGAGAAGTGTGCTTTGTTCAATTAGTCCAGCATGTAATGCTGTGTTGTCATAAATTTTGGAGGTACTCTGATGTGCAGTAAGGCAACTGAGACTTAATTTCATTATTCATCTCAATATGCTCCTGTTGTATTCAGAGAACAGACCATGGGCCCTCCTGTGGCTAATTTAGCACCTGCAAATCCCCATGCTTAAAGCCAAAGGCTGGATAACCTGCCGAATGAATCTGCAGGAACTATGCACAGGTGAAATCATCACACTTGCTAGGAAGACTTTTTTTTTTTTCCTTTAGAAACCTTGTACGCACTTTCCTGACTCAAAAGGAGACCATCATGTCCTAGTTCTCCAAGACCAGGCTGTACCCCACAACTTTTTTTTTTTAAATATATATACATTTAATTCCTTTTGACAAAATCCAAGCAGAGTTTCAGGGAAAGCAATACACCTGTAGGATGTGGGCCATCTTCAGACTGGAGCTGTTAACAGCTACCTCCTCAGCTGCCATGGAGCATGCACTGAAGTTAAGCAAAACACAGGCTATTTAAGCTAAAATACTGAAGAAGTTCCAAATGAAGCCTCCTTCAGCTAAGCCAACAGACTCTGCACTGATATGAAGACTGATCAAAATGCAATTCTACTGTTTCTACCACAAAACATAGTAGCTTCTAGAAGTCTGAAATAAATATTTCAGTGCAGTAAAATTGAAGACTTTTTGTATAAATTTGCAGGATGCTATCTTCCCTAAATCAGATGATGCAACAGTTTTAGAACTGCTTAGCCTTATCAGCTGTGCTTACTCATTCTTACTGTTTGCAGTCTTTAAGATGCTCCAGACTTTTGTAACCATTACTGCAGATAACCAAGCCACAACAGGAACTTGCATGTTTACCCTGCCCCCTCCATATTTTGTTTCAAAATTATGAATTTCAGCATCTTGGAAGACAATGGTAGTAAGATTCTGTACCTTAAGTGACATAACCATAACATACACTTATGCTGCTTTCTTGGTACAACAGCAAGACTGTTTTTCTTCAACTGTATAACCCAGGCTGGAAACCCCTCTAAAAGCTAATCTCTCCAAGTTCAGTTTAGGATTTTTTTTTTTTTTTTAAACCACTGAGTATGCATGACAGTATTTTTTATGCAACCATAACAACTGTCCTTTTCAAGACAGATTTCTGCATAATGTGAATACAGAGAATCCAAGGCAAGCATGGCTTGATCTTAAAACTTTAATAGTAAAAAAAGTGTAAAACCAAACACACCGCTGAAAACTTACCAGTAAGAATGAGAATTTAAGTGTTCAAATTCAGAATAGTGCAAATTTTCTTCACTCCCCTCCCCACCTCTTCCAAACTTAAATCACTTTGGTTAAGATACTCAGAAGTATTGGCAAAAAATGAACTTTTGACTTACATTTTTGGCTGCATTGTTTCTAACACATACAGATTTAGTTTCAGTCTTCACAAATAAATCTTAAATACTTCTCTGTCAATCAAATATCCGTAGAGATCACTGTCATCTTTACTTACATCTGGTTTTGCAACATTTTGAAATTGCTTACAAAACTGTCTCCCCAGCAGGTTCTTCTCAGCATACTTCTTAAAACAGCTGAGCTGATTCTGTCCTGATCTGAGGACCTAATTTCTTCAAGTAGTCCTATAAAATGTGATTATTTAGGTTTTAAGCATTTGAGGAAGGATCTTATACCAATGAAATTACTCTTGATTTACACCAAAGCAAGATTAGAATTGGGGTCTGCTCTGTAATATAGACTTTGTGCTAAACTTTTCCTGCTACGAAAAAGCACAAGCAGCAGTTATAGCATTCCCTTAGAAGAGTGAAAACAGCCAGAACACTGCTACCTGGCCTCAACATCTTTTTTGATGTGTCAGTCTTTAACTGATGCCTCTAACTATATCTGAAGCTATGTAAGATTGGAAATGAACACAAAAAAATTTGCATGATACAAAAAGGCAAATCCATGAAAGTTTACAAGTACACCATAACCACAAAATTGGAGTATTGCTAAAAATTTGGGTTCAATGAAAGATACAACAAAACTAGCTTTACTAGTTAAATAAATTATTGCTCCATTTGACTCCATGCAGCATTGAAATGAACTCAGAACCCTTTTCTCTTTAATCTCTCATAAGAAATGATCGATATTGAAGAGAACATGAGGCTCAGATTTACTGTACATTGCACTTCAACTTTAAGACCTAATACTTGCTATTTAGGTCCCCTGTGGTCTAAGCTATCAAATGAATACATTGTGCTCACCAGAACTAAGTATTAAGAAACACCAAATGTTTAATGCAGGGACATAAGCACTTTTTTTTTTTTTTAAGGCAATCACAGATTGCAAGTTCTATAGGGTTGTGAAAAAACAAGCAGTGATCTCTTTCAGAAACTGAACTGAGAAAACAAGCTGTTCGCTATTCTTCACATATAGTTTAAATCACATTTTAGGCCCACTTCTCTTTCCAATCATTTCAGTCAAAACCTTGACTCACACAGAAGCAAGATCAAGGACATCTCTAGGAGGAAACTGCAAATCTAAGGAGTTGGGGGCACATACTCAATGGCCTGCAATGCATGTTTTTTTCAGTGACACCAGACATTTAACATACCCAAGACCTCCTTCAGTGAGATACTGAAGCATATGTCTAATATTAAGCAGGAGTACTCACACACACTTATATTTCTTACTGAGTTAGGGCCAGAACTTGATTCTTGCCAATCTAGCTGCAAGCTTCAAAAGTAATGAAATTTCTAGTCAGAATTTCTTGATAAAGTTCATGTTTGAAAAAGATTGTCTCCAGTGTGCACTTATTGTACTGAAGTAATTTAGAAATGCCAAACTAAGTGACTTCCAAACTCATCCCTCCAACCCTCTCCACTGTCAAAGACAAACTTAATGCAGCATTACAAGTAAGGGCATGGTTCCTTCATAAGACTCCTAAAAGCATTAGTGCAATGCCTTTAATCTGTTTCGATCACTCTTATTTTTAAATAACCCTATTTTTTAAAGATTTGGATAAATACTATTCCTATTAAACCATACTTCATCATTGTTAAGCACCATCGATCTACTTCCTTTGGGCACTGATACAAGAGCTTGTAATTAAATTTCAGTTTCAAGGCTTTAAAATACGGCAGCTGCTTCAATAACTTACATTGGAATCTAATACTTGGAAAACTGCCACTTAGCCTGAACAGTTGTATGCAACTTGGTGTTAAACTCTTCCAGAGAACAGCCATACGCAAATGCTTACGCAGTAAATCAGGGTAAGATTTCAAGATAAGCAGTTAATTTCACTTGGCTATTCTAAGAGTGGATTAATATTTTTTTTCCACAAGTCATTTGTGCAGTGAGCCCATAGAGAGATTATTTTTTCTAAATAATCTTCAATTTAAAACAGGAACACATCTTCCTAATGTTGGTTTCACACTGTCACCGTGCTCTCTTCTTCAAAGATTTAGTCATTGTGTGGTTTCTCTGGAATACCCTATGGATAAAAAAAAA
>VYZV01042155.1:3658-14106 GCA_013401275.1 Pandion haliaetus
TGCCCTTTACCGTGTTAATGATTTCTATCACTGTTCTCTGTTTTTTCCATTTTTTTTTTAATTTTTAAAAAATTCAGTCTGAGCTTGTTAATACTTGCCATTGAGCCTCACTAGGAAAAAACAACCAACCAACAAAACAAACAACCACCCTACCCAAACAACCAGAGAGCATCAGTAGGTGAAGAATAACAGAATGGCTAAGGAATGTTGCACATGACTTTCAAAGACCTAACATTTTTGAAATCTTGTCCCTGCTTCTGCTTTTATCAGAACTCCCCTGATTTCTGAAAGTTTCTAAGATTAAGCATTAATATAAAATTAAAATCAAAAGCTATTGTTACAGTAATTCTTCCAATCTGAGTTTTAAATTTAGACAAAAAGTCATGAAATTGAAAGTCAATATAATTTTCAGAAGTCAACATTAATGCATTTCTGAGATTTGTAACATAAGATGGAGATGTGGCAAATTTGCAAAAAGGAAAGCTTTCACGGTGAAGTTAAAAACACAATACTTTAATATTTGCTCAAGCCTGAAATTTCCTTGGAGATCTCTCTAATCAAAGGGATTGGATATTTTAAGAGAGTTGGAAAGGAAAGGTATATACTACTCAGTGAATCTTCCTCGGATGAACTGAGTCTAAAATATAACCTCTCGTCAATTTTGACCCATACTGGCCAAATCTTTCACAGATTTCATGTCAAAATGCTACAACACCAAACGGCCAAGAATTTGTTAGAGGAAAATGCAGAAATGGTTTATAATCTGGAAAAATCTTTCTGTGCCAAACTTAGGGCTATTGGTGGAACTGGTGCTGCAATTCTATGTTATTAATGCCTGTGCTCTCTGGGTAGGTAAATAAAAGACTATAGCATTGTTAAGCAGATTCAGGCACATTTCATTGAAGGTAAGTTCCTAGATAATTACACAGGGTAGTCACTACCATGAAAAAAAACTCAGTCATTTGCCAAGAATTACTACAAACACCAAGAACTTAGTTTCCCTTATATTTAATTTGGTATTTCAAAATCACTGTTTGACAAAATTTAGCGAACACTAAACATCTCAGTGACAACTCTAGCATGACTGTGCATGCAGTTCAGGTAGTTGTGTATGCAAATTGCTAGGTAGGCTTATACATAGTCTAATACATCTGCAAGAAATTGATTGACACACACAGCAGGATCCTACCTTTTGAAAATGTGTTTAATTTCAATATGGTAAAATATCATTAAAAAAGAAGATGGTTAGTTTTAGCTCTTTGGTGCCACGTTGTACAATACAGGAGATGCAAGCAGTAATGCAAGCAGACACATCACCTTTGAGTGTCTAATTCTTTTAATAGAGCAAGAAAGAAAATATTAGAATGTGGATATCATTACCAATAAAAGCATAATTTTGATTTTTTTTAATAGACTCAGAGACCACAAATTAAGCTCCAACAGAGGCCAGTGACTATTTAAAGGAAACTTATCTTAATTGTTATTTCTCTCATTTCCCTAACTATATTTATATAACATTTTGAACAGAAAAGCTCATAAAGCCTATAAAAAGTAAATGCTTTCTGGTTACCAAATCAGCCCCCATTCCTTGTTTATCTGCTGGTTAGAGGCAAAGACAACACCTGCTGACATTACTGAGAAGAAACGTGCTGATCTGTCCCATTCGGTATTGCTGTTGCTCAGAATTGGAAAAAGGTCCACACTGCAAATGAAACAATGTCTACTAAATGAAGCAACAGTTTTCCTAAAATACAGCCCTATCAACTTGAGAAAATAGTTCTTCCTTTGATGATAAATTGAGTATCTTTGATAATACTCTTTAAGCCCCACAGGCATCAAAAGGGCATAACAAGTAAGGGAATGTCTCTGTGAGTATTTAAACTGCAGGATACCCAAATACATGAAATGAACTGAATTGTAGGAAATTATCTTCCTAGATGCTGTTAGAATTACGTACGCTCATAACTGTGGTCTTGTTTATGAAATAAAACATGTTAAGAAAGACATGCTACAGGCTTAAACTATTTTAATGACTAGAACACCACAGCAAAGTAATACAGGAATACTGTGCTGCAAATCATGTCTTAAATATCTCAGAAACAATGGTAACATGCATACTTTAGTCAGTTTACATTGCTCTGACAGAAAGGTAAGGTACCTCATACATGTGAATGTGTCCATGCTGTACTGTGGACTAGTTCAGCAGTTACATCTTTCTTGTATTAAACAAAACAAAAATAGTAATAAAAGACTAGGTAGGTATCTCCATACTACCTGTGAGATTTCTCACATGAGCAATATATATAACCACTGGGCATTGGTTGTTAATGACTTTCTCTTCTATTATAGCATTTGTCATTAGTTTTGAAATGAATCCTATCAAGTTAATATTACATTCAGTGACATTCAGTCTTTGGCTTTGAAAGTGGATCTGTGATGATTATTTCCTAAATGTGATGCCCTTCCTCAGCCTCTACTGGAGAATCTACTGTATATTTGTATTTGCTCTGTTTTACAATATGCTATGATATACAGTGTTACTCACACAAATGGCCAAGGACTAGGTCTGGTTAATTATAGGTTTTATTGCATAGTAGAAGACCCTGTGAAGAGTAAACAATAGCACACGCAGGATAAACACATATGGCTTTTCTTCTGCCACTTGTTTATAACTGCTGAAAAATGTACTTAACAATTACTCTATTCTGCTCTAACAGTGACAGCAAAATGACCTTGGTCAGCACTAATGCGTGAATATGGGATGAATTTTACAAACAATGTTTGTTGCTTAGAACATCTATATAAACAACATTTGTTCATCTCTGTTACAATATCCAGTCTTTGAAAAGCATTATGCATGGTAATCAGTCATATCCTGAGGGTGAAAACAGATATATCAAATTTACTATTTTTTTTATTAGCTCTTTCTAGTAACATACCTCAATAATATTTTTTACTTATCATTTCCACTGCAAAGCGTTTGGATAGAACACATTTATTGCTTAAAAAGTATTTTCTGATAAAGCAAAATTAAAAGAATATGTCATTAATGAATATATATTTTCACAGTGCAATTAAGAGGGTCAACAGAAAGGACTTTAATTCAAAGGTATTGAATAACTACATTTCCATTGGACTTCTCCTGGAGCTGCCAATGCCAACCATTTTTTAAAATAAAGATGACAAAGATGAAGTATAGACGTTAAGATAAACATTACCTCTCCTAAAATGTCCCTTTACTGAAAGTTGTATTTACTTTCAGAGGTTTCTCCAGCATGTTAACCCTAGGTCCTTTTTGAGCGGCATGAAAAAATCCATTTCTACAGGCCATAAGTTCATTTACTATACGTCAATGTGTAATTTTCTTTTTTTCTAAGGAAGGTGAGGGCACAAATGACCAGATCCCTTACTGTAACTTAAGAACTGTCAATTGTATCAGCTGAATGAAACTGGTGTCTTCTATCTGGCAGATTGACCCAGTATCTGTTTTGAACGAGGGGGTTCTGATGCATCATGATCCCAGTAAGAAAGGTACCTAGACTCTGTAAGGTAAAATTTAAAATACCATTTATTACAGCTAACGTTATAAGAACATAGCACAGATAAGCTTATGCACCTTTGGGTGCTGGGAGCCCTGGGTGGTGTAGCATTGAACAGGACTCCAACCCACGCATGGCATACCATGCAGTCCCCATCCACAGCAGGGCTTTGCCCTGTTTCAGTCAGTTGAGCTATTACAGCATTTTCTTATGAGGAAATGTCGTGGTTTCAGGTCAGCTCAGTCAGTAACAAAGCACCACGAAGCTGCTCGCTCACCCCCCACCCCCTCCCCTGGCCACGTTGGGATGAGGAGAAAATACAAAGGCAGGCTTGTGGGTCGAGACAAGGACTGGGAGGGATCACTCCTCACTTATGGTCACGGGCAAAAGACAGGCTCAACTTGGGGAAGAAACAAAATCAATTTAATTTACTACAAATCAAAACAGAAACAAAACACAAGGGTATCAGGAAGGGAAACCAAACATCAGAACAACCTCCCCCCACCCCTCCCACCTTCCCGGCTCAGCTCCACTCCCGATGCTGTCTACCTCCTCCCCCCGGCGGTGCAGGGGAATAGGGGATGGGGGTTGAGTCAGCTCGCCACACATTGTCGTTGTCGCTTCTTTCCTCAGGGGGAAGATTCCTCTCTCGTTCCCTGCTCCAACGTGGTTCCTTTCCGCGGGCTGCAGTTCCTCACAAACTTCCCTGGTGCGGATCCTTTCCGCGGGCTTCAGTTCTTCCCGAACTCCCCTGGCGCGGGTCCTTTCCGCGGGCTGCTCTCCCGTCTCACACTGCTTCAGCGCGGTTTTTACCATGGGGTTACGGCCACCTTCGGGAGCTTCCGCTCCACCGTTCACCCCCCTGGGCTGCAGGGCCATCAGCCTCCTCAGGCTCCTCCTCCTCCCCCTCCACTTCCATGATTCCAGTGTCGGCAGCGATGTTCCTCTCAGGTTTCCCCCCCCCACTACCGGTTCCCCTTCTTAAATATGTTTCCCAGAGGCGCTACCACCGTCACTCCCCGCCTAGAGGCGGGTCCGACATTTTGGCGCGCGGGTCCGACATTTTGGGGCAGCGAATTCTTCCAAGCAACATCTTAAAGGGGCCGCCTCTGCAGCCCCCCTCCCCTGCCACCAAGGAAAACTGCGCCACACAAACCCATAACAGGAAACAACTCTACTTGTCATTTCTACAGTCAAAACAAAAAGGCTGTTCACACAGGAACTTCTTGGAGCACTCGTAGACGAAAGCAAGGACACCCTTGGTACCCAGCAGGAGCTGCCTGTGGGCTCCTCCGTTGCAATGTGTTGGCTGAGTTCATCCAGCTGCCGCAGGAGTTGTGCAGCACGACGCAGGCCTGACAGCCGCCATGCACACGCGGCATAGTGCAGTGCAGCACGAACGTGAGCTTACCCAGGTAGCTGCTATGTGGATCACTAACTAACTCCTTAATGGTCAGTGGTCTTCCTGTCAGGATCACGACAGTATCTCAGGATGACTGTGATTACCTTCTGGATCAATATTTGACACAGAACACCAAGAACGGTTAATATTTTTATATTTAAAGCATGAAAGTTGTAACACAGATTTTCTACTAGCAGATTAGTATAGCACATGCTTAACAGCAATTGAAAGTGATGAAGAGCTACACGGAAGAACAGAAATACATTAAAAATCAAATTAAGTGTTTCTGTATTGTTTTTCCAAAGCTATCAGTGATGGCTAATCTAATTCTGTGTGATATGCAAAAACGTTTTGGTTCATATTGGTGGTAATCAGTGAAAGTACACTGACTTTCAGACGTAGAAGCTATGACCATTTGCTGAAGGAGTTAATATATGGGACTGCTTTCAGATGGTATGATGTCACCACAGTGTTTTCACCATCTGAAAAGAAAAATGACAGACAAAAGGCAGAAATACTGCATTTCTCCAAAGAAGGTGAAAGGGCAGAAAAGCTTAAAGTGAGTGGAAGAAAAACGTGGAAAAATGTATATAGAAATTAATTTTCTCTTTAGCAGTTGTTTTTTATTTTTGTTTGTTTTTTATTTTTGTTTGTTTTTTTTTTTAATCCAAATTACATTATTTGCAGTTGACCTGCCTAACAGAAGAATTAACAATACACTTACACTCCTGAGCACACCTTTCCTACGGGTGTCTGTTTAAGTGATTTTCAGCTTTTTCTTCTTTTTTTAACCGAAGAGTTGGTAATGAAACATACACGATATGCATGTTTGTGATGTGTATATGTCTTCTTTGCCAGTCTCAAGTAATTACACTTGAAATCTATGTGTTTTAAAAGAATATGAGCTTCCACACTGTGGATGACAGAAGCATATTAAGTGGGACAACTTCTAAAAGACTACCAGACAATATCTGGTGTCTGGAGTTTGTTTCTACACCTTAAAAAAAGCTGTTTCATAAACAAAGTCTTAAGAATGATACCTTGAAGGTGTTCTTATGTTTTGAGTTCATTGTGCATCTCTTATTTTAACTGGTTAAGAAAACTGGGCAAACTGAGCTTATTAATCACAAGAACAGTTATTAAGGAAGATCCAGATAAATCGAAAACTTCTTGCTGTTCCTGATGGGTAAAGAATGTGGTTTTACTGAGTGTAATCGTCTCTTTGATAAGTAAGTTATCATTTAAGCAAGTGTGTGGTCACAAATGGAAATCTGCATTGCTTTCTTGAGATCACCATTACTATTCTGATTTCCAATAGCATGCTACTGATCACACTGATCTAGTATTTTGGTAAATATTGGCTTTTGTGAAGCTTCTTCCATCACAATTGCCATACGATTGTTTAATGATTAGGAAAGAATGTTCAAGTAGAATAGTCCCTTGAATGATTATGCAAGTGTCAGTTTGCTAAGAAAACGAAACTTGGCAATAGAAGATGGCTGGTTTTGAAGTTTTGTTGCTGTCTTAATTTTTTTTTTTCTTTTTTCTGTCTGAGCCAGGATAATGCTAATCAGTTGAAGTTATTAATGAAATTACCTGAAGGAAATAGACACAGCTTTTAATGAATACGTACACACATGCCAAGTAGTCATTGTTTCAGCCAGCTCTAACATTTTCTATTACTGTTAATGATTTATTACAGAATATATCAGAGGCTTTCTGGATCTCTGCAGATCCTTAGAACTACAAGAAAAGGCCAAGAAGAATTCATGTAAGCCACAGCTTTCTGTTAAATACTATATATACATTGTGGATGGTGGCGGTGTTTGGTTATGTCCATGTGAGCTAGGGCATTCAGAGCCACAACCATCCCCATATAGCATTTCTTAAGAAATTTTTACTATCAGTTCTCCGGAAGAAGACAGCTTCACCTAACTCAGCAACAAACTCTTCTGACCCACTTCAAAGGAGACAGCATCCTCCTCCTGGTTCTTTGAGGACAGCAACTTTATATATTGCCAGATATTTTCTGTACTTCTCCCTCTAAAAGACTTTCCAACTAAAAGAGAACAATTTAAAACCATCCCTCACTTTCTTCTGGCCTAGGAGACTTTCTGAATCTGCCAAATAGGAGTCTGGCCTCTGGCTTGATTCCCAACACCTATGCCTGACTATCTTCCAGAGCAAGGGCCCGCCATTCCCCTGGGCTTTAAGGGACCTGTTATAAGCCCTGATATACAAACATTATTGATGCTCAGTTTTTCCTCAGTCTGTCTCAACAAGCTCTGAATAGTAAAAAGGCCTATGGCATGCTGTTGAGTGATAGGAACCCATTTAGTAGCATGTGGTGTAATTTCCTCAAACCTTTTTTTTTCCCCTAGACTTACATGAACATCTAAACAGCACAATGTATATGTTCTGTGAACTCACCATGACTGTCTGTTGGAGTATGCAATACAGATTGTCTGAATTTTTATATTGCTACAAACAAACCAGGTCTCAGTATTGCGGAGCACTTGCCAGGCTGCTGTTCTGCTGTCCTTCATTTCACTTTTCACCACCTTTCCAGGTTTGACCAATTGATCCCATTCTCTATTATCACAAAATATGTTTGGGATTGGTCCTCAGAATTGCAGGGAGGATCTCCTTCAGAATATATCTCAAAAAAAAGAAAAATTAATACTAAGAAAGCATGTATGTGAATAAAAATACTTTTCTTCTCATCTCATTTGTACTGTTCTGTTAGGAAATTTCTAATTTAATGCCCTTAGTGATCAGCTAACCTCCTAAGAATGGTTAGATATTTGTTCTTTGGCAAAAAACTGCAATTCCCCTGTATGTTTAACTCTGGGTCAGTTTTGTCAGAAACATATTTTCTTGTATTGCTTTTTGGACAAAGGTTTTCAGCCTACTACTGTCTCAACACGGTGTGACAGGAAAAAGGCACGGGAAAGAGTTTTCATATGCCTTGTGTTTTGTTTTTAAGTATTTATTAACTCATCCCTTTGGTCTTCATGTATATTGTGTAACAGATGAATCATAGTAAAAATTGTTTAACCTCACAATCTACTTAATTACTGTAAACAAAGTCAATTGTGGATAAAAAATAATTAATATTAAAGAAAAAAAATTCCAGCACAACTGCAAATATGTGTAATTTGTGGCAGGTTCAGCCAATATTTCTCGCTAATTACAAAGATAATCAGGATTCTGGAAATGTCACAGTTTTTCTTGAAAGGTTTAGATTGAAAAAATTTCTCTAGAAATGTCAATTTCCATTTTTATGTAACTCCATGGAAGAAGGTGGATGGAAGAAATAATTTTCTCTTGACCCATGTTGGAAACAGAGTGTTGTGGTTTAAGCCCAGTTGGCAACAAAACACCATTAAGCTGCTCGCTAACTCCTCCCCACCCTGGCCCCGATAGGATGAGAAGGAGAAAATATAAAGAAGAGCTTGTGGGATGACACAAGGACAGGGAGGGATCATTCACCAGTTATGGTCATGGGCAAAAAACACACTCGAGGAACAAACAAAATCAATTTAATTTTCTACAAATCAAATCAAAACAAAGAAAATGTGAAGTAAAACCAAATCTTAAAAACACTACCACCTACCCCTCCCTCCTTCCCATCTCAACTCCACTCCTGATTTTCTCCACCTCCTCCCCCACAGTGGTGCATGGGGACAGGGAATGGGGGTGGGTTCAGTTCATCACGTTGTCTCTGCCGCTCCTTCCTCCTCAGGGGGAGGACTCCTCGCTCGTCCCCTGCTACACCGTGGGGTCCCTCCCACAGGAGACAGACTTCATGATCTTCTCCAGTGTGAGTCCATCCCACAGGCTGCAGTTCTTCACCAGCAGCTCCAGTGTGGGTTCCTTCCATGGCCTGCAGTCCTTCAGTCACACCCTGCTCCAGCGCAGGCTTTCCCATGGAGTCATGGCCATCTTCGGGGGCCTCCACTCCACCACTCACCTCCCTGGGATGCAGGGGGACAGCCTGCCATCTCACCACGGGCTGCAGGGACATCCCCTCCTCAGGCGCACCTCCTCCCCCTCCTTCTTCATTGACCTTGCTGTCTGCATGGCTGTTTCTCTCATATTCCAATCTCCTCCTCTGCTGCAGGTTCCCCTTCTCCCAGAGAAGCTACCACCATCACTGATTGGATCGGCCTGGGTCAGAGGCAGGTCTGACTTGGAGCCGGGGGAGCTTCCAGCAGCTTCTCACAGGAGCCACCCCTGCAGCCCTTCCCCTGCTACCAAAACCCAGCCACACAAACCCAAAACACAGGGGTTTCGTTTTTTCTGGATTTTTTCCTTCTCCTTCACACTGTTTCAGAACTTAATTCTCATTTTGTTTTGTTTGGTTTCCATCACAAGATTGGAGGAAGCAGTAATTCCACAGCTTTAGAAACAACCTAGTCTTGGATTAATGATGTGGGCATGAGCTTAGTAGATATTAAGGTTACAGCTATTCGTTATTGGAGGAGATCCATGTAGAGAATTTATCTTGCTTTATGAGGTGGGAAACACAGATTCATCATGGGCTTCTTTTACTGGGAGTCCTACCATCTAGTACAGGCATTGCTCATTTCTGTCTGCCTTTGAGGTTGTCCAAGAAAGACTCTCTTGCTTGGAAAACACAGTAGCACTTACTATGTAGCCTTTGGGGTTTTTTTACTATTATTAGCAGCAGTTTTACCTCAGCAAAACAAATGAGGTTATCTGAGTTGGTGACAGGCGATTAAGTCCAGTTGGCAACAGGTCACCAGTGGTGTTCCCCAGGGCTCAGTACTGGGGCTGGTTCTCTTTAATATCTTCATCAGTGATCTGGGTGAGGGGGTTGAGTGCACCCTCAGCAAGTTTGCAGATGACACCAAGTTGGGAGGGAGGGTTGATCAGCTCGAGGGTAGGAAGGCTCTACAGAGGGATCTGGACAGCCTGGATCATTGGGCCAAGGCCAGTTGTATGAGGTTCAACAAGGCCAAGTGCCAGGTCCTACACTTCGGTCACAACAACCCCATGCAATGCTACAGGCTTGGGGAAGAGTGGCTGGAAAGCTGCCCATGGAAAAGGACCTGGGGGTGCTGGCTGACAGCCGGCTGAACATGAGCCAGCAGTGTGCCCAGGCGGCCAAGAAGACCAACGGCATTCTGGCCTGTATCAGAAACAGTGTGGCCAGCAGGAGCAGAAAAGTGATCGTCCCCCTGTCTCAGCACTGGTGAGGCTGCACCTTGAGTCCTGTGTCCAGTTTTGGGCCCCTCACTACAGCAGACATTGAGGCGCTGGAGTGTGTCCAGAGAAGGGCAGCAAAGCTGGTGAGGGGCCTGGAGCACAAGTCTTCTGAGGAGCGGTTGAGGGATCTGGGGTTGTTCAGCCTGGAGAAAAGGAGGCTGAGGGGAGACCTTGTCGCTCTCTACAACTACCTGAAAGGAGGTTGTAGTGAGGAGGGTGCTGGTCTCTTCTATCAANAGTTTAATGGGCATGGTTGATGGTTGGACTTAATGATC
>VYZV01042156.1:230-11130 GCA_013401275.1 Pandion haliaetus
CTTTCTCAGTCATCAAACATGAAAAGGACGTTATTTTTCTGGAATGCTTAGTGCACATGCAATGGAAAGACAAACATTGACTACTATGGCTACTTCATGTATGAAAATTACTAACATCATTCTTCTCAGTGCTCTCATGGATGCCCAAAATGGAATAGAAGGAAGAGGCACGTTCATCCTGATTTGTAAGTAGAAATAGGCACACACATCATATGTACGCTTCTGCACACATGCTATCCTATGGAACTACATTTTTGTTCTTAATTACTTTTGCAGGAGGAGAGGCTGCAATTACTAAGTGTAGCTATAGAGATGTGGCTACACGAAGGCTGACCTCTTAACACGCAACCCCCTAAAACATGGGGTGCACAAGTTTAAGCTTACTAAGCAATTAGCTGATACAGCTAAAAATCTAGACAAGAGTAAAATGTGGCCATCATAACAATTGGTTCTCACCTTTTCTGGCTGGTCTTGAAGAGGAGTAGAGGCTTTGTAACCCAGCTGTAGCAACATTGCTTCTGCTGCATTTCTTTTAGCTATTTTCTTGTTTGGGCCTGTTCCAGTAGTAATCTCATTGCCTACTTTTACCTTAAAAACAAAACACTGATCACAATCATGATAAATGCAAGACTCCTTAATATCACTGTGTAATAATCTTGCTGACCTACCAACAACTGCCAGCTCTTTTGATGAAGATGAATCCTGAAAAAGTAAGAATAGTGCAAAAGGGGACTACAATACTGCTTCACACAGAGGAGCTTGTTTGGATTTTTCAGAAGGTCCCCAAACTTGTACCAAAGAGCTAAATTTTTCTGTACCTCAGTGCACACACAGTTGTCTCTCTCCTGCACCAGCCTCTGTGTCAACCCCATTCTCCCTGCTGAACATGTCCCCCACTCTTTCTTAACACGGGAGGTGCTACAGGATCTGTACTTCTTCTTTCTCGTAGGAGCTTTGCCTGCAGCAGCTCCCCAGCATCATCGGGACAGTATCCAGAACAATGGAGAGACAATGATCCAGAGATTTAAATGAGAGTGGTTTCCAAAGAAAGATGAAAACCATGTTCACATTCTTCCCACTTTGTTGCACGCAAGGAACACGGGGGCTGGGGCTGCTTGCTTCTTCTGCACTTACACCTGGCAAGCTTTTATGAAAACAGCCTTTGGAAAGAAGGCTCTTCATTGGACCTATGGTCTATCCTGCACAAAGGGTTTCTGACAAACAAGATGCCTTTCATAAAACTAGGAGAAATTAAAACCTCAAAGTAAAGACAAATTATAGACAATGGATAGCCACAAAGAGTGAGGCTCTAACTTATTCCTTGGCTTTGTTACCTTTCTTAAACTCCTGAAGCTGTATGTGTCTGGTTTGTGATACTAGCACTGTTATTGCTATCACCTATGCAATATTCATAGCTCTTTAATAGGTATATTTCACTCTGTCCATTAAGCCATTTTATTTGCCAAATTTTCTCTTAAAAGAGTGTATCATTTCAAAAGTGTGTTAAAAAAAGGAAACCAAAATAAAATAAAAATAATAAAATAGTCAAGGTGATCTGAATGAAAGAAACTTTAGAGGTCAAAGACCTGAAACAGTCTGGAAGGAGCTTTAAGAAAATTGTAAAAACGGGCATACATTTGTTAAATAAATAATAAATGTTATTTAGTAATTTGTGTTATTCAATAATTATTCACTCTCCTCAAATTGTCATGTATATATTTTCCTAAAATTTTAATTTTTCTTTACTCAAATACCTATTAATTCTAAATACAAAGAAGAGGATGTAAATAAATAATAATTATAATGAATATCCCTTCAAAGTTTATACATAATTAAACAAAAAGATTCAGCTACCTAAACCAGAAATATTAATAATCTTGAAATATAAACCTTATCTTCTATGCAGTTCCACAATCACAATTAGAAAATAGTCAATGTGCTACAAGTTTATATGCAATAAAATTGAGGGACTTTATTGGGACAAGACAAAACGATAATTTATAACATAGCTCACAATAAATCAATGCACTGCTATTTCTCAGACCTGTAAAACTGGTTTAGCTATTATTATAACCTCTATCAAGGATTAAAGGTCTGACTACAAAGAGAAAGAGCTTTCTGAAATTAACTTTGGGAACAGAACACCAAGTAATGTCATCAGAGGTTTTCTTCTGTTTATCTAGTAGTCAGGACAAGTAATTGGATCCATTTCATCACATCTAAACTTGCTCTTTGTGTGACAGATAAAAATGAACATATTATCTCTGGATATTTTACTTCCACATTCAATTAAATTAAATGAAAACATTGTTTAAGTAGTTTATACAAAGGCTTTTTATTCTGATAAGATTTTTTGCATGTCATAATGAATCCACTGAGACTTCCTGAAGGGGGGAGAAACAGCAGTATGATTTCAGCGTGAAAATATTACAAAAGGGGAAAAATGAAGCTACAGTGTTTAATAGTATTCATAACAAAGCAACTGTTCTATGGAATTTCTTTGACTCTTTCTTTCACAAGTCTTCTTAGATAAGGGAATCTTCTACGTATTCACCGCTTTTACGACTCTTTTTTTATTCAAACCAAAGATTTTGCCATTATTGAGACTCCTCCAACAGAAAACCAAATTCTCAGCCCATCTTTCTAATACTGCATTGCATTAAACAGTCCTCTTCTAATACCTCACACAACCATCTCTGACTGTGGACACTCCCATGGGGGCCTGAGCATGGGAAAATGGATTGTCTGTGATAGGATCACTCTTCTTCAAGTACTTTTAGGTAGCGTAAAAAGTTGGAAATCCAAGTTTATATTCATAAATCAGATTCTACAACAAAAGGAACCCAGAGAAAAATAATAAATCATCAAGAAAGACCACTGAGGTCCAAGGAAATTAAGAGTCCTAGCCTAACTTGATAGACATGAAGGAGGCACTTAAAGGTTTAAGTGAAAACATAACTGATTTTCTGGAGGAGGTGGCGCTGGAACATTATAAATTCTGCTTGAGATGAGAAGTGACATTTTAGTGTGGTTTGTAGACAACAACTCAAAACATGTGAGGTATGCTGTTCCGAATTGTTCCAGCACAAAATTACCCCTGAGTGAAAACACAAGAGAAAAGAATTCTTCCCTGTTCCTAATGTTTGTCAATCTGCTGCTGCGCTATCTAACAAAATATCATGGTTACATCAAAGCTTTGTAGATGTTCTTAATTTAAAAATTAAAGAAACATTAATGATCTACTGTTTCTGTATTAGGTCCAGAGCCTTTAACTGGACAGGCTAAAACACATGACGGAAGGCTTTTTTTGTGGTATTTCAGATATGAACAAAGCCACAAAGAAACTGAAAATCTGAAAAGATTTACAACAGTATTTTTTTAAACCAAAATGCTTGGTAATACAGAGATATTCATATCCATCTTTCAGAATACTTGTTTGTATTGCAATCCTCTGATCAACAATAGCAAAAAAAAAGTCTTTTTGACAGACAAGTAAAAGTAAATAAATCATGAACCATCAGGGATAAGGACAGAAACCATCAGGTGAAATAAAAATAAGAGGATTATAAAAAATGCAAAACCACTACAAGAAAAGCACCTAGAAGGCACATAACCTAATTGTTATTTGTTTCACCGAGAGAAGGAAGAAAGTTCAAACAGACTGATACCGTATTTCATACTCTTGTATAACTGACCGTAAAGCCAAGAGCTAAACACAGAGGGATCCGCTTCATATTATGCCACCATTTTGCTTGAGTTTGAACATAACATAGCAAGGGCATTATCTCAAACGTGACAGAAGATGATACCTGCATAACAAACTCTCGACGGCGAGGCATTCCTCTCTCTGAAAGAAGAACATACTCTGGCTCCTTCTCCTTTTTGGCCTGTTGGATCTGAGCCAGACGACTGATGGGATTCATTCCTTGACCATATTCTGGTCCAGTCTAAAACAGGTGTAAAAGAAAGAACCATTATTTCAGCATATATCCATACAACTATTATGCTGCTTCAATAAATCATTTACTAGGGTTACCTCTTCTTTAATACTCCTTTTGAGGGAATAAGAAGTTTCTTCCCATCTTCTGGTCATGAGACGGAAGATAAGAATCCTTAAACTCAAAACTATGACAAAAATGTACACCTATTGTCTGTCAGTGTTGCAGGTAGTGTGCATACCTAGCATCTGTAAGCTACTAATACCCTCATCTATCTATGGAGGTCCTATGGGGATGGATGAAAATTAGCAGATTCATCAGTCAGTTATATCTCATTGCCCTATGTCTATGACCGTTCCCCCTAATCCATTAAAAGAGGTTGCTACAATGCTGGAACATGCAGTATGCCAAGAAGAGTTGGGATTTACATGGGGACAAAAAAGATTTGCCATATAACAGGGAAGCTGTCTCTCTCAGCCTTCCTCCATTCCTTCTCAGCACTCCTGCCTTCCATCCTGCAGTGCAACTAAAGGTGTAGGTGGTTTACTCTGCATGTCATAGTAATTCACCCTCAAAATACTTTTATGTAGGGAAGCTAGACAGGAGTACCTCCAATGGCTAGAAATGTTACATATTGTGAGCCACCCTCAAAGTATTTAAAATGCTTAACAGACAATAATCCTCACAATAACATGACAAAACGTACGGTTGGTGGAGGAATTGATCTGATGGGGACAAAACAATAGGACTGAGAGACTGCTCTGACCAAGATTACACAGACAGGTGAAAAACTACAGTCCTTACAAACTATCTAGTTCTGACATCCTTTTAATATGTTATTACTCACATGGCAAATGTTCTCTCAAAGTGAATAGCTATGAAAGTACTTGTTTGTACGTCTTAAGGAGAAGAAATTAAAACCCCCAAAATTTATCTGAAGTCATATTTAACTGATAGATATACCATAACACAAGAATGAACTTGCAATTGTAAATGGCATTTGAATATAGACTTGCTTTTACGTTATTGAGCTATTTCTTTTTCATGAAGCCATTTGCAGGACAAGAGAAGATCAGCATTCATGCTTGTTTGAGCTCCTCAAATAAGAACAACCAAGTGGTCTGGAACCTAAGGAGATGATCAGCAACTGAAGGCAAAGACCAGAAGGGGATATTGTATTAAGAAAGCTGTACAGCAAATCCCTACATAGCATAACTGCTGAAGTTGTTAGAGAAGATGTAGGTTAAAGAATTAAGACAACGTCATGCACAAGGGCAGTTGTGTGGGCAAGAAGCCAGGCAGAGACAAAATGCAGAGCAGGAGAAATAAAGTGCAGGCCATAAGATACAGCCTTATAAATATATATATACAAATAAAAAGAAGTTATTGTGGTCACTTTTTTTTTGGTGCTCAAAGCATGTGCAGGTTAAATTAAAAGAAATGGGCACACTGAGAGCATTTCAGAAGTTTGGATATTCAAAAAATAAAAACCTTCTACACATCCAAATTATTTTGACTATTAACATCTCTTTCTAACATGGCCAACTTTGTATAATTCAATTTAAGATTGTAATGGTAAATGGTATATGGTAATGTAAGAGATTTTTACATTATTATACCCTTAGCATCTTTCTTGAGAAAAACTTTCCAAAATGAGACACCCAGAGCCAATAGCCTTTTCAGATCTTGCAGCTTTAAAGCTGCTAAAAATTCACATGGCTGTACAGAGCTGCTTGGAGGGTTTGATCCTCCACTAGACTTGAACTAAACCCCTGAAGACTTCAGTGAAGTGATCTCAGTTCTTAAGTTGAGCACCTTACAAGCCATTATGTTTGAGAATTTCACAGCATTCTCAGAATTTAAAAAAACACAGGCAATCAAGTAACAATATTGACAGAAATTGACAAATAAGCCTTTACTGATTTTAAATCTGAGCAACTGTTACTATCTGAACAAACATCCTTAATTCTGTCAAAGGACACATACCTTCAATATTGTTTTTGGACGTTTTTTAAAGTAAAGTTTTGGCTTTTCAATCACAGGAAGAGGAGGAAGTTTCTTAAGTTCTTGTAGGACAGCCATTGCAGCACGTTTCTTTGAGAGTTTCTTACTGTTGCCTTCTCCTTCTGCAGTGAATTCTCCTACCGTAACTCGTGTAACAAAGCTCTTCATGTGAGGAGGTCCACTTTCTTTAATCACCTTTTAAGCAAAAGTAACATTGATTCAAATCACCCTACAAGAATATAACAATGTTTGTATCTCTGCAATGTACTTACTACTAATGCAGTTTTCCTAATTGAAGGCATGAGATGGGCTTTCAAAAAGTCTTGACAAGTATTAATGGCAGTACCAGGTTTGAGGACAGAAAATTAAGGCTAATTAGATAAAGCAAATCTAACCACCATATTCAGTGTTTCACAGAAAATACAGTAGGCCTATATTTTAAAAAAGATTTATACAATAACACAATACACAACAATAATGTGTATTTAAACCAAGGCTGCTGTTTTTACCCTTGCAAGGTGCTTCGTGTACTAAAGAAATTCAATTCATGAAGGTCCACCAGGCTTCAGCTATTTCTTTACATAAAACATATATAAAACTATATTTATATGGCATCACTTCAACCTGTTCGTAATTTTTTTCTATTATCGTTAAAACATAGGATGTTCACACATGGTCCCAAACTTTGGTCTTAAAGGTCCATATTTTTATGCTGTCCTAGCTGCAGGCAGCATGGTCTCAAGTCCTACCTTGCCAGCATACACAACTCAGACCGATATTCTGCACATTTGAAAGGCTGCCATAGTCTTGCCTCCATGCCTCTCAGCTGTCCCTCCCAACAGTACCAAAAGGAATTATCAGAAGAGCCTCCATAACTCACACAAAAGCCAATAAGTTCTGAAAAGTTTCATTTATTCATTCCCTTCCAAACATATTCAGGATGACAATGAGAAAACACATTTGAAGTACTTCTCCACTATTAAAAGTTAAAATAATACAGAAAAAAATGAAGAAAAATTAAGTTCTGAGCACTGTGCCTTCCTTTAGGTCTTTTTCTGTCTTCATTTTTCCACACACACGTCTCCTTTTAGGAAGCTATACTGTTAGGATGCATTCACCAACAAACCACAGCACTGCAAGTGCTAAGGTAGCCATCTCTTCATGTACGCACCATTTACTGGTCTGGACAATGTCTATCACGGATTAGAGACCTCATTTGGGAAAAGGTTCAGTTATTTTGTTTGATGGGCGGAAGCAGCTACCTAATTTAATCTTTGTTACATGTAATTTGTATAAGGAGACATTAGAGCATCTGACAGGCATCTCTTTGTATTATCTTCAAAATAAATACAAATACATATTTTTTCAGTAGGTGCAATTACATCAAAACATTTGTTGAAGAAGTGTAATGCCTGAATGCAAGGGAACTGAGGTAAAGGTGCTAGGGCCTTCTTGGTGTAATAACTATATTTTTAATGGGCTGAAACCTTCAACCTTAATATTATTACAACATGTTTTGTATTAAAGTTCTTTTTATCAAGGTCATGTCCCTTGCATTATTTAGTTTTGCTGTTACACTGTAATGAGGTCTCCTTAGGCTTATATTTCTTTTTTAAGGTCTCTTTTGTGGCAACTTCACCCAGCAAATACAATTATCACAGCATATATCAATAAAAAGACACAAAATGAAAATTAACAGACAACTTTGTCCACATTTTCCCAGAATAAGATGACATCTGTGCCAGCCTGGGATTTTTCTGTTGTAGTCCAGGAGTGTTCCCACTCTAAGATTCCAGGTAATAATTTCAGAAGTGCTTTCCAGACTGCCTCACTTTAAAGTTGCCCACTAGTGCTTCACCACGTGAGAAGGCAGCGGTGCTTTCGAGGCACTGACCCATGCTGAGCTACGGGAAGCTGCATTGCCTGCACCAGAGCTGGAACAAGCCCAGCGCTGGGATCTCCTGCTCTCAGGTACCGTTGGGCTTCGTACCAGTGCTGAACACCATCGCACTGCAGTGTTTCCCACTCTGTTTTAAAGTCATATCTTAATACATCCCTGTACATTGCTATCCAAGTATTAAAACACGTTCGCTGTAAAACATGGCTAAATTAACCTCACTAAGGTCCTTAATCTTTTTGTGGTCTTACTAATACCATTATATAGGTGTTTCTACTTACATGCAATATAATGTATTAATAAAATATACAAGAATAACTATATTGACCAGATGAAAAAGGAGAAAATAACTTGCTTAAGAAATATAATTGCTGAGTTCCTAAAATATTAGTTTTGCATAAGTTTTGTCATATATATATATAAATGCACACAAATACATATATATATGAAAAAGAATGTTAATACAAAACCAGATTATATTTTCATATACAAGATAATATATTTCTTAATATAAAACTAATGTATTCTGGTGTGGTTTTCATCTTTTAAACTTTTAAGTATGTGACACAAGGTAAATAATTGCCTGGAAAACATTCCAAACTGTTTCTTTGTTAGTGTGTAAATGAAAAAAAGTCTGTGTTGTCAGTGGAATGAACCCCATAGGATTCACATGGGATCTGGATCAAGGTAAACATCCAAATTTGGTAATTTAGCAAAAAAAATATTTACCTAACAACATTTTTGGTTAACCCCAGATTTTAGATCTTTTTACTACACATGATTTCAAACAGTTGTGCTATAAGCCTAGGGACAAAAAACACTAAAAAGAAATTCAGCCTTTGCTATCCAAGAACACTGTATTCATTAGTATATTAAACTATTTCCTCAGTTGAAAGATACGACCCGTGGACCAAATCATGCCTAATTTAAAGCTGAGAATTTGATTAAAGGTGACAGTTCAATACACATTTTTTTTTTCTTTTCACTGATTTAAAGAATAACTCCAGCAAGAGAAAACACATGGGGCCAAAACACATCTAAGGTCAAGTTACATCAAGAGTGAATTTGGCTCAACTTAATGAATCATGCTGACAAATGAAAAACAGCAGTATGATTACAATGAAAGAGCAACGCTGCTTCAATTATTAATGAGACTCCAGGTAAAAAATTCAAAATATTATGACAAGATTAAATGGACATCAAANACAAAAAGCAGGTCGGCAAAAATATGTCACCTACTTCCATGATTATTTAGAAGTTTCAAAATGCCAATGTATTTCCCTGTGCTTGTGTGGGCAGACATACCAGATTTTCCCAGTTTAAAAAAGAAAAAAAGGTCTGGATGTTTTATTAAAACTGGAGTGAGGAAGGGTGACCATCATGCCAAGCCCGAATGAGAGCTACTCAGTATGTCAGTCATCCAATCTGAAAGCCTTAATCCCCAGGAGAGCAGGAGCCAGACGGGTGTGAAACTTCCTGCTGAGAACTTGCTCAGTCTCCCAGAGTCAGCGATTTGTTCTGTTCCTAGTTCAAAATACAGAATCTCTGCCTCACTGAGATAAGACTGGGACTTAGAAACTGCAACTCTTTTTCCCAGCAGAACACTGGAAAGGGATGGAGAGGCAGAAAATTTGCCTGTTCAGGCACTCTATCCCCTCACTCCTGATACTGAGAATGAAAAGAAAATAATATTGTATTTTCTATTCTAAAGAAAGAACACTCCAATCCAAAGAAAAATACTGATAGAGTGACAATCTGAAGTACCCCAACATGTTCTACAACCTGAAGCTGGCGACCTCAGTTATGTTTGCTAGGCTCACCCAACTCCTTACTGACAAGTCAGAAATAAAAACCATGTATGTTGCAAAAGAACTGAAAAAAGCAAGATTTTAGCCTACTGTCAAGGAGGGAATAAGAAGCAAAATGACCATTTTACAGCTATTCTAACAATTCCTACAGCAATCAGTTTGTATCCCTCCTTAAAAATTGTTCATTCAGAGTCCTAGAGGAGTTGAATTTTGACTTAAAAGTTGATGAACAATGGTTAGCTAAGGATGCACCAGTGATAAGTATGGAATAGAGCCTGTTCTTTGTCAACTAAAATAAAAGCATTCTATTCTAACGACTTCATAGATAGAAATTCCTTAAAACTCATCCTAAAGTTCCTACGCAATTAAAACTAGCCATATTACTTGAAAACAGGATAGACAGAAGAAACCCATGGGGTTCTGCATGCTCTTCCTATTTGCCACCCCTTGTGTAATTCTGAGGACATGTTTACATAGAACTTTACATATCTTTATGACCATTACTTTGTTGCATAATATCGCACTGTTGGAACATTGGCTAAAGCTTCATCAGATGAAGAAAAGGCAGATCATTTTATAGCTATTGCACACAAAAAAAAGCTAGAGAAAGCTTTGATGCCTGCCTGGAATAACACAAAACCGTTTGTAAATAAAATCCTATTAGAAACATCAGATCCTGGGGATTACCTATAATTGCTTAGCAGTTTTCTTGAAATATAAGCCAGTACCAAGTTAAATCAAAACTCTATTTAAGAATGTCACCTATACTTAGATTTAAAGGCAGGAAATAACACAAAATCTGTCAGGAGAGCAAGAAACTGTCTTTTTTAAATGTTGTTAACATTCTTTGGCAAGTGACACATTAGACTTTTCCTGTACTAAGTATCTCTGCCTTCATTCTCTCCTTACCAAATGCTCTCCCTTAAATAATATGAAACACAGGAATGCAGTTAAGATGACATTCAAAGCACTATCCCTCCCTCTTTTCTTTCCAACCTCCAAGCCATTCTGTGACCTGTGACCATTTATCTCCGTGTATTTTAGTGTATTGATTTGTATGGAACTATTCCAGATAGTTTTAAATACTTAAGGTAGAAAATGATGGGTTAAAATTGAAATGTTAATTATGAGCTTCCTTTCTGAAACACAGGCATGTGTTTCCATTATGTCTGATCTTATATAACAGTTATGTTCTTTCCGTGTAGTTGCAAATTGATACACCAACACTCCTGGACACCCCAGTTTTAACCTCA
>VYZV01042156.1:11602-29931 GCA_013401275.1 Pandion haliaetus
TTAAAATAGCATTTTCTCCAATAAAAAAAAAAAAAAAAAAAAAAAAAAAAGCTTGAAAGTCTGGTGGTTCCTACCACAACAACAATAGATTTTTACAACCAGTTTGTATAAGAACTTTATCATCAGAAAAATTTTCCTGTTACTATCACTCATTCTCCTGTAGTTAGTTCATTGATAGCACTGGAGCTATTCCAAATATTCTTTATTACTTAAGGTAAACAAAGGTGTCAGAAGCAGGTTCATAGATAAAATTGTATGAAAGGAGGAAAAAAAATCATGAAGGCTTAAGTAGAGATAGATAAGGAGTCAAACAGTGTGGAAGATAAAAAGATACTCATGACTTTCTGAAAACAGCATATCGGATGCAAAATGTCTCAGTAGGAATTTTATAGTGTATGAATGCCTACAGTTAAAGCAAAGACTTTGGCTGACTTGTTTTGAAGATTATTTCAGATCAGATTGAGTGTTGCTACTGATTCTAATACAAGAGCACCATACAGAAGATGCTTGAACTGTCTCTGCTATCGACTTGTTTGCAACCAAATATTAGGTCTCTAATACTTCTGAAAGAGCATCTAATTTAATAGTAAAAACTCAGTGTCTTGGACTCTGATATACTACCAATTTTTTTGTTATAATTTCCATGAATTTGAATGTCATATTCATAATGTATTGATATTTTTTAACTGCATTGAGTTTTAGTGGCAGGGGTATTTAATACTTTCTTAGCAAACAAATATGTAACACATACCTCAAAACTGACAGGTATATTGCGCTTCAAAGCGATTTCAAACACTACACTGATCTCAGACTTGTTTGCATCTTTATCTTCTTCTGATTCTTTTCCTGTCTCTCCATTCTGAAATTGAAGAATGCATAATCATATTACAATTTTTAGAAGATAAAAAAATATAATATGCTTCTCCCCTGATTTCTCAAAGACTTTTAAGTTCTCCTGTCATGCTGTAAATCAGCATTTGTACATCCATCTCAGAACCCCATTATCAGACATCCACTGATCATGAAGCCATATATAATGCACTTACGCTTCATAATAAAGGAACACATACACATTAATTTCTAAATCAATGATAGATGGCAAAATAACTTCTATGGATTTTAGTCTTATTAATGACATGGATAATAATCATCTGAATCATCACCCTTCTTGTGTCAAACATGAGGATCAAACGGATCCTTTGACCTGTTTCTCAATCTCTCTGTGGGTACCCCTTCCAAGCAAGGAAGAAGTTTTCTGTACTTCTTGGAAAGTGCAGAAGACTGTACTTCTCTCAGAAGAAATTCAGCGAATCACCCCCACACTTTGACTGGGTCACAGGTTACAGGTGTCCTCAGCAGGTCCAGCTGGTTAATGGCCCCTCCATTGACTTCCCTCTGGGAGTTATGACCAGTGTGAAAAGGTAGTGACAGAGAACAGCTTGCTCAACACAGAACAGTATTTATTTATCCATAGGAACATAGCAAACAGAGAGGCTAAGGGATAAAACAACAAAAGGCACATGCAAACATTACCCTGCCTAACATTCAGCTTTGCTTTATACTTTAGGTAAGTCTTATTTTTCTCAGATGACCACCAGCATGGGGATCAGTCAAAGAGTTACCGCCTTTTGCAACCACTACCTTTTGGTGTTCATCCCCCAGGCCACATCTTCCCTAGTTCTCAGAGGTTTCACTTTCAGGTACTTTTAAACTGCAAAGCTCTGGATGTTTCAAACTGCGATCTCTCAACAACCATGTAACCTTGGCCAGGCTCCTAATTTTTTATTAGTGGAGGTAAACATCAAAGAAACTTGGGCTGAATTAGGTGGATTCCTGCAGAGTTCCCATCTTACATAACGAAGTCTGATCTAAATCTTCAGTCACTAGCATAGCTACAAAATACAGATACTGAAGTTATAAAATAACATTGAAAAAGCATTAGGTTCTTCACATTCACAATGAAATTTATCAATCTTTTATCTACAATTTGTTAACTTGTAATATATTAATCTTTAAGATAATGCAGGACCAAAAATCCAGCCGTCAGCTACAGCATGCAGACTTGGAGCACTTTTTGTCTCATAAAATGCTTGCAAAATTTTAGTCTGAAAAAGCAATTTACATCCCTGACATTTATCTAGCGCTAAATACAAAACAAAAATTTATAAAATTTATAGAACCTGCTGAAAAAAAAGCATGCAGTGCAAAGCAGTAGCAAGGGTAGTTCGAATGAAATTATGTAGGACCTCTAGCTCATTTCATATAATTAAATGTAAAGTACCACTGAAATCAAGAATGTAGGTCATTATTTATAGGAAAGGCAAAGCATTGATTATGTTCACTGAGAAAGATCAACTGAACAGACTTAAAAGGACAATATTTAAAAATAAATCTATATTTTGGGGGTATAAAGAGTATCAAACATAAAGAGTGGGGTACTACTGTTCTGTAAAAAACCTTAGTGAGAATCTTAGTACTGTATTCAATTAAGTCTGTGTGTTATAAAGGACACTCAATCTGAAAAGCTGACAAAAAAAGCCACAAGGATAAACTACTGATTAGGAAAAAAAACTTTACAGAGACACTATGGAAACAATCAGTTCTATAAAAAGATTCAAAATTACCTAAGCAGAATCTGTAAATATATATGGGATAGAGATTTTTAATTAGCAAATATAAGAAAATACCAATTTGATAGAAAATGAAGTTAAGTGAATTTAGAAGAAATATCTTGCAAATTATCTTTGAAACGGGGAATAATCAATCACTGGCATAATTTATATAAAATATAAAGCCCATTGGACTGTCACCAAGCCCTGAAGTCAAGAATGTTTAGGTTTTCTAGCTATACTCTACCTTAACCAGATATGTGGCGTCTAATGTAGAAATTACTATTTAAAATGTCATGATTAATAAAAACACATTGGTCCAGAAAATCCCCAATTGACCCTTCTGCCCTTACAATTTAACTCCTTGCATATTTTTCCACCAAACACAGTAGAGAGCCTAACCATGAGTGGAGAATAGGGAGGATCATAGACTTTAAGGCTTAGACCTTAGTACTGAGCCATAAAGTTTCAAGCCTTAGTCATATGACTTCCCTAAAGAAGACGAAGTATGTTCAGGAGTGTCTCAAGTACTTTGGATTTAAATTTGATCCTCATTCCACAACTGACACTTTAATTGTAATGCCTTTCTTAGCCTCACATCTATGAGACAGCAGAGGTGCTTTGGCAGACACACAATAGCTCTTTTATGAAAGCAGGCTCATATTCACCTGTAACTCTGCCCTGTTTGCTGATTGCTTCTTGTTTCTACCCACCTTACACTCTTCTACACGTTTGCACAATGAAGTATTAAGATGGCAATACTCCTCTGTGGTTTAATATGGAAAAAAGATTTTATCCTTAACTAAGTTTTTGAAAAAAAAAGGGTATCTTGAAATGAAAGAAGAATATATAGAAGGCTGCATTAAGCAAACATGGTTACGAAGGCGAAAAGGTAAGCCCATGTATTTACTGTGCTATATTCCATGGATCCCATTCCAGTGAAATTCACTGAGTTACTAATGGGATGCAGGGCTAGATCGGTGCCAGCAGGTCTGTCCTTGCTCCCCTCTCTGCTCTCCTTGGAAGCACAGCGGCAGTGACTGGGGAAGAAAGCTCAATCTGGTCATGTAATTGAGACCAGCCAGACTCTGATGTGTCCTGGCTCTGATCCATGCATAGTTGAGGAATGGTGAATCAATCATCTTCTGTGGCTGACCCAAGCAGCTCAGTTCTGCTGAAGGAAGGAGAGTTTTACTGAGCTGGACAATGTCCCATGGTGAGGGCACATCCCACCACTGCGCAGCAGCCCTGCGTGCACTTCACATGACCAGTAGCAGGGAGGAGCCTCAACCTTAGCACCATGAAGCCCTTAAACTCTACTGCAACCAACCTCCAGTTCTCTGGAGAGCTACACTCAGCTCCACATGATGCAGTTCTTGGTACTCCATCATGACCTAGGCATAGTGTTACCTCCAGCCTTCTCCAGTCACCTACAACTCTAACCCATGAAGTGAAAGAGATTTTCTTCATGATTAGCCTGCAACAAGCTCCCTTTACCCTCAGCATAACCAAGCCACAGATGTTTTCCTGGTTGAGGACTCAATTTAGTCTCCCGCCCACAGATACCTGCTATTGAGATCCTACAGTATCACAAGTGGTCTTCAACTGCTGCACCAGAAACTCACAGTGCTCCCACAGATCTTGCAAGTACTATGTGAATGTCTCAGCTACTCTATGGTATTGTCTCCTGACAAATCTTCCCATTTTTCTCACAGCTAACTGTGGATTTGATTCAGTTTACATACGTAACTTATGGTGGTGAAGAGAAGAATGAAATTACTTCATTAGCTCATGAGAGAGGCACGGCTACAGCATGCTACAAGAATTTAGGAAACTCAATTTGCCATGACCACATCTTCTAAAAGCCTGCACGTCCTAACAAACACTGATGTAAATAGACACTAAATAGGCCCAGTTAGGCAAGAATGTTTATAAAGATTTTATTACTTTTGCTAGGTAAATTACATATGTACATTGGCTATGAAAACTCAGTATATAAACCAGGTACATATTGATGTTACTGATTGATATATATTATTTACTTCTGTCTACTACTTATTATCCTATGCACTTAGTGGTTTCATTTTCATTCTGATTAATGGATACCTTGAATTCAAAGATTCTTTTGATAATATGAAACATATAATTTTAAAAAACTAAGAATATGCTGAGCTAAAAATATGTTTTAATAATACGAGATTCCCACTCATGTTTGTGCTAAGGATTCATTATCAACCAACACATTTGACTGGAAACCAGAGAAAGGAAGGGAATTAATAATGAGAAAGGAAAAAGGGATTCCTCCTGACTTTACATATTCTTTTTTAATAGTTTTACTGTTTTTAAAAAAAATCAATATCAATTATAATAAGTGATTTTGAAGAGAATTTCCTGATCCAGAAAAATAATATAGCAAAACAGAAGGATGAGTCAAACTCTCTTTGGATCAAAAGGAGGACATAGACACAGGGTGAGGCAGAAAGAACAAAAGACTTTAATACAGAAAATTATTTCCATTCTTAAAAAGCAGCTTAAAACTACCACACAAGACAATGAAGGTATTATTAGTAATGTTTTGTACTGTGCACGGGAGTTCAACAGGCATCATCAGAAAGAGTGTACAAAATAAAAGGATTGTCTCCTCATGCATTTATTTTGGCTTATTTGACTGGGCAATTTTATTATAATCGTCCTTTCAATTTGCAAAGATTATTCTGAGAATAATTTTTCTGTTAAATATTTGTTAAAATATAACACAACATTTTCATTTTTAAGTAGCAATACACACCACTTACAAACAGCAGTGAGTAAGCTAGCTATTTAAAAAGGTACTAAGTGGCTAAAAGCCTAGAACCATCAGACAGGTGATCATCAGCTGTCAGTGAGCTCTGTCAGGTTCTTAGGTACACTGGGGACAAGTCATGTCAGCTGTAAAGATCACATTCATGGCACAACACACACTTAAGATTAATAATTTGTTTTCCATGAAGCCACTGATTAAATGGACATTTTCTCCACTTTTGATATAATCTCAAATATTTTATTTTGATTTTATTTTTTACTTAATGACTGTTGACAATCCCATCTTTAAAATGCCTACTTATTTTCGTTATTTAAGTCTGGTTCCATTTTAGGTGTGCTATTATAAAGAAATAACACTAACAAATTCTTAGTATTACTTCTCTAATTACAGAGGCTAATATGAAAAAAACACTAAAAATTAAACATTGAAAAACTGGCAATTAATTTGTTTGATTAATGTGTATCTTAAAGTGAAGATTAGTTTTCTGAAACACAAACCTGAGGTAATTTTTCTGGAATAGGCTCATTCTGGAGAGCTTGAAGGGCCTTCATTGCAGCATTATGTCTAGCAGCTTGACGAGTCTTTCCTTCACCAAAAAACTCACTGTTGCCAACAGTTAACTGGACATAGAAAATTTTAGGCACTGGGCAGTGATACCTGCAAAGAAGTCATGAAAAGAAAACAACAATAAGTTTATGAATTTTAACCATCAATTTTACATAATATAGAGCACTAGTTAGGGATAAAGCATCTTTTCTCACAGAGTAAGACCTAACACTTAAATACATGGACTGTTCCTCAGCAAGGCTGTCAGTAACTCTGACAGCAGCTCCTGTGTGCAAACCAGCTCTTCACCCACATTTGCATGGCTCTGCAACGAGCTTTACTGTACTTCAGCCCAACAGCCCAGCTCTGCTCTCTTCTTGGTTTGAGTCCTGAGACGATTAAACCTGAGGAGAACCAAAAGCTCCAGTGGAAGCCATGACTGGGAGACAACTCCTGTCCCACAGGAAAGTGGCACAGAGGAAGAAGGATTGAGAGGTCTCTCATCTGAAACCTGCTGGCATAGCTCAGCTCTTGGGGACAACAAAAAGTCAGATGGCAGAGAGTGAGGGACCTGGACAACATACTTCTAGCCTCTTTTTAAAGCTCAAGTATTGAAATTGTTGTAGAGTATAAGAAGGCGTTCTCTTCCAAAAGCGTAACAGAGGGTAGGGAGAAGATCTCCTCCAACACTGTAACAGCCAAACATTGTCTGGGCACAGAAAGAAAAGCAGCAATCACCACCACATTGTTTTCCTTTTATTTCCTTCTCACAGAAAAATTTCTAAATATAATGGCAGGGTTTGTTTTTCTGACTTTGTCTGTAAGGCACCGAAAGAAAGATAAAGCAAGAAATTGCACATTTTCCTATGAACAGGCACAACTATTATCCCTCAAAGCAAGCAGTATCTTTATTCATATCATCAACTCCACATGTCTATTTTCAGTAATAAAAATAGCTAACCCAACCCATACTCCCTACCCTGAAACCTGTCTCTCACTAGCAGTGAATGAAGAAAGAGATATAATGCCATTCTTGGGTTTGGGAGGTCCTGTCACAGCACTGTGACAACTACAAACATAAGAGCTTGTGCACATAAGCAATTTCTACAGAAAATAAGTACTGCACACACACACCCCCCGCCAGACTCAGAAAAAGCAATTCATCACAGATAATTAGTTCTAATAACTGTTAAAATTATAATCTTTTAAGAGAACATTTCCAAGAAGTCCTCTAATTATATTCTACACAGGTAAGGGAATTTGCTTCATACTCTTCACTCTGTGGTCTAGTCAGCCTGTGCTCCTTCCTCAAAGGCTTTTCTAACACACCAGAGATTTAGTCCTTGGAAAAATATATACCTATCAGAAATGGTTTCTCATTTATGACAAATAACTTGTACATATTTTACGGTAATGTAAAAGAAACCAGGATTCCAAAAGTTTGGCCAAAAGCTAGGTCCATTGTAACAAAACTAGAATCACTCAAAACCACAACAAAGTACTATGTTTTCCTTCTTCCTCTTAAAGGATCCTTATTAAAGCATGCTCTCTCCATTTTTATCTGTGGACACGGATGTTGATTTTTTCTGTATGAAGACTTTCTGACTTTTCATTAATAATTGTAACCAATTTGTTTCAACTATAAAACAAAATAAAGTTTTTCAGATAGCAGCACACTTCAAACCCAAGCAAGTGCAAATAAGCACTCCAGTCTCAGTGCCCCTGAACTTTGTGCCTAATTCTAAAAATACGTTTATATGGAAAGAGCAAAACCATAACACTGGCTCCAACATGCCTCTGGCTATAGGGCCTTGGAGGGGTGAGCAAAGTTGCCTTTACGACATGAAAAAAGTGGGTATTTACTTTGCTTTCCTGTTTACAGTTTAACAGTTATAGGGAATTATTAAGGCCTGGAAATGCATTTGCTTATGTAGCATTTTCATAAAATTATAGAATAACTCGGGTTGGAAAGGCTCCTGGAGGTTATCTGATCCAACGCAGCACCCAAAGCAGGGTCAAGCTCTGAAGTTACACTGTCTGGTTCAGGCATTGTCCAGGGTATTGTGGATATCTTCAAGGATGAAGATTCCACAACATCTCTGGGCACCCCATTCCAGTGTTTGACCACTCCTTCTGGAAGAACACTACAAAGTTCCTACATGCGTAATAGAATTCAAACACCACAGTGCCATTCTTTAACAAAGCGGCTGTCAAACCAAAGAAACAGATAGTTCAAGAATGTTAATTTCTATTCTTCATTGCTTCAAACATATAGCACTCACCTTCTGTCTCCCTCTGCTTCTAAAAGGTACAAACACAATACCAAGACACTATCAATGTGACAAGATCTACAATAAAAAAGTACAGTGGCTTCAAACTGAGATTTACCTCAAAAAGAATGGTAGTTTTTCAAGTGAAAGGCAGAATTTTACCCCTTCCTTTGACTTAATGAGTTTACATAAAATGCTTCCTATATCAACATTTTCCTTTGATTTGTTAGTTTTATTTGGTTTGCAATATTGTTTTAGAGAATATTAAAAATAAATTTAGGGAATATGCAGGCAATAGATGTAAATAATGCCTTGAAAGAATTTAAATCTAAGAATCAGGAACAGGCCTTTGACACCAAACACAGGTCAAACTATAATTCCAGAGTGAAAAATACTACATTTATTTAAAATCAAGGGAAAAATAATTAAAAGCTTCATCAGTATAATCAACATCAACTCCACTTCTTCCACAGCCGGCTTAGAGCTGTCTGTCCCTGTCTCCTATTCACTGCTTATGTGATTTCTCTGAAAGTCTTTCCTTAGTTTATCACAGAAACGCAGAATAGTTGAGGTGGGAAGTAACCTCTGGAGATCCCCTAGTCCAGCCCCCCTGCACAAAGCTGGTCAGTTAAAGCAGACTGCTCAGGGCCGCTTTCCTTTGGGTTTTGAGTATCTCCAGGGGTGGTTGATTCAACAACCTGTCTCACAATCTGCTCTGGTGTTTGACCACCCTGAGTAAAAAAGGCTTTTCTTTTCTTATGATTAAATGGAATTTCTTGTATTTCAGTTTGTGCCTCTTCTTCACTGGATACCACTAAAAAGAGCCTGGTTCCACCTTCTTTACTCATCCCCTTCACTTACTTTATACACATTGATAAGATCCCCCTGAGCCTTCTCTTCTCCTAGCTAACCAGTTTCAGCTCTCTCAATCTCTCATCAGATGAGAGATGCTTATAATTTAGCTCCCTCAGCACTCATGGGTGTATTCCATCAGGCCTCATAGACCTGTCCTGTCTGTTTAAATGTTCCCCAACCTGATCCTCCTCCATCGAGGGTAAGTCCTACCTGCTCCAGACTTTCCTGCTGATCTCAGGGACCTGGGACTCCTGAAGGCCAGTCTTATCACTAGAGACTGAGATGAAAGCATTTTGAGTACCTCCATCTTTTCCAGGACCATCAGGTCCCCTGCCTCACTCAACAGTGGGTCCCCAGTCTTCCTTTTGCTGCTGCAACAAGCCCATCTTGTTGCCCTTCACATCCCTTTCCAGATTCAACTCCAGATGGACTTCAGTTTTTCTAACCCCATACCTGCACACTTGTACAGCGTCTCTACATTCATCCTGGGTCACCTCATCTGGGTCACAAACCCTGTTTGAGTTTAGTCCAAAGTTCTTTGTTCATCCATGCAGGCTTCCTGCTGCCTTTGCTTGACTACCTGCATGTCAGGATGGATGGTTAAACCGTTCTTAAGCTTAGAGGAGGTGAACCTTGACAAGCTCTCCTGGACTTCTCCTCTCTTCAGGACTATATCCCCCGGGATTTTTCCAAGCACGTCTCTCAAGAGACCCAAGTCTGCTAGCCTGAAGTCCAGTTTGTAATCTGTGATATCTGCCTTGTTCCCTCCTCTCAAGATCCTGCCACTATCTCATGGTCACTGCACTGACTCCAACCTTCACATCTCTGACCAGTTTTTCTTTCTCTGAATGTGTGAGCTCCAGCAGGAGTGCCCATCCTCACCAACCCCTCAGTAGCCTATGTCAGAAAGTTGTCATTGATGCACTCCGGAAACCTCCTGGATTGCTTGTGCCCTGCTGTGATGTCCCTCCAACACATACTGGGGTGGTTGAAGTCCCCCATGAGGACCAGGACCATGGCCATGAACATTCTTCTAGTTACCTGAAGAAGACCTCATCTACTACTTGATCATTCAGTCTGTAGGAGAGACCCACCGCAATATCACCCACATTGGTATACCCTCCTGCCCTGACCCATAAACTATCAGCTGTCTCATCATTCATCCCCAGAGCTCCATGCATTCCCACTGCTCTCTCACATAAAGAACACTCTGTCCTTGCCATCCTGGCCTGTCCTTCCTAAAGACCCTGTATGCATCAATTGCAGCACTCCATTTATGTGAGCTATACCACCACGCCTCTGTGATTCCAGAGTGGTTGTGGCCGTGCAGCGGCTGCACACAGAACTCTTATTCCTCCCATCCATTCTCCATGCTAAGTGTGTTAGTGCACTGGCACTTCAGATAGCAACCCAAGTGTACTCCTTTCCCATAAAGGGTATAAGGACCTGTAGGCTCTTCCTTACTTGTGTGCATACACTTGGGAGTGGGACCCCTTCAGCCCTGTTTTGTTGGTTTTAGGGTCTCTCGTCAACATCACCCTTAACACTTTGCCTACTAACTTGGTCCATCACTTCCTCACTTGGTTATAGGTCAACTCCACTCTCCATCACTTTAAAGTTCTCTTGACCGGATTGGCTGACCTATTGATAAAGGTGCTTGCCCCACTTGGTCAGGTGGATCCCATCTCTTCCAAGCATTGATACTCAAAGAGGGTGCCACAGTTGTAAAAATCAAATCTCTGTAGTCATGCTTGTTATGGTGCGTGTGTCTGCTTCAGGTATCACTGGTGACCACAATGAAGAGCAGCAGTAGGTAATAGCCTAAGGAACAGACAACCCTTGGCAGTCTATCCACAATGTCCCAATCCAAGCCCTCGGTGAGAAGCAAACCTCCCTGCACAGCAGGGCAGGTTCACAGATGGTGGTCTTCATCCCCTGCAGTAGGAAGTTGCCCACTATTATCACTTGCTGCTTCCTTCTGGTGCTGCTGGAGGGCTCAAACTTGGCTGGATTGGATGCTTTGAGAGCTCCTAGGCCCTAATCTGATGCCATGGCACTGAAATTGTAGTTGAAGATCTGTAGGTGGAGCAGAAGCCTTCCTCCCAGTGCCAAAAATTACAAGCTTCCAGCCTTTGCCATCACAGGACTCTGCATTTCCCAGCCCAATAAGCACTGACTCTCCCTGCTCCTCCTTTGGTACGGCTGGGTCTTCAGGTACTTGCACCTGTGGGGTCTCAGAGAAGATCCAATTGATCTCTTGCTCATCAGCTCTAATGATGTCAGCAGTTTGCTGACATCTTCCTACTTCTCTCTTACTTGGTAATACAGATCCTCTGACAGTGCACACCTCCAGCAGACAAGACCACTGTCCCCCCATCCCAGCCAGAGCTCTGGAGCTAGATCTGACTTAAGGTCTCTGATGTACCACGATAGCTGCTCCATGTGGTGCTAGGAACAGTGCCATGTGGCACATCACCACCATCACTGAGCACGCACACACTGTCCTCGGCAGAGTTTCTGGCTCCCTTTTGTGTGAATTGCTGTGCTGCATCTGCTGCCTGTCTCTGAGAGCGGTGATCTAGGGCCTGCACTTATATGTCTTCTCCCTAGTACTGGCTGAAAGGGTGCTGGACCCTCTCTAATCAGGACACAGGTGGAAGAAAAGCTCAATGCACCTTTTGATCAGGGGCAGCTGCTAGAACTTGCTAGAAGCCCGTAGCCTCCTGTAGCTATCCTTTCCCTGCAGTGACAGGCACGCTCAAGTTTCTCACAGAGTTCCCGGGAATCCTCCTACCATCCCAGAAGTTGTTCTTGGAAGATCTAGAACTAGAGCCTGGAAACTGCTGCATCTGTTGGCTGCCTCTGTTAGCTGCAGCTTAGCACAGCATAAGCTATGTCACACAAAAGCAGTAGGCACCTTGATAGCACATCCCACCTCATTACTCACAATCCTCTTTAAATAAAAAGAAATGTGGTAGTGCTGTTAGCAACTACCTAGATTTTGGGAAAATACAACATTCATCAGAAGTTCCTGTTTCTTGTTGAGTTACTAGACCTACCTTTCTGTCCATTACATGCAAAGGAAGAAAGCACATGAACCTTAATCCACTTTATAAACTCAGATCCCACAACAGGCCCTCTCTTTTTCCTCCCCCCTCCCCACCTTTTCTTTTAAAGAGTGTTTAGGGAGCTATTTATGTGATAATATGGAAAAATGATATTCAGCCTGTGGCTCTAGAGCCTCATGCAGCTCTTTGGCATTGGCAGAATGATTAGACTTTTACATGGTTTTGATTAAACTTTTCTTGCTCTGCTTGGCCTCAGGCAGAGTTAACAGAGCACTGATAATATGAACATTGCCAGGAAAGTACAAAGGAGCACCTGAAATCATCAGAAAATGGACTAAATCTGTGAGCATATTGGCTTCTCTACAACATGGAGCATGTCAAATAGAAACAAAACATCCTCCTCTTTTCAGTGGTGAGGACAGAGACTGTAATAGCAAAAATCTTAAAAGTAATCATAACATTACAGTCTGAAACTACAGTGCAATGATTAAACTGAGTTTTAATACAGAATGATTCTGCATCCTGAAGATGCACAGTCATGTAAGGAACAACCCCATGCAAAGGTAATATATTATTAAAATATATTTTATATAATATATTATATTAATATATATTATAAGATTCTATCTGCCACTGATCAGTAATAAAAATGACTGAAAACATTAACAGTCTTGGGAATACTTATATAGAATTTTCTGATCATTATGCAATAACATATCAGCACAATATTTTCCATCACAAGATCACTTACATGTCAGTCCTACATTCCTTAGCCCTCTGTCACTCTGTTCAGCCACAGAACTGATAGAGTCAGGATTTCCATCAGCAACGCTTCATGTACGAACTCATTAGGTTTCTGACAGTTTTAAACTACCTACATTTAAAGAATATGCATCTCCCTGCATTCTACATGGCAGTTACAAAGGTTAGGATTTTCCTTTGGAGAAAATTCTTATGTAAAAAAGATTCCCAGGTGATACTGGCACACTCCTCAGAACATACTCCTCCAGAATATAAGCTGACAAACACAGCCAAATGACAGAAGATTACAATACTAGAAGACAACAAAAGGTCATGTGAAATGATACATTCAACTGGAAGAAAAAAAAAATGTGATAAAGGACGATACTTTAACAACCAGTCAATATAACCTATTAAAACAAGTTAATTTTTATCTGGCTCTTCTGGACATTTGAGATTCTTAAGATCCCTCAAATAAGAGGTCTGGAAAGCATGTTCTCTTTATTCCAAGTTTCATAGCATCAGAAATCTACTTTTTAGCTAATGCCATTGGTATCACTTTAGAATAGTCAACCTGAAAAAAGATATTTGCTCTATTACTGTGACCTTGAATGCCAAGTTTCAGCAATGAACAAATATTTACAACTAGTTATAAACCCCTAAAAATAGGGGTTCATAACAGAAATGCTGACAGACCTTAACTAAGTTGGTGTGAGCGGGCGCCACTATAATTAAATAAATCACCAAGGTCTGTTGACAATTAGAAAACTCATTTTGGTTTGCCACGGAGACAAACAAAAATTCTGTTCATTATAATTTTACTGGAATATGATGTCATAACATGTAAGCATACTGAAACAATCTGCTGCTTTTCTAGCCAAAATATTAATTGCATACTAAGGAGCCCTTGGGGCCTCTTCCTTTTTGGCCATCAAATCCACACACACAAAGACAAATAAAGTATTAGTACATACGTTATATGTTCATACTGCATTTCCTGCATTTCTCTGGATTCCTCAATGGCATAAATGTTTCTGATAAATATTGTTACTTTATTCTTAGATGGGGAAAAAAAAACCAAGTGCAAGCTGCAGCTCACGGAAACCAGGAAGTTTATTTAGATTTAGCCTCCTTTTCACTGTTAAAAACTCCAGTGAGGTTTTGTCTAGATTCTAATGGCCAATGTATTCTTCACCTATATAAAAAAGAACAGATAAACCCAGTTACTTCCACACTACACAAGTGTTGTAGGAAGTATTACACTATTCTCATTTCATAATGCAAAGTGAAGAGGAACAGGTACCATTTTGGCCAAGACGAGGGCCACTAAAATATGAGATATGACATGGTACGGAAAGCCATTCTTCAGATGCCAGCTCCATTCTGAAAGGGCCATTCTCTGTACTTTTTCTCTCTGGCTCCTTTTCCATACCAACTCAATCAGGCTGGCAGCCCTGCTGACACTGCTTAAATAGGAAAATGCTGTAAGCTTTGCAAGTGGAGAGATAGAGGGCCACAGACCATGCAGGGAAGTAGGAAACAGCATTTGCTGTGAACAACTTTTTCTCCGTAACATTTGAAATTCTCCAGGGGAGCAAGTTGCTTAGTGCAGCTGTTCCCTGGCCATGCCCTGTTTCTCTAAGCAGTCCATTAACCATGTGCATTTCTTACAGATGTGAGTTCTATGTTTTTTAAAAGGAAACATCCAGTACAGCCACTTTTGTCTTCATACAGTCCACCTCCTGGTTCTTTCAGCAGGTCCACAACAACACCTGGGAACAAAGAGGCTCTCTTTTCCAAGGACTCCTTTTGAGAACAACAGTCCGCTATCCCTGAATCAGTCTGGCTGTCCTCTTCTAGGTTACCTCCACATCCTCCAAAAACATTCTTAACGTAAAGTGAGCGAGACAAGGCACTATGTATCACTTTTAGCCACAGACATCCCTTATTAGATGGAAAGGTAATTTTCTGAAATTTCTATTCAGCTGATTTATTTATATAGCCTATTACTGTTTTCACCTTTCTAATGTTGACCTCCCCTCAGCTACATAGATAAGATTTTAAAAAAAGAAAAATCATGTATACTTATCCCAGATAATCCTTCATTCAAAAGATGGTTTTAAACTATAATCCGAATCTTTAAAACTTCAAAATTAATTTATTTAATTCTGAATGATACAATAGTTTTTCTCTATATAATATTTGCTATGATCAGTCTATGAAACCAATTTTGACCTAGTTGTAGAAGACCCCTAAGCAACAGAATGCTTAATTGACTATGTAAGAATTGTAAAGAATAACCATGTGACGGCAACTTATTAACAGAAAGAGATTAAAAAGCATCTGTTGAAGTTTTTTAAAAATAATGAGAAAACATAACAAAGATGCTTCCCATATTAAGACATAGAAACCCCAAACCTTCGCCATTTCAAATGTAAGAAAGTAAGCAAATCCTGCATAAACAGTCAAGATCCATGAGTTGCAGGCAACTGCATAATGTAGTCCTCTTTACCTGTTAAAGTTTATTAGAAAAAAAATTAGATTACTTTCTTCCAGTGCTTCTGTTGGGAGGATGATCTAGAAGATGAGCTGATACTTAGGAATCTCCTAATGTTCAGCTTGGCTATACTTCTACATTTTGTTTTGTGTCAATACTATCCTTTAACTTATATAGCTCATTTACTCTTTCGTTATGTTTACCCTCTAAGGCAAGCTTTCCCATTCCCTGTCAGCTTTTGTTTTGCAAGCGAACAAGTCAAGGTATTTCAGAAGTCTTCTGTATAAAAGGCTACCCGCTATCCTGATAATCCTTCACAGCCCTTCCTTATACTTGCTCCTGTTCTTAAATGTAAGAGTCAAGAATGATAGACAATATACCATATGAAAGGCTAATAGTGTTCTGTGTAACAGCAATATTTATGTAACTTTACCAGAAATATCTTGCTCAACACATCTTAAAAATCATATTTGCCTCTCCTCTGGTTCAATCACATCAGTTGTTCTTAGTTTATCTTGCAAATAATTATTAATATCAGATAACACTCCTGTTCAGTGCTTTCCAACTGAATAACCCTCAAGTGACAACAGAGTTAGTACTGCTAGTGCCTATGGTCTTAATCTTACGTTTTATACTGGGAAGTCTAGTCTCATCCCGTTTCTAATGTGTCAGTCCTCACGATCATCCAACTCTTCCTGCATATCCTGATCTTCCTGTGTAATGATGACACCTTCTACATCCCATGAACATTGTCCTACTTTTTGTGCAAACACCATTACAAAAATAATTTAAAAGGTTGATTCTAAAACGGGAAGAACTGCACTTAATAATCTTCCTTGAAGTTTTAATACTCTTAATACCTTTAATACTGCTGATTATTTTTCTTTTCCTTTCCCACCTTGCATTTCTTATACAAATCCCCATCTCCTTCAGTTTAATGAAAACAGTATCTTATCTAATGCTATAAAACGCTTAACTGAATCCCACAAGTGTAAGACTTGCTTTACTCTCTACCTAAAAAATAAGTTAATGCATAACATGCAAGGTTAACACATTAGTCAGACACAATCTACCTTTAGTATACAGTAACTTTGTGTTGAGTTTTATCTTGGTTTACTTCGATGCCTTTATTTATACTTTCTGTTAAAACTTTGTGCTAAGTCTGTGAATATTTCATGAAGTTAATGAAGATTGCCCTTTTTTTTTTCTTCTTCTTCTTTTCCGGAGCTAGAGACTATGCAGTTCCTTCAAGCAGTATGACTAACTTAATCAAAAAAATTTACTCATGTTTTCACGATCACAGTATCAAAACATTCCAGAGTGAAAAACAAAAAGGAGGCAGATTCAGTGTAACATAACATTATCTAATGTGGAATCTTCCCAGAAGAATTTGTGATGGCAAGATGGTAACATTGCCACATCACTGTATCTCTGAATCCAAAGTTGCTCAATACAGACATTTGACTGAAATAAATATCTCAATATTTACTCTCTGCACTTACCTCTACTTTGTTTACCATTTGCAGTAAATATGTACATCGACAAGTAAAAAACAGTTGCTCATCAAAAGTAATTAGAAGAAAACAAAAGAAAGCTACAGACATTTTAAGTACTTTAACCGTCATGGATTAAGCTAACAAGAAATACAGCAAACATGCATACAGCCAGCTATGTAGCACTAGTTATAGAGAAATGCTTCCACGCACAGTAGGTTCAGATCTCTGCTTCCACTTTTATTGCTCTCTCTCTCTCAGTCTAAAGCCTAAAAGTCTAGAAGCACAACTTTTCAAAGTGCCAGAAGGGTCTCAAAACCAGCCCAAATACCTTTTTTTCTGAAACAAAAAAAACCTAGTGCAAGAGCTATGAGAGGGATAAAAGAAAAAGGCTAAGAAGTAAAAAGAAAAAACCTAGGGAAAAAAGGATCATGAGATGAACATTCAAAAGTACTGCACACTGGAGACTAAGATAGAAAAACAAGTGAAAATCAAGAAGAGAGCACAGAACAAAATGTTATGTGCCTCTGAAGAAGTATTTTTATCTGTCAACTAGATAACTAAGTAATGAAAATGGTCAACACAACTTCAACTTAATCTTGACTGCAAAAATAGCATAAATAATATAAGAACATAACAAGAATACTGCCTCCAGAGTTTAAAGCATTGGAAAATGTCAAGTGGACAATGCTGAAATGGAGATGGGGACTGGGGCGAGGAAAAGAAATACAAGCAAAAAGAAAATGTTCTTTTCTGTGACATAAAAACAACTACAATAAGAATAAAAGGGAAAACATAATGAAGCTGTGATGTACACTGTATACTTAGAGGTTAAAACAGACATCCAGAAGACAAACATCTCAAACTCTTATCTACTTCAGCTCATAAAATTTCCCATGAACTGTATTACTCACTAATCCTTACAAGCATGCAGAGTGGTTACTGAGAACGCTGTCCAAATACCCATTACAGTAAAAGAACATAAACAATGTTGCATATCTGACTACAATATCATTTTCTTTCTACATAAGAAATTCATGTAAAAAAAAAAAATATCATGTCACTTGCCAGCCTAGAGACTAAGCAAATGAGAGAGTAAAGTACCTCACTCATTTAATTTTATCATATATTTATACTGGTAATATAATGCTAATAAAAATATTACTAACAAAATCATCTCAGGCCTAGGGCTTCATAGGAATTAATTAATCTAAAAGTCCACAGAGGAAGAAGGCCCAAGAAAGTTCACAGAGTGATTCTCAGCATCCAAATTAAATTGAAATAGCTAGTGTCTATTGGGCTACATTCTGTTCCCACTTGGAGGAATGTAAACGTACGGACATTAAACTGCATTATCCTGAGTAAAAAATTTAACCTATCATTTTAAACTTGGCAATTAAAGGATTGAAAGTAAGAACAAACTGAAACCCCACACTTAATCCTGTCT
>VYZV01042156.1:32725-73454 GCA_013401275.1 Pandion haliaetus
CCCCCCCGCCTTACTTCTCCAAGAACTGAAAACTCTATCATTTCATGATCACTATACCCAAGAAGGCCTCCAACCATCACCCACAAGTCCTTCTCTGTTTGCAAACAACAGGTCCAGTGGGGTGCCTTCTCTAGTTGGCTCACTCACCAACTGTGTCAGGAAGTTATCTTCCACATGCTCCAGGAACTCTGAGACTGTTTCCTCTCCGCTGTATCATATATCCAGCAGACATCTGGTAAGTTGAACTCCCCCAGGAGAACAAGGGCTAGTGATTGTGAGACTTCTCCCAGCTGCTCATAGAATATTTCATCTGCCTCTTCAACCTGGTTGGGTGGTCTATAACAGACTCCCACCATGGTATCTGCCTTGTTGGCCTTCCCCCTGATTCCTACCCATAAACACTCAACCCTACCATCACCATTATCAACCTCTACAGTCAAAACACTCCCTAGCATACAGGGCTACCCCACTGCCTCTTCTTCCTTGCCTATCCCTTCTGAAGAGTTTAATCTCCTTCTGTTGATCATATGTGTACCTGGAATGGTTATTATGACCTTTGACTTAGTAAACAAGGTCAGTATAGAGATAACCTTTACTGAACAGAACTAAGGCTCAGCTGCTGATGTCCATCTCCTTCCGTTTCACTGACACTAATGTCAGACTTGAATTTAAATCAGTAAGATGATTAGACTCCACTTTCTCCTCTTTTGTCATGGAAAAAAAGAAGAAAAAAAAAAAAAAGAAGAGCCTCAAAGCTAAGAGAGTTTTGGGCTGTTTTTTCTCCAGAGATGATTTCTCTTTTGATCACAACACTGGGGGATTCAGCCCCATTTCAGTGAAACAAATAATCCAAACAAATTGTGGTACCAAAACATGTGATGCTGTGAGTGCAGCTATCCTTCCTGTGATGATAACCAACTTAAACTGGCATTCCTCTTTAAAATATCCTAAAAAGACAAGCATCTTCAAAAAAACCTGAGAATTAGCATTTCAGAAGAGATGGTAACTGTACTTTCTTTCATAGAACACAAGCTGCCACAAAAATCACTCCTGTAGAGAAGACCTGAAGAGAAACTGTAACACAGTGGTTGCTGGTGAGAAATTCTGCATTCAGATTCCATATATTCTGTCATAAAAGAATCTTGAAAACCTTTCTTGAAAATGTAATACTTCCTCAATCTGTGGCAGAACTTTCAGATCAAAAGGGACAAAGACCTTGGACTAGGAGAGAGTACAATTCCAGTCAGATCCTACTGAGTTATAATCTGTCAAAAATCAACCAACAACCTTCTTTCTGCTTTGCTTTCCTCAGGAAAATGATGACAGCCTATCAAACTAATGTTTGAGCTCTAACAGCAATTCATCTGTGTCATTACCAAAAAAGCACGCAAAGGAAAGAGAATGCATTTACTGGTAACTAATGTTCAGGTTCTGGAAGAACATATTTACTAGTAAGGAATGTTCAGGTTCTGGACACAGCTGAAAGGCCATAACAAGAAAGGAGGCCACCTAGGCTTGCTTCCATTGAATCCACTATCTCACAGGTCTCTCAACTGAAATATCCACAGTTCAGCAGAGGTAGAGGAAAAAGATAAGGGTGAACAAAAAGCTAACTGTGGAAAGAAACAAACACACCCAAAACATTCCTGCTCCTGGACGAGCATTCTGAATCAGTGCTTATTTTTATACACGCCAACAACACTAGTCTTCTGTCTGTATCCTGAAAGTAAAGCTGCCTTAAAACAATCAGGTCTAAAGAAAGAGCACCCAGTGAGTTGCACATCCAACAGACTGAAGAGATTTACAAGGTGCTGGGGCAGGCCATTGGCTCTGAAAATCTTTCAATCAGAAGGTTTACAGGAACTCTCCCAAGTGGAAGAACAGTGCTGAAAGACAGACATTAAGAAACCAAAGATGAGGAGAATCTGTATTTCACCTTTTTATGCTTTCAGCCAAAGTGAGAACGAGACAAGTCATGGCTGAAACCTGGAGACACATATCTGGAGCCAAAGGTACCTTCTCCAGAACAGATAAAGATGTGAGGAAGTTGAAAACCCAAAGAAAAGAACCCTGTCCACTGAAGGAAGCTTCAGGAGAAAGCCAAAATGTGAGCCAAGGACCACAAAAGGAAAGGGCAGTCCTCTTAACAGACAGAGCAAAAAAGCAAGTGGTTTGGGGAGGTCAATATAACCTGAAAGAAAATGAAGAAAAATATTAATTAAGAGAAGAATAAAGTATTAGGGCTTAGGAGCTCCTCTGTAAATAGGACTAAGAGGTCATTGACAAAACTACTTAATCTTGAGTGAAGACAGTTTAGAATGCCACAATAGTGTAAAATGTCATGCCTTACGTATCACATTTTAGGTATGAAGAGTGATGAAGCATCTAGATGCTCTACAGCTAAGGCTAAAAAAATTTTGATGGCACCAGATAAGTGCATTGACTTGAATGAAGAGATGCTGTACTGGGAATACTACCCACAAAGCTTGCTCTCTGTCAGCTTGATTTTTAGTCTACGTAACATTATTTTAACAGCTGTCAATGTAATATTGTAAATACACTTAAGAGTATATATTTTATTGATCCCTGATAGGTTAAATGCACCCATTAATGCAGTGGATGGTAGTGATAGGATGCGTTTGACGGAAGGATTACATGCATGCTGTGCCAGGACACATCACCTCGCACCATTTTGTAAGCACTTTGGAAATTCACCGTAACAGGGCAGGGTGAGGAGACTGCAGAAAAATCGCTTTTGGACAGAATTTGATGGTGTCTACAGATTCCACAGCAGAATCTGGGTTTTCTGATCCCAGATACTCTATGTATTTTTATGATTTAAAACACTGTAGAAATTAAACATTAGCTGTCAAAAATTTTATTGCAGGAATAAATATCCTCTGTCGTTTAAGGAATTTTTATATTTTTTTAAGCCAACCATACTAATCACTATTGTCTAAACTGATAGCTACTGGCAATGGCAAAGCTCATCACCTGCAAGCTCCCTCACCACTGTTCTTTTGGGAAAACTATCTTAAGACAAACAGATGTTTCTGCTGTTTTAAACCAACAGGAAATGGACTGACTTTCTCCCTTTTCCTTTCCTAGAAACAAATACTAGCAAAGAAAAATCCTAGCACAGCTGTACTCAACACTTTCCTTATAACAATATGTCTGTGTGGGAGGCAGGCAATGAGTGGGAACAAACAGGCCAGGGGAAGTGAAATGTAGCATGCAGAAGATGAACACAAAGAATTCATTTAAAAGTCTGAGTGGATTATTACACCATAATGTTGATACACTGACAGGGTAATAATAGTGTGATGTACCAGACTTTGCTTTAAGATATGATCTGAATCCTATCTCAACTGGTAATGTACAAAACTGAATCAATTTCAGCTGGCAATCTCAATTCCTTCCAAGTGAATAGATGTTCAAATCATCAGAAAGCTTCATTAGCATGAACAGAGTGCAGGTGTGGTGGCCGAGCTGCAGCCTGATCTTTAAGGAATTGTCTTCAGGTCAAGCCTGAGAAACAAAATAGTATCGTGAAATGCAGAATTCTTGCTGTCTTTGTGTGGATAAACCAAACATTTCCATTTTCACTGCTGACAAACTGGCACCTTTTACTAGCACTAGATTTACACAAAAAAGGGAAAATGCCATTGAAGTTATTGCATTACAGCCTCAATCATTATAGGAGAAGAAAGCTTGAAGAAAACAATGAGACAAAATGTTGCAGCAAACCTGGTTTTAATTGATTTATGCTGGAATTACGACATTTTAAAGTCATGAAAAGCTTCAGAATAAAAAAGGCAACTTTTGAAAGTTGCTGCGAAATTCTTGCACCAAAACACAAATTCGTGCTGCCATCTAATGGTCTAAATCAGTCGTTTCCAGCTAAACAATTAAATTGCTAATCTGAACAATCACTTGCATTACTTTTAGGACTATCATTTCTTTCCCTAATTTTAACTCTCCAAAATCCATATCTGTTGTTCAGAAGGAAATTACAGTGGATTTAAGGAGATATAACCTATTCTAATCAAACTCTTAATTTCTATTTCCAAGTAGGTTTTAGTATTTCTTCCATAAGGGTTTTTGCCCATTTGTCCAAAAGGTTTGGAAGAGGGCAAGGAATGCAGAAAGGAGTTTTCGCAAAGTCAGTCATTAAACATCATCACAACTCTTAATCCATAAAATGCAAATTCTAAGGACAAAACTTTGCAACACTGACTGGAAATTTAGGCAAAGCACCTCTGCCTCTTTCCAGCCTTTTTAGGGATGTTGTGCCCTATGGCTGAAGTCTGAAGCCAACAACTGTAGCAAGGTAAAAATCCCAGAGCCAACCCACACTGCTCCTGACCAAGGGGTTTAATCTCCTGTAACTAACTCAGCTTAACGCAACAGGCTTCAGAGCTGAGGGTCCACTGCACCTGAGGAGCGAGGGCACTGGTGTGCACAGTCTAACAGCTTTTTTGCAGCAAAATACTACTTTGTTCAATCAAAAGCATTTTAGTACTTGCATGCCTGCCTCTCCTTAGAACTGTTATTACCCAGATATGTCCCTACAGAGTTTGTTCTTTTGATACTTTTCTCTCGCTCTTCTCTCTGGGGAGAGATTCTTATCTTCTTCCAGTCCTTCCACTGTGATAGTCAGATGATTCCCACTATAGCACTCATAAAATTATTACAAATCAACATTCTTAGGATTATTTCTCAGAGTAGGATTCAGCTCTGGACTCAGATGCCTAAATTTAGTTTCTATACATTAACTAAATACCTAAACTGCTATTACAGTGAAGCTCTGGAGAGATCCCTATGAAATGTAGACATCCTAGTTTATGGCATGACAAACAGCATTCTAGACTAGTGACTGCTCTGACTAGACCTTCCACTTGTTATAATGGAAGACTGGGTTTCTAGTGCACAGGCAGAGACTATTAGAGAGGCATCTGAGCTTGGATCTCAATCCCACCAGCACTGTAAAGAATAGCATCTAGCTGCCTAAACACAAGCACACAGTACCATTTGAGATGCAGTCGTGTACCTAAGACATCCACATGATGTGACACAGGACTGACCCACAAAAAGCACAAGCTTCCCACAAATAGCTGGAGTCCTGGTGGATTATATGAAATGGTATGATGACTGAACCCCACTTTTAGGGATTCCTTCAATTGCCTAAACTTAGCTACATGGGGCCATTTGAAATGTGCTAGGGTATCCTGCTTGGCCTTCAGCTGCCACTCTAGTAAAGGTCTCCTCTAGGTCTTCTGCCAAATCCAGTGGTCCCATGTAGATGTCTCAGACACCCTACAATGTCTCAAGTGGCACTACAGGCCTATGTTTAGCAAAATAGTGTCCTCACATCTGCCACAGTACATATGCTTGGGGAAAAAAAAATCTGCTTTGTACACAGCTGTGCATAAAATCCTCCTCTGTTGCAGAAAGCCTCAACAGAAAGCCTCAATAACTGGAATTCAGCAACAGATAACAGGCTAAGCATGTGTCTACAGTCATGAAAAGACTCCACGGAGTAACCCGAACTTTACCTTTTCCAGGCTACTGGCTGATCTAATCAATACTAGTTCAAAGTCTTTCAGATCCAACAACCCTTTACATTATGTGCTGGACTACCTGTGCCTTAAATGGATGAGGCTTTCTGCAGAGAGAGGTCTCCTGCTAGAAGGTAAACAGGGTGCTCAGGCAGCACAGAAGGACTTCTAAAGGCCAGGAGAATTTCAGACTTCATTCTCTTTCTGTAAATTAGATAACTGGGTTGTATGATTGTAGGTGTACTTCTGGAGATAGTCTCAACAGATTTTACATTGTCTCCTGCAGTGCAACCCACTCACTTCAAAATTTGGCTGCTACAGCTGTTCTTTTGGCTAGATTTTCCTTTTTCCCCCCATAAGACTATGTAACTTTTGTGAAACAAACGAAGTTGGGTCAGGATTCAGATTGCATTGCTAAGCACTCATGCCAAGTAACACTAGCCTCAAATCTGTTCCCTTTGATGCACATATTTAATCTTTAACTCAGCATTTGTAGAATAAACAAACTTTTAATTTTATTCCATTCTTTCACCACACAATCTTTTATTAATCTGATCTGACAATTTCAGTAATTTATCCAATAATCACACAGCCTACTCTCTTTTCAATCATTAGATTGGAGAACATGTTAGTCCACTATGAAGCTAGTAGTTGCAGATGCAGTTTGCTGAAGACTGGTCCTCAAACTTCCTTTTACTGTACCTCATTTTTAAAGTGCTGATTCAGTATTTAGGGCTCTGGTCCACAGGGCTGATGTAGATAATTTCAGGAGCAACTAAGCCCAAGCACAGGGTCCCATGCAGCAACTCAGTACCCAGCAGGGGAGCTACCTACCCGGTAGGTAGGAATTACATGCCCACAGGTGATGCCCTGTGCTTTGTGGCTTTTGCTGGCTCCAGAAGAGGCAAGAATATGCTGCTTCTCTATTTCTCTGAGTTTGGTCTTGCAAACAGCACTGTAAAGAAGCATTCACTGACATCAAAGAAATATGTGCTCAGAATGACAGGGCTGTGAAGAAAAAGAAAAGGAAGAATGGTCTGTGCACTCTCCCCTATGCACTAAGGAGAAAGGTGATAGTCTTCTCCTTAGTCTATAGTATACAATATATTTATGCAGGAAGAAGCAACCATATACAAAATTAACATGAAGGCTCCGTGCAGCAGAAACTGTGAAAGTGCACAGAAGCTGTAGTTTATCCCAGGGATACTATTACTTTGCGTGACATGCTTACAGAACTATCACACCATCCAGATTCCTCCATCCAGATTCCTCAAAACCAAGCAAGAAACTGCTTTTATTACTTTATTTCCATTCCTTAACTTGTCATACTTTTGTCTTTGCTCCTATATTTCACAAGTGTTTCTAATTTTGAAAGCTTTTTTTTTTTTAATAAAGGTTTTTCAAGCTCTCTAGAATGTGGTGAGACACATTTTAAGGAATTTTATATAATAAGCAAATAACTTCTGAACTCTCCCCAAAAAACAGGGTTGAGTTTTGTGATCTGTTTAACACTACTTTCCATACTAAATAATCAAAAGCTGTTGTTCAGTTTCTAGTGGTTAGATTTCTTGGCTGAAAACACTTAGTTTAGTTAAGTCTGTGAGATATCATTTCTGTTTTGTCACTTACAGACATTCTATAATTGAAAATACTGCAGGACAATTAAACTTCAGGAATGACTCTCTTCAATTCTAGTTGAAGAAAAAATAACTTATAATAAAACAAACCAGCATTCAATGGTGACAAGGCAAGCTGGATGACCCTGTAATCAGAATCGATATTTTATTGTTTAATTGCTCTAATTTGAACAGCCATGTTTTTAATATTTTTATTAAATATTAAATAGGTTTAATCCTACTGCCTACTCACAGATGCAAGGGAGTATGGGTTCTAGCACTGGCTACAGATATAAGTAGTATGTACATTTCATCCTCAGCTCTACCAATATTTCTCAAACCTGACCCACTGTTTCAAGGCTTGGCCTCTTCTGAGTAGCATGCCAGCTCTACCGAACTGTGCCAAATGGCGTGCTGACAAATGCGCAACCTAAATCAGTTAGCAAACAGTCCTTGAATGCATCAGCACCTCCTTCCCCAGAGTCAGTTTGTAACGCTCTTAGGTAAAAGAAGCCATACAAAATGCAATGTTCACCATTTTTAGCTTTCCTGTAATGTATATTGTTTGAACTGAAAGGTCCTCACGTGCCTTTGTTGCAAAATTGCTCAAAACTCCTATTTGTGAGGCTTTAAATAGGTAGTATACAACTGGTAAACTTCAAGTACCAAAACAGTTTTTTCCTTTATTATAATATCTGTTAGTAATATAGAAATCTTTGTTAAATAAAAAGTTGTCCAACATGGCTGGATTCAGGGTTGACAGCTTTTTTAAAAGCTGTGCCTTATCAGAGGCCATCAAGCTTCCTAGTACCAAACTTGTGCAGATTTCTCTTGAATAAAGAAAATCCAGAGAGGGCTCCCAAGCTGTCTCATCAGAGTGAGACAAAAAAAGTTTCAATTTCTTATCTATATTGTGAAATGAGCTGGAGTATACAGATTCTGAAACTACCAGAGACCTAAGCTGATAAATTCACGACTCAGCCCAACATCACACAGACTTTATCAGCTTGGGTCGAGATGCAGTGTAATGGCAATGACCCAATGCTATTAACAATCTAGCACATACTGCATTCACTAGCTAGAGGGAAAAGCCAGGCTAATACCTCCATACCTCATCCACTCCCAAGCTAGACTGTATTTTATCTACTTAACTACCCCTTAGGAGGCGAGCAGACCTGCCCTGCACTTCCTAACTTAGCACAAGAAGAGACTTACAAGGCTAACACCTTACACTGGTGTTACACACTGCCTTAAATGCCCTACCCTCTGCCGTGCTAAGAGTTTTGCATTTGCAATTCTGTAGCCTGCCTTCCACTTGCAGCTCTGTTAGCCTTCACCTAATCTGTCTGGCCAGTGTTTTCCAGCGTTTGTCTAGCTGTATTTTCCCCTTGCTGTCCTCCCCATGCTGTTATTCTCAAGGCCTGTCACCTGCAAATATCAATACATTGACAGTGTTGTATCTATACTGTAATATAGCCCTTCTCTCCTCTGCCCTTTTCCTATCTCTTGGCAGTAGCTTTTGGTATGCATTACAGAGCCCAATAATATGCGTGCACAAAGCTCAATAAGCAGCCAGCATTCAACATCTGCCCTGATGCAGCACTACCAGCATCATAAGCAGGAACAAGCAACAGGGAGCTTGAACAGGTCCTGATGGAAACACAGAATTATAATGGGAAAGTGTTATGGGTAAGACTTGATGCATGGGAAACGACACAGAGGAGGATGCTCATCTGGGACATCCCACCACTCCCCTTCCAAGCTGGCCACTGGGAAAACTTTCCCCTTTCCTTTTTTCCTCTCACTTGTTTGCCTTCCTTTTTTACATGAAACTAACTTCCACCTTCAGTATCAATTTACACCATCAGCTGCAGACCCTGCAAATGGATCTTTGCACCTTGCACGTAAACCTGTTTCAACATCCTCTGTGCAACACACTGCCCATAAAAATATGCTCTACTGCATGTGAGAATGCAGTTCTTCACATGCTTAAATCAACCTGAGCTGCCCTTAACTTCTAAACATACAGTCCTGTCCCCTCTCTGGTGAGGGCACAAGCTCTTGTGTGACTAGGTGAGGAGGAGTTTAAGTACAGTTGTAAGTCTAGGAGTACCTTCTCCCTTCCTTTCCCCCCAAAAATTGATTCATTTCCAAGCAGTTCAACTCCCAGTGCTGGAACCAGGAAAATTGCAAGGACACAAGGGCTGGGGACAAAGCACAGAGGAGTAATCACTGCCACCTCAACATAAATCATCTTAGCCTGACATGGAAGCTAGCCCTCAACTTTGCATACAAATAGCAGCTCTTAGACCACATTTCCATGAATTACTGAAAAGCATCTTTTGTGTCACTTGAAACACTAGATTTAACCAGTCTAAAGATATGCCCTGGGATGAACTTATTGCTTTATTTTTTCCTCAAGCCATTTATCTTGCCAGAATCAAAGTTCCCTAACACAATCTCCTAATCTTAATCTGTATCTTCACCTATATGAAAAGCATATTTTTTTAAACAGACATGCGTAAAGGGAATTTAGTCACAGTATAACAGTCAAAACCAGCTTCTAACTTATGTAATGTATTTTGTATGTTTTAATAACAGATAACAATCTACAGCCAGAAACTGATGAAAATTAAAAATACTAATTACAGCATATTACCTATGTTATTTTTCAAATCTTATTTTTAAATAGTCTATATGGTCTGCATTTACCTGGGAACTCCAACAACACTTATATTCTACTACCCAACTGCTAAAAATCAGCAAACGAATGCTACACACAACATGGTAGTACAAGTTAATAAATGTAACATATCATATCATGGGAACATAATACAGTACTACAGCATGTGCTTCCTATTTGGTACTTTGCTTATTATAACAGATCCAGAATCTGTCTCCAGACTTCCCTCCAGTGAGGATGCATAGGAGGTGCCCAGCGATCCTGACTGGCAGAGGAGCAGGATCCTGTGCATCGAGGAGCCAGCAACCCACACTGCAGCCAGCCTGAGCTGGTGCAGGCTGCGTCACACCGCAGGGCCTGCGCCCAGCATGCCTCACAGGACGGGGCTGTGCTGCACAAATCCTTCAACTGCAGGACAGACTGGCTGCAAGAGAGGGGCCTGCAGTCAGCACCCCCTCAGTACCACCCGCATGGTCTTGCCGCTATCTAACAGCGCAGTAAGGAGTACTCATGTGAACATCATTCCTGGTTTGACTATAGCAATGACACAGTTGTCTCCTTGTAAGAAAATCCTGTAAGTGTGAATGACTGAGAAGGGGAGAATCTCTGCTGCGGCCAAGGTCTGCATGGCAGGCTGCACCTGAGTCACAGTCCTGTTTGATGCTACACCGCTAAGGGCTCCCAGCATCTGAAGAGGTGGAAGACTATCTGCGCTATTCTCTTCTTATACCATCAGCTCTAATAAATAGCATTTTAAATGATACTTTACAGAGTCTAAGTGCCTTTCTTACTGGGATCATAATGGACCAGCACCTCCCAATGCAAAACAAGGCAATGAACAATTATTTCCAACACAGGAGTAGTCCCAAAAACAGTACTATATGGCATCACTCTTCTGTTTCCTCTTTACTTCTGGTATTCCTGTGTGAGCTGGTGTATGCACAGGGGGTATGTGTTTATGCAGACAGACAGGCACATCCAGCTAATTACAACTCAGTTTTAGTTATTTATCAATTTACTAGCCACAGTATTATTAGCCATCCTGCATGGGCAACTGCACTCAAATAAGCACAAAGAAGCAGGCAAGCACAGATTCTGGCCTTCTGTCCCATCCTGCATGTTTGTTTCGTGATCAGGAAAATCGAATGCCCTTGGCTATCTAATGCACTCAGAGTAATAAAGTTCAGGTACCATTTTACCCTACCATGGGGACACGATTCCCATGAAAGTAAGTTCCCAAAGAAGCAAACTTAAAGATCACACTAGACGTACTAATCATTTTCTATGAAAAGAAATAAAATCTTAAAAGTTACCAACTGCTAAGTTTTTTGGGGTTCTGCTTCCACAAATATGTTTCAGTAACTAAGTTCAGATTCCAGAATTCCCCATCTTATGTTTTTTACTAGCTTGCATTTTTTCCAGCCTAGCCTTTTTATCTGTTAGTCAAACTAATCTCATTATAAAAGCAATTCAAATAAATGTAGGATTTCTAAATATTAACAAAACTCATTTCAGGCACCACAGTTAGCTTTTTTAACCGTGACATATGTAAGTGGAGACTCAGGTCAGCACCAACTAGAAATGTAACAGAAGTAATACAACAATCAGGCACTGTTCTGTAGAGTAATGAAAGAGTTTTCTTCCAGGTTATTTTTGTTTGTTTGCCTTTTACAGTTCTAGGTATTGTTGCTATTAAAAAAAAAAAAAATTAGAATGAAATGTTAAAACCCTGAAGTTATCATGATTTAAAAATCTGGGGAAAAGTAAAATAAGATTAAATCAACTGAAATACTTTCCTTAAATACTGCATTTTCATTTCAAACTCCTTAATTTTTAAACATTGCTGTACATTCAATTTCTAATAAAAGGGTAATTTTGAACCAAAACATTTCTTCAGAGTTCATAAACTCATTCTTTTTGATAATTATGAGATGCATAAAAATTAACAGGAAATCCATCAAGCAATCCTTTATAAGAAAGGCAACATTTTTCACTGATAAAACATGCTATTAGAAATTCCAGGCCTGTTTTGTTTTGGTTTTTTCTTATTTTACAGATTACACGTGGTATCACTTTTGGAGCTCCAAAAAAACCTTATCTAATATAGTCCCTCTGCAGAAAAATGGGAAAAAAAACCCAAAAAACCTATCTCAGAGAAAGAAGTTCTTGGGATTTAAAATTAATACATGTAGTACCTTAAGTTTCTCTCAGACTGTTGAATTAGATACAAATTACATTTAATTCAGGATGAGCTAGAACAGCTTTTCTATCTGTACTAAAAATGTACAAATACCAAAGATGATGTTTCAAAAATTTAGAACACATTGAAGAATGAAATATCTGGATGGTCAGTTAAGAAAACTGCTCCACCCACATAAATATTCAAACTTTTTAATGTTTAAGAATTTCATAGTTTAAAAACAAAATTTTGAGCACTGTCTTCTCAACAATTAGTCCAACTTACTACAGTAATGACAGCATTGATGGAGGGCTCGGAATATAGGTTTCTAAACTGTGAAATAAAGGATTTTTCCTAACCAAACACTGAGGATTAAGGAACTGAGATAGTTGACCAGGCACAATGGTTAAAAAAAATCGAAATCTGAGAATGGTTTCAAGTCAATTTTCAAAATGCAGCCCTCCTAATTTTATATCCAATCTCTAAGAAAAGAGTGCTTCATTTTTAATGATACAGATTCTAATCACATGGCACAACAGCAAAGAAAAGCAAAACCTCTCTCTGAAGTTAATGCTCTGCCTCCTCACTGACATGGCTGTAGACTGTAACTCCAAAAAAATAGAAACAGTTGGTTTACATGTCTTTATTCCTTGTGACATGCTTAGGGCACCTGTTTTCTTTTAGAAGGAGATTATGTGTGTTCCTAAATAAGGCTGCAGAGACTCTCCTTAGTAAAAAACTTAGTTTTAATTTACTCTGAAATAACCTAGGAAGTTCATAAAGATTTAGAACACACGGATAAGCAAAGGACAAAACCCACCAAATAATAGAAAAAGTACAAACCTCTGATTGTACATGCCCCGGAAATTATAATTTGCTCTGTAATTGGGAATTGGTTTTGGATCTAATGGCCTGTAGATGGCAGGCTCTCCTCTTTTCATAGCCAGACCATTCAGCTCCACTGTTGGAGTTATACTGCCTGCAAAAAACCAAAGAATACATGTAAGGCACTTAAACCACAAATAATGCAAAACACAGAAGCAGGACTGAGATGAGCAGAAAAGAGAGAGTTGCATGGTATTTTTTTTCCCTTAAATTAAAAAAGAAGCAACTACAATGACATTTCAGTTTCTCTAAAAAACAGGAATATAGATGCCCGCTTAATTACAAGCAATGAAAAAGAACATTTAAACATTTATCTCAGTGCATTCTCTAAGCAGTTTCAGTAGATTAATCTTCACGTATGAATGAGAAACTCAGTGATAACATCAAGCTGGTTATTCATCTTTCCAACGTGCTTATAACACATTATGACACTTTCTGAAACTATAATGATAAAAGAATACTGTGTCTTCCCACTGAATACCATTAAATAAAACCACAAATAGAGCAAAGAGGCATTGAAACTAGCAAGCAGTAATAGGCATTACTGCAGTCATATGGTAAACTTACAATGCTAGAAAAAATGGGGTTTTTGCAAGACTTGAAAACCTAAGACTATGACTAAAAACTAATGATCTAACAGGAATGATCTAACAAACTGAAAATACAGCTACTGGAAATCAGTGTCACTACAGCCATCTACTGGTGACATAATACAAAAACAGAAAGCAGCAAGCACTTGCCCACTTGCATGGTCTCCAAAATGCCAAATAAAAAGCTACACTGTGACTTCATTTATTTAGTTTCTTTTAAATAAAATGTTCAGCTACAGTATTCCCCACCTGCGCTGTTGTAAGAAAATCCTAAGTGAGCTAAATGTACATTCCAATAAAAAGGTGTTAACATTTTCTCAAAATATTTTCAGGAGAGGTTCAAATGAATCTAGCCTTAAAACAGCTATGATGAATTTGCCAGTCTGCCATTGAGGCTTTATATGCCAAATGATGAAATTTTTTATGCAATACTTATTCAAAAACTTCTATCAACAACAATTTTTGTATTTTCCAGAGCAAGGAATGACTATGAATTCAACTAAATAATAAAAATGCAAAATGTCATTTTGATGAGAAGGTACCTGTACATATACAATACACCCATCTTAGAGCAAAATAAAATCACAGTGTTAAGTGATACAATTTTTTAATTAATTCTCTTAAAGCCTATTTCTTTTGTTATCGGCTTTTCCCTTTAAGAATATGCTTAAATCAAAAAAAAAAAATAGAAGCTGAGTAATACTCAGCAATGTCAAGAATTAACCCAGGGTCCCTCTTTACAGAGGTCTGAGCCTCCTGCTTTCTAAACTGCCGAAGTCACAGTGATGGTGAAAGGACACAGGGCAAAATCAGTGTCCTGGGTCTGGAGAAGCAATGTATTGATCTCCAAAGGAGCAAGAGAATACTATTGCACCACTCTGAAAAAATTCTTAACAGCTAATGCTCAGGACAATACTCACAAGCTCTAAAGGAAACTTACTCCTGCTTTTTTTCCAACATAGAGAAGATTAACTGCAAAATTACTCCATTTTAAGAAAGTGGCTGAAGACGTTTTTTAAAAGGGGGAGAGGGGCAGAGGGAAATAAACAGGGAAGAAGGGAAAAGGGCAAAAAGAGGGGGAAAAAGGAGTGTAAAAAAAAAAACAGGAAAAGATGATTTTTTTTTTCCTCGCACTTTGCTTTTTTTATATTAGTTTGAAATAAAGTTAGAAAATTTTTTTTTATTTGATCGAACAAGACAGAACAGATCACTGAGTGCGTGGCTGAGATGTGTACCTCAAAAGGCGTTGCATGCATAGAAGGTAACTCAAAGGTAACACCTCGAAATGAAGGATGCAAGACACCAATATACATTCTTTCTATTATTCAAAAAACAGTTTCTAAAGCCATTTAAAAAGCACAGGTTGCTATGAAGGAAAAGTCACACTGCAGGAAATTACCTGCCACAGTTCTCATGCCAAATCCTGGCATTTTATTTACACTAAAGATGCAATTTCACAGGATTGGACTGGACAAAATTCCCAATTTCATTGGAAAATTAGCTAAAATAACTCTGGTAAAAATGTTTTACTATGGTAACAATTGCCAGTTCAATCCGGTTTTGTCCTGTCTGACTACTGTTGATCACATACAATCACTTTGTATACATCCAAGCCTTATCCAAATAATATATTCACTTACAGTTCAACCATTTCAGGTATGTGCATTAAAAATTCTCCTGTGCAAACTCACCAGAGGTTCTTCATTATACTATCATACCTATAAGACAGCTATGTTGATTCTCATCCTCCAGCTTAACTTATATCTTGTTAAATTTATTTATTAGTGGTATAACATTCCAACACTTCAACAAGATTTAACACACAGAAGAAAATGTCATACCTGGATTATTGTTAACATTATTTTTGGGTGGTCTAGGTGTTGGTTTGGGAAGGGTAGTTTCATTCAATGCTTTGCTAGCAGCAGCATGTTGGGCCTTTTTAATACTGCTTCCTTCAGCTTCCCATGTCTGCTCTCCGAGAGTCAGCTGCACTGTGAACATCTTCAAAGACAAAGAACAGGTAAACACTGGCAAGAGTATCACTGTGGATTAGACCAATCTGTACAAAAACTTCCAGGACTGAAGAGAAATGGTGCTCTCTCTTCATTATATTCAAGTCCCAGATAACACATCTGATTCTTACAGAGATAAATGAGTCCTTATCAGTGGGCAACATTTGGCCTTTCAAATGGCAAAGTAAAATAGCGTAATTGTCCTGGTGTCAGCTGGGATAGAGTTAGTTTTCTTTCTACTACCTGGTATAGTGTTATGTTTTGGATTCGGTATGAGAAGAATGTTGATAACACACTGATGTTTTCAGTTGTTGCTAAGTAATGTTTATACCAAGTCAAGGATTTTTCAGCTTCTCATGCCCAGCCAGCAAGAAGGCAGGAGGGGCACAAGAAGTTGGGAGGGGACACAGCCAGGGCAGCTGACCCAAACTGGCCAATGGGGTATTCCATACCATGTGATGTCATGCCCAGTATATAAACTGGGGGGAGTTGGCCTGGGGGTGGGATCGCTGCTCACAAACTGACTGGGCATCGGTCAGCGAGTGGTGGGCAATTGCACTGTGCATCATTTGTTTTGTATATTCCAATCCCTTTGTTATTATTGTCATTTTATTATTGTTAGCATTATCATTATTAGTTTTTTCTTTTCTGTTCTATTAAACTGTTCTTATCCAACCCACAAGTTTTTCCTTTTTTTTTTTTTATTATTTTATTCTCTCCCCCATCCCCCTGGGTGGAGGGGAAGTGAGTGAGCAGCTGTGCGGTGCTTAGTTGCTCGCTGGGGTTAAACCGCAACAGTAATGTTAATGTCAAGTATCAAAGAACACAATAATATTTAAACCAAGGAATAACTGCAAACTTATCCTCTGCTCTTGGAAGACTATATACAGCTCAGTTGAGACCATATTGCTTCGCACATTTGAATGCGTTTAGTCACTTTACCTGTAGAAAACAGGTAAAGAATGCTACTAAAAAAAAAAAAAAATTTTGTGATAATTCTGAATGGATATAAGTGACTGCACACTCTTCAAGGCACCTGAGAATTTGGCTCAAAGAGTTTTACCCAGTGAAAGAATTTCTCACACAACCTGATTTCTGAAAATAATGTGTATTGTTAGGGCTGAGTCACAAATCAAATATGTTTAAAAATAAAGTAAGAAAGAAAAGAAGTATTAACTTTTTGAATGAAACTGTAGTTCTTTAATGTGTGTAGTTCTTTAATAGTGAAGACAGGAACGGTAAAAATTCAGAATTCAGAAACTGACTACTGATAAGAACCATATATATTTCAAAATCTGCAATAAAGGATTATTTCAAGCAGTATCTATGCTGTGCAAGTTGTGAAAATAAAACTCAATGCATATTTAAGATATTAGATAGAGTCTACCTTCTATATGATACGTACATGTTCTGTTTAAATTCGAGCATCTAAGAACAAGAGGAGAAAGGGTAAGAACTCAATGTCTTTTCCATATCAATTCCATACATATAAGGCAGAATTTAATAGTCAGATACACACAGTAAACTAAGATATACCTACCTCAGAAAACAGGCTAACTTACTTAAGGCAACATAAAGAAATCTACATATTAGCGTCAGCAGTATATAAAGTAAAATTTTCATTTCAGTAGTTATTTGGTCTATGATTTTTAAAATTATTTAAACTTGCTAGATCAGGACTAGATATCTAGAGATGGGCATGATGAGCAACCTTTTAATTTGCCTTAACATATATTTTCATTTAGCATGTACTTGCAAACAAGCATTTGAACACAGGTATATATGTGTCTCCCAACTCAGCCCTATACACATGGACACAGTGATATGACCTGAATGCTGTAAATACATACTTCTGTCTTAATTACAGGCTTGAGTTTTGGCCTACTGTAATTTTCAGAAGCACAGTGCTAGTCCCTATATCACAGTTACTGTCCCCATGTTGTTTTTCCCACAGCAGTCATGGCAATTTCCTTACAGACAAGGGTGAAGAGAGAAATAGTCTCTTAATTTTGCACTCTGCCAAACCCTACCCCCTCCTGAAAGCTAAACTGGGTGTCAGAGCTAAATAGCCATAATTATATAAATTACCTATAAACATACCTCCTTATTACTAGAAGAACTGCAATTTGATTTCTGCATCTGGAGTTTACATATTTTGCAAGAAAGTATCAGTGTAGTATTTTTACAGGAGGAGAATAAACTTGAATTTCAATAAAAATATGATGAATAACGGCTACTTATCTACTTATAACTGTCGTCTTAGGGCTTAGAGCAATAAGCAGGAATTCAAGATAATAAAGGGCTTGCTTGGTAAATTTCTATAGCCAGAACTCTAACCTTCTCACTTAGCCCATCTGACAAAAAGCTCCTGCAAAAAAACACACACAGTACTAGGTGGGAATTTAATTAATTTAATTTTTGCCTAAAACCAAAATCTGGAGCAGCCAGTGAAGTACTCAAGTTCTGCAAGACTGAAGCTGACAGTTCTGCTACAGATTGAGAGGCATTTCTCACCAATTGTCTGAGGAAGTTTGTATTCCTTACATCCAACCTAATTTACCCGATGACTAGAGAGTGGAAATGCAAAGGCCACCACACTTTGTGCCTTTCACTCCGCTGTGTCCGTAAGGTCAATCTCCCTTAGCTCTAGCAATTCTTTCCTCTTCACTTTTTCTGCATGTAGAACTTTCTCTCCTCCTTCCCAGCCTTTTGAAGCCCTATGTCCCTTACCTCTTTTCTCTCTTCTCTGTACCACCATACACTTTCTTTTGCCACTGTTCCTTTTAAATTTGTCTCCTGAAAACATCATTGACATAGAAGCAGAAAAAAAATGGTCAATCTGACTAGTGTACTCAAAAATGTTGTTTATGCTAATAAAGACTTTCTGATTTTTCTTATGATGAGGAATCCACCTGGAGGGCAGAATCCTAGAAACCCTAACTGCTCTGTCAAGAAGCGTCACTTCTCTCCCAGCTCCCCTGTTTCTAGTTTCCCATTTCACCTCAATTGTCAAAACTTACTCTCCAGAGACAGCTAGAAAAAAAGTACATAAAAAATTGCTAGCATTTGTGATCATGATGCAGACAGCTGTCTTGTAGAGCATGTCTCTGAAAGTCATGAAAACCACTAGTGGACAGGAACAGAGTATGTGTAAGAGGAAAGCAATGTGAGACACTCCTTAAATGGCAAACAGCAGCAGCAGCATTACATCCTTCAGGTCATTCTTTCTAGGACAAACTCAGCTCTGTTTCACATATTCTATCAGGTGTATCATCATATTACTAGCCAGACACTATACTAAACTGCTAACACAGTCATAATAATTTCTATGTCTCTGCTTTTTGTAGGTCAAAGGCACACAAGTCTGCATAATCTTATTAGTATCATCCTTGTTCTTCATCCCCTTCCCTCCTTTGTTTTTCTCATTTGCTGCACAGGTCAAAATCAGACTTAATATTCTTTTGAGTCTACAGAGCACATATAATTTTTTTTTTTTTTTTACCACTATGAGTGTAATTAAAAATAATAAGAGGTAAATTGAAAAACTGAAAAATTAAGAAATCCATTGAAAATCTGGCTTTCAAAAGTGCAGCTAATGCAGGCTCAAGTAATTTCAATGATTTTAGTTCATTTAAAAGAATAACAAATATACGTGAACTATTTCTTATCCCACTAAAATTTAAAGTATAGTATGAATGTAACGTAAACCAAATCTCTTTACCACTGAGGAATATGAACAGCCAAAACCACACCTTTTGGTACAACCAAAGTACTTCTTATTTCACATTAATGGAAAACAGATAACAAAAATATACAACACAACAGTGAAAAGTTACAGAAAGCGCAACAGATTTAATGTGCTGCAACCTAAAACCAACCAACCAGTGTATCCTGCCGTGCCAAATGTCTCCAGGAAGGGGAAGGGCTCTTCCAGTTCCATTTGCAATGGGGGATCCTAAAAGCTTGCCGATTCTCAGCAGCCCTGCACCTGCTGACATCTCCACCAGCATAAAGGATGCATGAACACCAGCCAAACGAGAAGGTCAGTGATTTGCATCAACTCTGTGCTAGCTGACGACAAAACGTGCAACTGAGAAACAAGGGGCAACAGCAGAGAGAGGGCCCACGACTCGCTGAAACTGTTACTAATCTGCAGTGTGACCCCACTGTCCTTCACAGTATTACCACTCTAGAACTACTGAGTACAAAGTAGCTATTAATTAAGCCATTGTCTCTCTCATTTCTTCAGGCTTTTTTCTCCTCCCCCAGATTGCTCCTAACTAGGGAGGAAATTCAAAATTACATCTGAAAATTATTATCATGAGACTATCCCTCTGTGTTCCCCATCATCAGAAAGCATCCTAATTTGCACTTATGAAGTTGGATATCCAAACTGATATGACACCTGACTAGAATTAACTGTCTTTAGAAACTTTAATGCTATAATCATACTAGGAGTCTTAATATTACCGTAAATCTTAAAGTCGCACAGTATTTAATGGAAAGAACAGTAATATGTGCCCTATAATGCAAGGTCCAAAGATACGGTATCTATGCAATCAACTGTATGGACACAGAATTGTATCAATAAGAACTTTAAAAAATGACACAAAACAGCTTTATCGTCATCTGCACTACCATGAAACAAATGCAGAGGTAGTTATCAGGGGCACACCGACTGGGGAGCAGGATTCATGCAGCTTAAAAAGCAAACACTCCATAATGATTAAAAAAGGGTGGTGATACCCTGGACAGACCTTCACAAGGTCTTTATAGAGACCAACAAATATAAACTCAAAGGTGGAAGTCAAAGTAAGGTACAAATTGATCTACAGGGCTTCAACAGAAATACAGACACACTTTCTGAAAGCGTAAAAAAAAAAAAAAAAAAGAAAAAAAAATACAGAACAGTAAGAAACCCCTTACACTAGAAATGTGGCTGTGTTTGACAAGCACACTCGTCCAGACCGTGACATTATCTGTTCAGCATTTAAGGTACGGCTCATCACCTGGAACTGTGACCTTACCTTGGCATGAGCAGGCCCTCTTTCATTCAGAAGCTTATACTGGGGTTGAATTCTATTGAAACGGGCTAACTCATTTACCAGACACATTGGAGTTTTCTCTTTGGGGTTTGCCATGTTATCTTGGAGAGGAGCTGTAAATAAAGAGTCTGTAAAGTTTTTGTGGAGAAATGTATTCTTCACAACTTCGCAAAGCTTTGCAAAAGCAGCAGCATGCTTAGAAAAGAAAATACTTTGGCTAAAAAATAATTCTTGCACATACGCTAAATGCAAATACCATTTACATATTAATCATATGAGAATATGCATTTTACAATAACCATTCTGATTACATGCAATTTAAAAAAAAATACAACTACTTCCTTCCAAAACAGATGACAGTGTAGGAGGACATATACATATGCTACATTTTCCATATCACCAAAGTTTACTGTCAGGAGTATACTGGTTCCAGGAATTGACTACTCTTTCGGAAAGGTTTCTTGACACTTTGAAGCAGAAGTGGATAGCATGAGAGTTGCAAGATAAATATAGCAGATGAAACCCTGTGGTCCCCACTTGCTTCTCCCTGCTTCTGCCCAGTGTTTTAGACTTTTCTCACAATAATGAAGTCCCCCTCAGAGCACTCCCAAAGAACACCTTTCCTCCGTCTTTAAGGATTTTGTTCTGCTTTTCTTAGACTACTTACTTCATGTATACTGCCTTACTATTTTTTAACTTTCTGCTATTTCTATTTCAACTTCTTTGTATTTATCCCTAGCATACACTGTCATTTCTTGCTTTATTTTTTAGGATACCATTTCTGTATTTTATACCCAGTTCAGCATAGGAACTACAGCATTTATTAGGCTACAAAGGAAACACTGAATACTGCCAAGCAGCCTGAAGACATTCTGTTCTCGGGAAGAGAAATACACTTGGAGACCTTCCTGCACCACTAAAACTTCTGTGTAAAAGATAAACTCAGAATTTGACAAAATAGACATGTTCTTTTCTGAGCTTTTATATCATTGATCAACACTTCAGTGCAGGTCTGAGCTCAGTTAAAGAAACTTAACTTAGTAAACAGTCTATTTAGCCAAAATATTTTTCTAGGGGATTTTTTTTTTTAATTTTAATCCTCTTTAAGACCTACTTTTTTTTTTTTCTTTTTAAATTAACAAGTCATCAAAAAGATTCATTTTAACACCAAAGAAAATATACCTGGACCAACTTACCTGGTGAGTTGCTAGAAGGTGCAGGATCCACAAGGCCGGCAGTAGGACTGCTACAGCTGGCAGCCGATTCTGAAATGGATCCGTTCATTGAGGACGGCAGACCCAATGTATTTGTAGTTGTAACTGGTAGGGGTAGCACCATAGGGGACATGGTAGGTCCAGACAGGTTTGCTGTAGTCTGCATCTTAACTTGTGCCATTGCCTATCACTGCAATAAACAAATTATTATGAGCAGGGCACTTTGCATGTCAAATGATGGTAGTGATATTAACAACACTTCTTTTTCACTCCTGGATCTAAGTCACAAAAATATCCGCAAAAGCCATGCCTCTGCACATGTTACTTCCAAACTGATGCACAGAGAAACAGAGCTCACAGCCAAACAAAATCACCACACGCCCTGACTCCAGGTTCTGTTACTCAACTATGGGGTGACCCTTCCTGAAAGACAGCAGGAAGAATGATTATTCTCGAATAAAATTCCATAAAACTATTCTGTGGATGAGATTGGCACCTGCCAATTTCTTCAAGAGAGGATGTCTTTGCAACAAACTGCCATAGCAATCTTTTGCCATAGTCTTTCCAGTAAAGTGCACACCATATACCAAATAAGGCCACAAGAGAAAAATCTCTATTTTTTCTGCCTGTTACCAAACTAGGAAAGAGAAAAAATAAGAAGAGAAAACCAACCAACCAACCAAAAAAACCACCAAAGAAGCAAGTTCTGAAACAATCGCTGCTTAGCCAGTCAACAGGTGGAGCACTTCAATCCTTGTCCAAATTACTGGCACAGGTACTAGGATTTTGTAAACTAGCCTTTAATCCAGTGCCTAAAGCATTTACCTGGAATATGCCAGGTACTAATTACCTCTCTCCATCTGCCCAAATGAGTTTCTTTATTACCAATACCTGTTCTCTGGCTAAGTCTACACTCATAAACAAACCAGGGTCAGGGCACAGCTCCTTCATACTATTCACTAAGAGTATGCTCCTTGGCAAAATTTTGGCTACTGACAAAAAGTCTTGCAAAAACCACACAGGAGCAGTTCAGAGGCCAGCAGCACCCCAGGCAATCCACTCAAATAAGTGAGGAGGCCTCTCAGTCCTCCAGGGAAAAATCCTGAGCTGCTTCTTTTGGCATCAGGAGCAAACAGGATGATTTATTTTATTCAGTAGCATGGACATAAGACTGTATTTTTTAGGGTCCATATACATGATATGATCTGGACTGAGATGATAGAGAGATGAAACCCATAACAGCCAAAAAGCAGCCTGGGGACCTGGGACCTCTCCCAGCAGCAGCTCTGGTCCCTCTGGCTAAAGCAGAGGAGGACAGGAGCTCAGCTCTCCTCTGTCATGGGCAGCACGCTTATCACTAAGCTCTCTGCTACTTCTGTTGGGGTAATTCTCTCTTCCTAAGGAAAAATCCCATCCAACACCTGAAAAACTTTCTCACTAAGGTCTTACTGAAACAAGTACAACTGTATTAAAAATTTTTTATTACATCAGTATTTTGCCTCCCCCCAAATCCGCTAAAAAATATCCAAGTATCTCTACTCAGAGGGACAGTATTGTTGGATTAAGATCCCAAATCACTCTATACACCATAGCGTGCAACTGCTTTAGCACAGTCGCACTAGTATAACGAAAATAATAAATCCTATTACTGAGACTCTGTGCTTTGGAGAAGAAGTTCAGACTGGAATGCCATTTTTATTACTGAGGAAAGACGGATGACTAATTTAAATCTCTGGAAAGGCAAAAGTAAAAAAATTAAAAATTAAGCTGAGATGCAATCACTTCTCATTTCATAAATATAGTAAGTAAAATGCTAATAGTGACAGATTGAAAAATACATATGCAGTCAGCTGAGATATATTCAAATACTTCACCTGTTCAAAAATATGGACTAAATTCAGACTGTAAAAATCCTACTGTCACTTAACAGCAAATGTCATACAATAGACTACTATTGTTACAAGGGCCTAACTTAAAGACTGAGAATGTGTATAACTATAGAATTCTTTGGTACACTACATGTTTAATTCTGATTTTAAATATATTACTATAGAACAGAATGAATGAATGAATGAAAAAAGTTTCTTAATTGTAAGCATCAAAGTCAATGATGGCAGAATCAGGCCTTATTTATTAAACAGCTTTAAAATGAAACCGATATAATATGAAATATCATCACAATAATTAAAGTTTAAGAAATTCCTTAGAGTATTTACAGCATTTTAGCTTATAAACATGAGTATGAGAAAGCCGTCCCTCATATAGCACTGTATGAGATGCAACTGAACACCTATTCTTGGGTCCTGCCAGTTGTGAATTATCCTTTCAGCTTCCAGTATTTTGAAAGTTTATTCTTCTTTTCAAGAAAGCAGAAGTTACTAATAACCAAATAAAATAATGTGTTCTACAGTATTGCTGTTCTAAAGGGAGAAATTGTAGGATTGATCCCTCTCTATTAAGGGTAAAAGTATCAGTTTGATAACAGTATCAAGGAACTGTAAAAATGAACGGATAAAGTTTAGGAGGAAAAAAGACACCCTTTGTCCTACAGTAAAGTACATAGGAAATTAAATTGTGAGTCACAATAAAATCATAACATGTTAGGTGCTGGGGTTTTCTTATATATCTAAAGCTGCAGAACTCATACAAGAAACTGTAACTATTTTGTAAATTATTCTGTATAAACAAACATGGCCAGGAGGTAAATATAATTGTAGGGACTAACTCTAATATACATGAGATACGGAGATAGTAAATTTGCAATCAGTTCTATAAATCCACTAGTAGTGAGAGACAACAGAGAGAATACAGTTGATACAGTGCTGTCATGTCATTTTCACACTACCAAGCAAATAAACTTTGATGTCATGACAAAACCTATAAGTTCCATATTTTCTTTACATTTTTTACATATATACCACTGTTGTACTATTTTATAAACAGTGAAGCAAAAACATTTTGGGGCCTTCCAGCCACGACCACAGACCAGTTTGTTACTACACAACAAAATGTAGGACTTGGGAGACAGAGATTCCACTAAACTGGTCAGAGATGAAATGCAGTTACATAATTAAAATCTTTTTAAATCTTCTACATGGACACTTTTGAAAAATGTCATATACAAAAAGGATAGTTTATTTAGAATATTATCAATACGTGTAGAAAAGCCCCCACACCTCATTTCAGGTGGCTAACACAACTCACGTCTAGAAAACTGCTACACCCAAATGTCTCCAGAGGAGTTTCCCTTGATGGTAAGCAGTGGTTACAGATGCTTGGAGCTCTGAGCAAGCTGGACTGCGCAGCTGTGACTGCCAGCTTTGTGTCTTTATTGAGTTGCCATGCTGAGACACCACAGCAATGATATTTCTTGCAGTCTTAATCACATACATGTCTACCCAGTTGAAGCCCACAAGTCACAGTGCTGCCATTTTTGTAAGCTGTATTCCAGAGCTTATGGTGCCTTCTGAAACTCTGCAATGTTTTTTCCTCTCTCACTCTAACCTGCACAGGTGTATTAGAAATGCTATAGCAGGCATTTAAAAGGATGTAAATATACTATGATTGCATTTTATTTCACTTCTGCTTTTGAAAGCACTTTGTACATAGGCAGTTACACAGGTTTCATTAAACAGTTGGTATTAACTTTCTTGTTAAACTACGCATAAACTGTGAATTTTCCTCTGTCCTGGTGTCAGCTGGGATAGAGTTAGTTTTCTTTCTACTACCTGGTATAGTGTTATGTTTTGGATTCGGTATGAGAAGAATGTTGATAACACACTGATGTTTTCAGTTGTTGCTAAGTAATGTTTATACCAAGTCAAGGATTTTTCAGCTTCTCATGCCCAGCCAGCAAGAAGGCTGGAGGGGCACAACAAGTTGGGAGGGGACACAGCCAGGGCAGCTGACCCAAACTGGCCAATGGGGTATTCCATACCATGTGATGTCATGCCCAGTATATAAACTGGGGGGAGTTGGCCTGGGGGTGGGATCGCTGCTCACAAACTGACTGGGCATCGGTCAGCGAGTGGTGGGCAATTGCATTGTGCATCACTTGTTCTGTATATTCCAATCCCTTTGTTATTATTGTAATTTTATTACTGTTACTATTATCATTATTAGTTTCTTCCTTTCTGTTCTATTAAATTGTTCTTATCTCAAGCCATGAGTTTTACTTTTTTTTCCCTGATTCTCTCCCCCATCCCTCTGGGTGGGGAGGGGACGTGAGTGAGCAGCTGCATGGTGCTTAGTTGCTGGCTGGGGTTAAGTCATAACACCTCTCACACTAAAAATAACCAAAACAAAAACGAACTTGCATTAAGACAGCAAAACAAAACCGCCTCACATTTTAAAGTTAAAATATTACTGTCAAATATTCAGTTCATTTTTCTTGTAAGTTAGGAAACACAACATTAATTTAAGTTATATTCACAGACACAGAATATTTTTAACAACTTTGAATATACTTGTGTCATGCTAAAAAGCACCACACAACATAAAGAATTACTTATGTTTTTTCTGATGATTATAATTTCTTGTACTTTTCTGCAACACAAATCATTTTATATCCTTAGATCTTATGACATAAGATATGAATTAAATGCTCAGATGAAATGGTTCTTAGAATATGTCATACTAATTGAATAAATAAAGACAGAAAAGTAGGTAAGACAGCACAGAAGGTAGAAAACACGAACAATGAGTTTTCAAGTTAAACACACTTTCACAACATGGAAAAATTGAAAAAGCAACACTTGACTTGAAACATAAGTTGTTGTATGAAAAACCAACAGTTGGAGAAACTAACAACCTGAACAGCCGAAACGGAAGACTGGACTTCCATCTGTGCCAAAAGTGAAAATGCATATATGCAGTAGGGTGTTGCTACACTTTCACACTGCTCCGTCATACAACACAACGTACCAAATCTAACCTGTGTACAAGTATGTAACACACGGCACGTACTATGTATTTGTGAAGTGCTTTACAAAGGTAACAACTGAGGGCAAGCCACTGCTGAGTAAGAAAAATTACTTGACATATCTTGTCTCTCATATACCCAGTGCTTCTGCTTATAAATTCTAATTGGTGCCTACTTTTCACAACAGTATCACATTAATGATCCCAGGTCTTTTCCTGCAGAACTGCTACCCAGCAAGCTCTAGCCTGTGCTCTGTGAATCTCACTGTTCTGCAGCTCATGAGACTTTGTTCTTGTCTTCCTTGAATTCCCTTATTAAAAAAAAAAAGCAAGCAAAAAGAAAGAGACAATCGTTTCAATTTTTCAAGATTACATTGAATTCTAATTCTAGTTCTAAAATGTTTGCAGTCTCCTCTAAGCCTGCTTTATAGCACCTACAAATTTAATAAATGTACTGTTTCATCCCCATCATTAATGGAAATATTGAAAGGTACAGGAACAGCATTACAATAGACTGGGGGCAGTGTTTAAGCAGGCAGCATCTCAAGGTTTTTTTCCAGACCAACCCCTGCTTTGGTTAGCAGCTTGTTAATGGGATTCTTGTGTAAAAGTCTCAAGTCACAGAACCCTAATACAGTTAACAGCTTCCTAACTAAGGAGGGTTTGGTTTTAGTTCTAGCCTTAAAATTCCATTGAATTCTCCATTCTCCTTCTATTCTCCTGATACTACTGTACTCACTCAGTTACACAAAAGCATACAAAACTGCCAAAAGGTAAAATGTATTTCTTGTGTGCCATTTCTTACATTTACAGTAAATATTTATACATATATTTACATTAATATAAAAAGTACTAGAGAAGTCCTAAGCTTTATGTAATTTCTTTTTAATGTGTTATATCTAGGAGCTTATCTGGGGATGACAGGAAACACACAGCTCTGTGTTACCTTCAGAGCAGCTGTTAATTCAATCTTTTCTGTTCTATAAAATCAAATAACAAGATAGCCACACAGTAGCAGTTTAGCAAGAGCATGACTTAAAGCAACAGTCAGCAGATGGTTATCTAGAATTACTACCAAAACTTATCTTATTTATACATTTTAAATAGGAAAAATTGACAAACAACACATGAAGTTGCACAGGATCTCTCCCTGTATATATCCTATATTACTGCTGGTCCCCACTGTCATCCCCATTTGCCTCTCCATCAATTTGTTGCTTTTTGCCTTACTAGTGTGGTTTGCCAACAGCCAAACTGATCTAATGGCTTGCTGCCATAGCAGGGGACAATCCCGTGTCCTCTCTCCCCTGCAGCAAAAAGCTAATACTTTTCTGTCATTTACCTCATGGAACCAGTTTGCATGCGGGTGAGGAGGAAGATCAGAGGAGTGCCTGTGTCTGTAAAGGGAGGGCCATAAACTCCTGACCTGAAGTGGGTGCAGGGAATTAGCCCTTTCACCTCCTGCTAATCAGCTTAGCTTTGCTGTCAAACCACACACTGAAGTTCAGCTCCTTCACACTGTTCCACACAAAACCTGCAATCTCATCCCTGACGAATTCATCTTCAGAAACCTGTGCCCTATTTTTTGTTCTTGTTGTTTTTACAATGTCTTACACTAGAGAATCTTATTTTCAGTGGAAATCTGGACATAGCTACCGGCTAATTAACAACTAGAGTAACACATGACAGCAAGTGAAATTAGGCCTTAAAAGCATTTTACTTTCCTGAAGTATGGGGGGAGGAGGGGAATTGCTAACTCTCTTATTTTGGTTATTTTGATAAAATAATTTACAACCAAACGCAAAAACACACACAAAAAAGAAGATGAATTGACACAGAATATTAGGGACTAATACTCAAAACTCAAGGAGCTGCAAGGCTTACAAAAAGTTCCCCTACTTGCTCAGCACTAAACCCAGCCCCTGAGGACTGACTAAACACTACAGTTCCTTACAAGCAGCTCCCTCTGCTCTTGGACTGGAGCAGCAGAGCGTTGCAGATAAACCCCAGGAAGGCAAGGCAGGGCCAGGCGGCTGCAGTGAACGCCCAGTCAGAACATTAAATCCCATCACACTTTCAGAAACACAGAAGTTGTTTTTGTAAAGATATTATCATCCACAGAGGAATATCTTTTGCAAACCCCTATATCCAATCAGTATTCTGAAGGAGAGGCAGGAAGGTATTTTGGGGGAAAAAAAAAAAAAAATCAAGTAGGAAATTGAACAGATTAAAAATCTGCACTCATAATACTTTTCAGCCACTTCTTCAAACAGCAGTAGCTCAACTTCCCTTTTGAATTACTACACAGGACAAGCACATAAAACAAAAAAAAGGACTTAGAAGACTGAGCTAGAAACTGCTTCATCTCGCAGACTTCTTTCAACATGAAACTATATCGGTTCCCTGATTTCCAATACTATGTTGATCCAAGATGCTACATGAAGCATATGAGTCTCTAAACCAATGACCAGATTACTATTACTTGTGAATACATATTATTTACATCTGACACTGATTCAATCCTTCTCTAACAACTCTAGAATAGCTTTGTGTAATTTTGAAAAGAACAGAATATTTCCAAACAAAACCAAACCAGACAAATAAGGTAACTAATTATGGAAGCAAAGTCTAAAACCTAAGATTTTCTCAATCAACAAAATGGCCAAAGGTGGGGATTTTTGTTGCCATTTAATTATGATGTGTTAGCAAGGGGGCTAGAACAGAAAAGGGTTACCCTGCAATCAAGATAAGATTCATATAATTTGAAATACATAGGATATGTCACAGAGCAAATACAACCTGATCTAGTGGAAGGTATCCTTGCCCTTGGCAGGGGGGTTAGAACAAGATGATCTTTAAGATCCCTTCCAACCCAAACCATTCTATGATTCTATTCTACGATTCTAATAAGCAAATATTTTGGATGGAGTAAATTGCTTAAGCCACTACAGCAAAAGACAAGTAACTAATATGAAAAAGTATGATCTACAAGGCCATCTACATGCACAGTGTACCTCACACCAGAATAGTTACCCACACTCTATGGCACTTCTGTAAAGTGAGATATGAGGATTCAGGTAAGGATTAAAGACATCTATAATTTAGGTCTCCAAATATAAGGAAGGTGTCTAAACTCCCACTGGAGTTAAGGGAAATACAATATGGAACTCAGTAGTCCACCCATGGTTTACCAGTGCCATTTGAGATGTCCTAAGAGATCACATCTGGATACCTGCATATTCCATCAGCTGCTGCTTCAATGAGCAGAAGTCCTCTCTCAGAAGACCCATGCCACATCTGACACTGCATATGGCAGATGGTTCAGATAAACCCTGACAAGAAAAGGCAATGAAATGGCAATAATGTATGTGTTGAAACAAATGTGTTACACCACTAGTCAATACAGCCGGCGGACCCAAGGAGTTATTCAAGGTGATCAACAAGTAGGCTCCTAACTTAGAAGTAGCTAAACCACGCAGCTAAGTGGCAGCTGAAGACTAGACAGGATAACTTCATGTCTCAAACTGCACTAAATGCCAAAATATAGGCAACTGAAGCCTACCCAAAGTCTACTGCCAAACCTGTCTTTGACAAATAAGCGATCATGGACCTTATTAAAACTAACAGATACAATTACAGAAGCAAATAAACTACCTTGCAGAGAGTACCCCACCTAATACATTTGCCTAAGATGGGTCTTTTTATCAGGAATGATGGAAAACGCAAGGGTTAGGGCACTGACTGTAATTGTGCACATTTGCATGTGCAAGAGCCTTAAAACTTGTAACAAGAGAAACTTTAACAGAAAGCGGAGCATATTGACAGGCAGGAATGCAACTCTTCCCTTGCTTCCCTGGCAACAGCAAGGCTGACATGAAAAAGCTGAGAAAGGAGCAACTCGGGCCATGGTATATCTTACTGTGCACAGCAAAACTGAACAACCCCAGCCTGTACACATGGCTAATTTTGTCTTCTAACAGAGAAATCATAGTCAGGTCCTGTGTATACTGGACAGCCACTTGAAGTCTCAAGTGGAGACTTCACAGGCAAACACGAAACAGCTCCTAAGTAGAGAAACTTTATTAATATTCATCTTGAACCATGATAGAAAAAAGGACTGCTATTCTCACAGAACAACCTCACCAATACCAAAGATCACTGAAGCAAAGGCTGAAACAAAACAAAAAACTCAAACATCTGGAAATCCCTTAGAGAAGACAGTCTGCAACGAGAGCAAACATTTCATGGGACAGCTGCTTGGCACCAGGACAGTTCAGGAAGCTTAGTTACAAAACTCCCATTTGAAATGACAAGGGAGATCAATCAGATTATCAACTTGAAGATTTCAATGCCAGAAGAAAACTAAAAGATAAGGAAAGCCAATCTGTTGCATCAGAAGCTGAGCCAGTCGGGCATCTCAATGCTTTTCAAGCTGTTTATAACCCAAAGCCCAAGGGGTAAAAATTAGGCTGGTTTATATAAATGTTTACAAGATAAACTCATCAGAAAGTTTGTCTCAATTTATTGTTGCTGTCCAGAAAACAGAGAAGATGGTAAAAAAGCCATGGAAATTTCCAACAGCCAATATGAGCTAACCCAGTTCTCATGCTGCTACAAATTTTATGCCCAGAAAAAAACTCCGACACATCCAGCCAGAACGATGGTTCAGACACAGCCATCAGTTTGACCCAGCCAGGATACCGTGAATTATTACAGAGAAGAAAATGTGAAACTCCTCCATGAAACAGCAAGGTGATCATCAGAGCCTTCTTTGTGGAAGGCCTTCCACATCCGAAACCCATCATGGTTTGAGGTACATCCAAAAAACTAGCTTATAGATGCCTATACAGTCTTACAGATCAGAGGCAGGACATCACACATACTCCCCAACACTAGAGGGTAATATCCTTCTTTCTATTTGTCTACTGCAACTGGGAGCAACCATTAATCCAAAGGACAAAAGCTGGCTGTCCAGTATTGTAACTCTTTAGATCTCTTCCTTACTGTGACTGTAAACTACCTATGACTTCTTGAAAACTGAATACTTGTATCTCCCCAGACATTCTGTGATACACAGTTGTACCTGTAACATTTTTTAAAAGATTTCCTCACCTGTCCCACAGTCCTTGGAGAAGGGGGAGTAGGACAATCAAGAGAAACTCTAGGCATCACTGACACAAAATAAGCTGAATTTCCAGGGTTACCTCAAAATTCGCCCACATAAAACATATCAGAAAAGTTCAAGGAGACAACTAAGTAATTTAGTGACTCCAGAAATTGTGAACACAGAAAATGAGATTAGAAAAATGTGGAACAGATTATTAGATTTTTTTNNNNAACCATTTAACCATTTAAATATTCCACTGAGACTCAAAGTGTTATACTGAGATGGTTATTGCTTGCCATTATATACAGTGGTCAACATACCTCCTACTGCAGATGATGGGCAGGTAAACCACATTCGCCTTAGGTTAAACAAAAATGAGTTACTAAGCTTTTTCATGGCAAAAAATAGCTGAAAAGAAGGGAAGCTTAAGCCACTAGTTTAACAATCAATCATCAGCTTAAAAGTGCAGAAGGGGATTAAGTAAGTAAATGAAAAATCATGACTCAGACTTGACATGCTGCCACTACAGACTCCTTTGCATCAAAGCTGTAACTGGTTCCTTATTTGTGATACTGAAGACTAATGAGAACTCATTCTAAGAGTCCAGTTCCTTATTTAATTAGTATTTGTAAATTTCACTCATATATATTTCTAAAAGCTGTATTTTTTTCAATTTGTGCTAGCAACTAGTAGATATATTCCTAAGATTTCAAATAAGCTTTGACTGATTTTAAATTACAAAATACTCTTATTCTAAGTAAAACAACCCTCCAACTGTTATTTTGTTCTGAAGCAGGCCAAAATTACTTCTTGATTAAAAGTTTATTCCCTAACTAGAAATCGCGTATTATTAATGGAATTCAGAAAATCATCTGTTTTCCTTGACTACCTGTGACAAACTACTTCTCATATCATTTCAAGTAACAAAGTTTGGTGAAGTAGCAGAAACATGCCTTTTTCTTTGCAAAAAGTTACAGCTCCTGCTACCAGCCCTCCTCATACTGTAATCACTCCCCTATCACGAACAGCTAAAAGATCCTCAGAGAAGGTGGTTTCAGTGGACAAAGCGGTGGGTGTTGTGCTCTATTGTTAGAAGTAGATAAAATTCCGGTTTGTGTGCCTCTTTTTGTTCTCCGTGAGTGTATTTAAACAAAAACAGAATTTCACAGCTAGTGATGAATGCCCACCTTGAAGTTTCATACAGCTTCCAAGAAGTGACAGCTCCCAGACACAGCTGGGGTCAAATTGCCATCTCCTGTTCATGAATCACTCTTGGAGTTCCCCCTTCTCTCAGCTCTCCCATAGACATGTTTTGCGATCCTTGGATGTAAGATAATCTCGACATACAGCTCATGAGACTAGCTCCCTGCTCACTGGGGGACAGAACAGGACCTCTTCCCATAGGCATAGAGTACCTTGTCAGATCAGGAGTTCTGCAATGAGTTCAAAGAGCCTCCTCCCTATTTTAAGTGCAGCTCTCCTCAGCCAATGAATAAAGGTAAAATAATTACTGAATATTGGATTAGGCATACCAAGTCCTCTGACTGAAGAAAAGCACAAAATCTAAGTTTTCAACTGGAGAAAATTAACCATTTGGAGATGCTATGTTTGGGGGCGAGGTCATGAACTGTTGCAAAATTGATGACACAAGCCCAGCTTGAGAACAATGAAAACAAAGAGTCCAAAAATTAAGGAAGTGGACAGATCGTATGTAGCCAGTGGTGACTTGGGGCCACTAATATTGGACTCCAACAAACAAGATAGGAAGAGACAGGCGCCTGGAAGAGTTTAAGAGAAAGCCAAAGGGAACAGAGTTAACTGATCCAGCCACGTGCAGCAAGCAGCTATCAATGCAGACTCCTCAAGCATCCTGAGAATGAAACGAATCATCAACAACTCAGCAAAGTACACAAGGACAGTAATCATCTATTGATTCCTTGTAGCAAACCCATGCTTTGGACAGAAATTATGAAGTTGTGTAATGAAACATAGTCAAATTAATTGTTTATCTTCAGAAGAAAGTACAGATTATAGAAGATTTTGACATCCCAGGAAGAGGAAAAAATTCTAGTGGCATACTTACAGATCCCTTCAGAGTTCACAAAGGGAGAAAACACTGAAGAAAAACTGTTGGATATATGATCAGTGCTAAACATTAGCTAAACATTATAAACTTGCTGCACATTGAGCACACATTCTGCTGCAGCACAGAGACTACACACATCTGGCAGGATGGCAAGAGGTTAACTTCTGGAATTGAATTTGAGAGGCGGATACTAAACTAACAACCAACAACAGAAAGGAAGAGTGCTGGCAAACAGAGATTTGGTTCAAATTGAGCACACTGCGAGGGCACAGAACCAGCATGACAAAACCAGACTTCTTCCTCCCACTCCTTATGTACTAGTGGCTTAGGAGTACCAAGTATGATATATCATAAGATAGCAAATAAGAAATCTTAATCCATATAGTTGACGATTCAGAATAACTTGTTTCCCCAGACCAAAGGAAGTTATAAGCAAAACTACTACCAGAAAAAATGTAAACAAACGGTGAGTTAAAATTTGGAATTCTTTCAAGTATTTTTATACAGATAAATACAGAGTCAGAAATACAGAGAGTTAGTAATAAAACAAAGGACAACTCTCGCTAAAAGTGCAACCTGGTTCAGTGGTAGCATGAAATGATTCAAAATAAAAGGAAACAGCACCTAGAAATGAGTGAAAGTGAAAAAGAAGTTTGCATATATGAGGAATGACAACACTGTTCGCAACAGCATAGGCTCATGACTAACTGGAGACAGAATGCATGGACGGATGATGCCCTGAGCTGCCCTTTAAAGGACTGTCTTTCTCACCACTTACTGTACTTTCAGGACTCCAGGGCCATTAGCTTCAGCAGAGTTTAGCTTTTGTGACTCTGGAACCACCCTAAACCAGAGTGAAAGAACAAACTTGCTTTTGAACTTGCAGGGAGCTAATGCTTCTGTTCACTAACGAGCTAAGACTCCCGTTCCTTACCTTCAAAACCAAAATTAAAAAAAAACAAAAAGCACTTCAAAAGGGAAGAAGGACCCCATTTTCTAGGACCTCCAACAGAACACATGTTATTTGGCTACATATATATGCTTAATACAATCTCACCTCCTGCAAAAAACGACGTTCCTTGTTAGCAAAGGGAAGGATTACTTTTAGCCCAAAGACCATTCAACATCTAGGTTGCGATGACATGCAGCAGAAGTTTAGGTGGAAGTACAGACCTCAGAGCTGTGGAGCAGAGGTCTGCAATCCAGCACTATAGCGAAGACACCCATATTTAAAAGCAGAGTACGCCCTGGAACTAGAACTGCCTCGGCTCACCCTGTTCACCTGCAGTACTCTGTCCTGCCCTATCTTGAGGATATATTAGGAATATTAGCTTGATAGTAACTATGTCTTACTTGCTCCTGTCAACTATGAGGTGCCTGAGCAAAGGTAAACAGTACCAGGCAGTATTCGCAATGATAGCAAAAAAACCTGCTTCTTTTTTGGTGCTAGATGTCAAAATTCCTAGTGAGCACAGAGCTGGCTTAAAAGCCTTGAAAAGGTTCAAAGTACTACTGTGACCAAAAAAACAAAAAAAAATTCAAAGCCAGAATGGGTAAGTTGCTGCTTGCATCTCTCTTAAAACACTTGAAGTATGGTATTAAAGCTATGGTATTAAAGACCTTGTCTCACCAGCTGCTGCAGCAGCAGTTTGCTCCCTTACCTACCTGAAATGAAGGTGAATGTTACAAAGTATCAAGAGGCTCTGACTGCAGTGAGATTTGAAGAGAACCAGAAAAAAGAGAGTAAAAATTTTACTTATAGTTTCATGGTCACATGAAAAAGGGTCTCCAAAGCCACCTCCTCTGGTGAGTTGCCACTGACAGTAATTTGTGGAATGGCCAGCTTCAGAAGAGCCTTGTCATATAACAGGTGAAGAAAAGCGCTTTATTAATTCTTCTCCTGGGACCTGGCAAATACCTATGGTTGCCTGCAAGTCCACATCCAGAATGTCCTCATGAATGACAACTCCATCAAGTCCATGGAAATGGGATCCAGACCTGGCATCTTCAATGACTTTTCACTTGTTTAAGGCTTTAAGTGATAAAGACTGGCCAGTTGAAGGGTGAAGAAAAGATGATGCAGATCATTCTCCCTTCTGAAGAGGTCAAATCGCATATCTAACCCTCCGGATTCAGCTAAGAGAGAAAGTTGAGAGAGGTCTCTGAGAAACCAGGGTGAGCTTTACCTGCCTACTGATCCAAGACAAGCTTCTCATCCCCTTTCATGAAGGACAAGGCAGCCTTAGATGCCATGCAGATGACACCTATTTCATACAAGACCAGTAAGTGTGTCTGAATTATAAGAAGGTCAGAAGGGTTTTCAAGAAAACCCCTCTGGAGTCATTCATTAAGATTCCTAGGCCTTAAACAGGTACGAAAGGAATGTCTCTTGGGTGTATACTCTTAAGCAAAATACCCACTGCCGATGCCCATTCAAGGCACATCGCCACCACAGATGGAACACTGTTCAAAGCAGGCAGGTTTAAGTCCTCTCAGATACACAAGATAGCGTGTATCTACTTTTTTGGAACAAAAAGCAGAGAAAACATTTTCCACAGTCTGGAAAGGGAAAAGCCCTGCAACCTACTATCCAGGACTGAAGAAGGACCAGAAGGGGGAAAAAAATTAAAACAAAAAAGGAACACATTACTTTTTAACAAGAAATTTTAGATTATGTCTTATTCGCATCTTGTCCAACAAGCCAAAGCTCCTACGGACTTTGTTATTTCATTTATTTCTATCAGTACAACTGGATATGCTACAAATTGACCCAACATTGCTCTGCACTTTCACCTTGGGAACAGTGTATCCTGATTTCTGCCCTTCAAAATGTATCAGTTATATAGATGTGTCCTCTGGGTGACATGGAAGAAGTTGTCTGTCACTTACAGCCAGTTACTTAACCGCACAACTTCAGTTATTGACATCAATCTGAATGTTTACTATATTGAAATTTCCTTATATTTGTATAATACTACTTTTTTTAACTGGGGTTATTGTATGAGAAACTGGAAACTACAAATACATCAACAGCTGCCAAAAATAAGAAACGAAAAATAGCAATAGCTAAAAATTAGGTTCCTTGTCTCTTAAAGAACTCTTCTTGTTCCAACAGGTAACCATTTCCATTGCAAGAAAATTCCCCAGAAAATCTGGTCTCCTACGCTCAAAAACATTTCCTTCACCCTGGAGGCTTGCCTCCTCAAAGCTGGCAAGCAGCAAAACTGGAAGCGTGACCCCTGCCAATATGATCCTTTGGAAGTTTTCAGGAGGAGACTGTAAACATACCCTTCCAGCGTGTGATACTATGGCAAACATCTTAGCAAGCTGTCTTTTCTCAGAAACTAAGGATAGCAGGTTAACCCATACTCACCATAATACCTAGCCACTGGCTATCACTGGGGACCTCCCCAAACACCAACAGAAATCTGGGCTCAAATACTGATTTCTAATTAGTCTAAAAAGAGCTTCCCCCCCCCCCCATCATTTTAATGGTGACTAAATTAGAAGATTATGGGGATACAGAAATACACTGGAGTCACAAAATTAAATAATTTAATATGCAAAAAGTGTTATTTACCAGGGAAAAAATTTAAATATCATAGTTTGATTTTGTTTGATTAAGTATCAATAAATTTGTAACATACTAATGATATACTATACAGAAGTGTACCTGACTAAAGCGAAAGAAAAGATGCGGTATGACACAGGTGAGCACACTGTGACCCTGGAGTACAGATTTCACTACTGGGAAACTTTCCAAATACTACCAGCTTAAAAAAAACAAAAACCAAAAAACAAACCCCACACAACCACAAAACAGTTGCTGTTGAGATGAAGTATGAACAAACTTTAGCAGCTACAGACATGCATGTGACTTTAGTATTACACTACCACAGATGGTTTTTCAAAATTCATTTTTAGATTAGGAGTTGCGACAAGCAATTTTTTTATTCTAAATAGTTTCCAGAACAACGCCTGACAAGACATCTCTCAGACCTTTACTGAACTCTTGATCTTTTAATGCAAACATACTTTGGGTAATGCTGATCATGACTGGTTGCTGACAATGAGCAGACCCCCTAAACACAGAGCCCTTGACTTTTAACATAATATATATTAACTATGTTATATACAGGTTCCATTTCCTCTCTTCCCAGAGTTTGCCACGTGCTCCCACCAACTCTATTCCCCCCCCTTGCACCATATATCCTCTCCTCCCTGAGCAAAACTGCCACCCCCATTCCCTGACCGGCCTTCACAGGACCCCAGCCTTGTGCTTTAAATGCCCCTCCATCAAAAGGAAACCCTTGCCTTATCCTTCTGACCTGCTGGTTTCAGAGACCACGTATAGGGTACCCATCAGCAAAAAGCAAGCGGATGAAAGAGGGATAGCAGGGTGAGAGACCCAGGCAGGGCCTCCGGCAGCTCAGACCCTTACATGGGTGCATCGCAAGTGTTAACACAGTGAAACCAGCAACAGGAACAGCCAAGAAGCATGAAGACAGAAAGAGGTAGCTGGGATTCCTGGTTTCCCACGTGGATTTTGACATCAGTACCCACAGCAGCTTTAAGAGAGCCATTCTCTGCCTTTCTTTCTATTCCTCTTTTTGGAAGAGAGAGAAAATTCAAGAACTATTGTGAAAAACACAGGCTGTGCGTGACCCAAAGATTAGAAATGCAAAATAACTGGTTCTGGCAAAAGACAGGCCTAACTCTTTATCTTACAGATTTTGCTGTTGCTGATATGAAACCAATGTAAGCAGGGGGAAGGAAAGGTGAAGCTTTGGTGGCTTATTAACAGAAGTTACTTTGTTACAATTATCCTGAAAAGATGCAGAGTTTGGTCCTTCCCCACCACATCAGTGTGACCCATGTGAGGAAGCAAGACTCTCCAATGGGAGAAAATCTGTGCACATGCATACGTGTATTTATGAAGTATACACCAAAAAAATGGGCACTAAAAACTGCACACTTTATAAGGCCCACCCTCCAATGGTATGATATTGTAAGAAGATGTATTTTGGGCTGAAGGACTGGACATAAGTGATGAGAATTTTTTCAGCCTTTTCAAAGACTGACAAATCAATAGCCACGTATTTCAGGCAGGCCAAAACAAACTGCCTAGATAGAGCATGACAGGTGCAGCTTTCCTAATAGTTGGAGAAGCAGTCCTGGAATCAGAGGATCTGCTTCACTACGGCCTGCTGCCTAACCTTCCCAAGGTCATTTTTCATGACACTTTACAAATAAAACACATAGTATTTGATTCACTTCCCGCATTCACACCAATGTAAACCAGGGTTATGGTGGAGCTATGTTTATAACCCTGTGTCGGAAAAATCAAGCCTGATATTTGCCCCCAAGGAAGGGGCTGATCGAGTTAAGTGCTTATTTAAACTTGGTCAAGTCATTAAAACACCTCTGATAGGTTTTCCTGCAAGTAAAATTAGGAAGTTCCTTTACGATCTACTTTCATAATTCAGGATGTAAGGTTATTCAAATTTATTATTTTGACATAATTCTTGTGGGACAAGGTAGCTTAAGCTGGCATCAAGATGTGTAAAGACTTTGGCCTCCAGACTACAGCCTGAACTGAACCAAAGCTGGATGACTTCTGCTAAAGCTGCGCAACGTTGCTGAAAAGTTCTCTGCAAAGCAAAAAAAATCTGGACGGTCAGTTCTCCTCAAAAACTGTGAACAAGCAGGCATTCTCAATCCTGTTCCTAGTTGTCAGCAACAGAAATCTTTGCAAACACAGGCATGAGCAGAAATTTCTCTCTCCAGGAGTTTTCTAGGGCAAATCTAAGGTTCAGCGGCTGGAAATCAGTACTGGAAATCTTACGCTGCTGCTGGCTTTCTAGAAGAAAGATTTCATTCAGAAATCTGTCAGCCTAGCACCGTTTATACAGGTAGCAAGGTCACAACAAAGCCCCTACAGAACCTCCCTGTATTTAGTAAATGGCTTAAATACATTAATATTACTACACTGGTGTAGATTGCTAACCTGGAATTACCACACAGCTCAGGAAGACCTTACTCCTGTGCAGCTTGATGCCACTAGTAATGTAAGTGAGATACAGCAACGTATGCTTGCTTACAGAAGTGCAATGCAACTACACCCAGTTACACCAGAGCAAATAGTCTTACTTGTGCCTTGCAACGCCATAGTTATTCACGCATGTTCCTCAGTACTGCTCAAGACGGTATTTCATGCAAAGAGAGAGGCTACAACAGCAACACTTCATCTACTATTCTCTGTAACACAAACTTTTTTTTAGTACCATGGTAGTTGCATAGGGAGCATTCCACGCACGGCCCGAGAAGCTTACGTCTTGGTATCCACAGAAACAGCTTGCTGGCCGTAAGGCAATACCAGGCAGATGCACTGTGGGGAAATTTTTCGCTTGGGTATCACTAGCTTGGCGGGTGGGACCCTGAGCACTACAAGGCAAACAGCTTCGCTGAGGGATTCGCCCTCCCAGCGCGCCCCAAGCAGCCCATGCTTTCCCAGGAGAGCATGCCTGTGACTTCCAGGCCTGGCTGCGATCGAGATGAACTTCCTCCCACCAAAGAGACCTGAACACCGGGAAAACGTTGCCCGCCGCCTGAGCTAGGCCGTCGAACGGCAGCGTCTCCCCGGGTCCCCCTCCCACCTCAGCAACAGCCCCGCAGCCCTCGGGCCGGGCGAAGGCCGGCAAACCGCTCCACTGCCCGTCGCTTCGTGGAAGAGACGCCGACATCCATTTTGGGAGTGGGAGAGCCCGGTCCTGCTGGCAAAGTTTCGGGCCGTGTCCGAAGTTTGGGGGCAGCGCGCGATGCGCAAAGCAAGGA